>BTHU01000017.1:46196195-46538695 GCA_036184795.1 Tokudaia tokunoshimensis
AATGTGGTGCACAAGTACATGTGTAAGCAGAACACCCATGCACGTAAAGTAATGAACGGACAATGAAAAATAAATCTTTAGGAAGTTTAAAAAATAATTTTCTTCAGGAATAAAATAAAATGAATATACTCTTAATGTAGCTTCATATAGACTAAATGCTTCTAGGGTGTTGTTAGACATAAGGTTTATGCCTGTGTCAGTGGTCTCCCATGTCACATCTGGGCAGTTAAGGCCAAAGTATCTCATATACCTTCCTCTCCTAGGTATGTCTGGCAACTTTCCACATACTGCTACTAGTTTTGACTTCTACATTACTGTCTGTAGATTGTCACTCCCTGTGAGTGGTTTTTGCTTTGTTTTATAGAGGAGCAAACTGGAAAATCTGAACGTGTTCTCTTTAGAGGTGTGGAATCATCCCACTTATGTGTGAACAGATCACACGATACATCTCGGTTTTGTTTGTAAATGATTTTTTCTCACATATTAGATGTTATATGACTGAATAAATTATTAGTTGGGGCAGTGTTAGAAAATTGATGAAGTTATTTAAAATAGTTTCCCTTGCTCGGACTACACTGCTCATGTGCGGTGTTAGTCATTTAATGAGGTGGTTATGGACATCATATACAAGAGGACAGGAGGCCTTACAAAGAGTTCCTGCAGCCCTGCCAGTACATGCTGCGCGCCTCCGTTAAGCTGTCCTGGAAGAACTGTAAAAGAACTCTCTCCTCTCTCCTCTCTCCTCTCTCTTTCTCTCTCCCCCCTCCCCCTCCCTCTCCCCGGCTTCTTTCACTCCTCAGTTACACAGACACACACACACACACACACACACACACACACACACACCCCATTTGGAGAAATGTGGGTATTGTTTTATGAGACCTGCTTTTGCTTCAGAAAGGAAGCGTCTCTGGTTACAGAGTTCGTCTGGAATATACAATGCTTCCTTTGCAGATATTACTACAGTCAAGTTTCTATTGTACAGTGTCTTTGTTAGTGCTACCCTAGACAGTAAATGCTTAGTGGATGAAATGCTGAATAAATAAGCTGAATTAATGACCTAGCTATGTAGAAATTGTTGAAATCCATAGTTTAGAGGTGAGTCTGAAGAGATAGGCGGGTGAATGGTGATGTGATGCGAGTCAGCAAAGCCAGCGTGCTTTCCTGTTTCACCAGCCAGTTACCAGAAGGGCTTGGGTTTGAGAGGCCTTGGTGATCCTGCTTCCTCATTTCTTAGTTCCAACGTACTAGGTAAGGCTGACTGTGGCTTCCTGTCCTTCCAGCTTGAGAATGCCAGACTGTCCTCAGAGATGAACACCTCCACGGTCAACAGTGCGAGGGAAGAGCTCATGGAGAGCCGGATGAGGATCGAGAGCCTTTCCTCACAGCTCTCTAACCTGCAGAAAGAGGTGAGTCAGGGTCTAACTGGAAGGCTGGCCACCTGTGCCATTGATGTCTACCTGGTGCTACTTTTCCATTGTCCCAGATGAGACAAATTTCTTCCTCCCTCCAGGTTTTCTTTTATATAGTGCTTTTCTGGATTTTTTTTTCCCCATCATCACATAAATATCGTGAGGCTTTGGCTTTGTGGTGGTGCACACCACTAATCCCAGCATCTGAGAGGCAGAGATAAGATTGCCAGGGCTACATAGTGAAATGCTGCCTCAGAATCTCCCCTCCTCCCTAAAGCACCCTTCGATGTCGTCAGCGGACCAACCATGCTTTTCTTGTTTCCTAACAGTAACTAAGTAACGTAAGTCAGTGCTGAGGGAGATCCCATCAGCCCTGACTAGTCAGTTGTGTGGAGACCTCGTGCTGACTCTCACAGGGTGCAGAGCTGTGCCTTCTGTCTCCTCTCTGCAGTACAGCTCCCGCTTACCTTTCCGTCACACTTGGAAACCAAAAACATGCTTAAATTGTGCCTGGAGAAATGCCCTCTTCCCAAGTTCTCCTTGTAGTTGAAATATTTAATGGTTATGAATTTCTATATTTGTTAATTGTCACCGGTCTCATCGACTTCCTGGTATACCTCGGTGACAACTGACCACATCGCTCCTTGTGCTGACTGGCGGCCTGCTGTGGTGGCATGCTCCAGCTGAAGTAAAGTAGTCCTGGATGTGGCTTCAAGTCAGTTTTATTCTGAATAAAGTGGCGCGTGCCTGCGTGCGTGGAACCACACGTGCGTTGAGCATTGCTTGCCCCTGTCTTTGTGGGAAGCAACTTCAGCCTTTATTTTCCTGAGGGGAGAAAGTCTTATTCAGACTTTATTATGCCACTTTATTAATCAGGTTTTTCTTTCTGTTTATTCTTTGTTATTTTATTTTTAGTAAAATCTTTTTAGGTATAAAATCATTTATTGTGAGGTTTAGAAAATAAATCAGAAAACAAGTCACATAAAATGGTGTGATAAATCAGTTAATAGAGACTTTACATTGTTGCCTTGGGTGTTTATTACTTGTCATAAAACTTTAAATTATTTAGAATAAGTTCGTCCTGCTAGTATTCTGAAGTTTCATGTAACAATGGACTATCTGCTTGACCAAATCATAGACCAAGGTGAGTTTAATTACTTGCCCAGAGGCTTGAGGGTAACAGAGGGTTTCTCTTCCATCCCAATATTCCCTTTATATCTAACTCTTACCGAAAATTATCTTTGAGAAAGTTGTTCTCTGTTGCACCATCTGACTTAGTCCTCTTGGACTGCTATAACAAAATGTCACAAACTACTTCCCTTGAGCTTGAGATGATCTGTCTGTCTGTCTCCCTCCTTCCACACCCATCCTCCCCTAACTCCAGCCCCCATGGGTGCTTAGCCTGAGCTAGCTCTGCAGGCCACAGGTCAGGAGCTTGGGATGGCTAAGGCCAGGAGAGAGTGAATGGTGAGCTCCCGTCTCCACACCCTTAGATGTCGCTCTCTGTGTCTTCTGTGGTAGGAGGGCAAATACAGTCAACTACCCCGGGCCTGTTTTATGAAGGTACTAATTGTAGTTCTGAGGGCTCAGCTGAAAGATCCTCTCTTAGCACTGCTATGTTATAGGAATGGGATTTCAACATGTGAAACTGGGGGAACTTTAACTTTTACTCCTACCGATGAATTGATGCCAGCCACTCTCCCGTCAGACAGTGCTCACTTTTCCCTGTCTTGTGTGTGTGGCTGTTGCTTCTCTTGAGACTGGTCTTTGTTTTACAGCTGAGGAGGCCAAGACTTACTGGGGTTAAATAGCAGTGGTTTCTGGGACTTGGGAGCCATCTGGGGTCCTCTGACCTCAGGTTCAGTCTTTTGTTTTTCTGCTGTTCTTCTCTGTTGCCTACCAGTGCTTTTAGGTTAGTGGATTTTAAAACTGTTGTCCTTGGGGTTTCTAGGAGCCTACTGCCTTAGTAAATAGGGGACAAGCACCTGCTTCTGTTAGAGTGGTCTTTAGTTATTAGGGCAGAGGGAATTTTCCTCTGCTCATCACTGATGGGCTTTACGTTGAAGAATAAATGAACACACTCACATACGTACTTGCTTCACTCCTTCAGTGTAGTCTGCAAACTCTCTAGGGAACCCCAGCGGGCTCGAGACTGTCCCGGTCTTCTTGCCTCACACTCCTAAGTCCTGGGATTACAGGTGTGTGCCTCTGTGTCCAGCCTGACAAAAGGCTTTGAGTGTTTTCAGTTTTGGAGAAGAAAAGGAAAAAAAAAAAGATGTGTTTAGTCTCTCGCTGCTGTGTGTCTAAGGGTTGTTGAGTCATGGGAGTTTCATCATTTTGGTGTTGACCAGAGAGCTTCCTTCTGCCAGTGTGACCTATGCTCCTTACCATCTTACAGAAAGACTGAAGCAAACTTTCAAGAAATATTTTTAGAGGAGAAGTATAGAGATGATAGAAATATTGTTTGGGCACTAGGAATTTCTTACAGCCCTTGCTATTTGTTTGGTCCAAGTCTGCCTGCCTTGCAGGCGTCTGCAGCGGCTCACTGACAGCACCGGAGAATCTGTTTCCAGCATCTACACTCTGGGAACTGTTACTGCATCTGTACCATAATGAATCAGTATCACTGTGTTATGAATTATAAATACAGCTTGGGGCTGCTGTGATGGCTCAGTGGGGGTTGGCTCAGTGGGGGTTAACACTTAGTTCTCCCTTAGAGGATCTGGGTTCAGTTCCCAGCACCCACAGGATTTAAAAATCATCTATAACTCCGGTTCCAGGGAATCTGACATTCTTCTAACCTTTGTGGGCACCAGGCACTCACGTCATTTGGTGCACATACATGTGTGCAGGCAAAACTCTCAGATCCATAAAAAAAATAAAAGTCTTAAAAATAAAGAGACCATACGCTGTCAGGCATAGAGTTGTAGTGCCAAGGCACTCAGAGGCAGCATAGCTCCATCCCTCCTTTGTGTAGTGGGCACTGGTTTAAGCTAGCTGTGGCTGTCCAGGAGTGAATGGCAGGTCTGGAAAGCACGTGGATCTAATGTCATAGTCATTACATTTCTACATAGGTGCAGCTGGATACCTAATGTAAAACTTAAACATTTTCATCTAAAATAGTGAACTTATAATGGCTTAAAAAGGTTTTACACCTAGGTTTATCTTCACTCTTTTTTAAAAAAAGATTTGTTTGTTTGTTTATTATAAGTATATATAAATGCAAAAACCAGGCCCTACTACTGGCCGAAGAACTGTTAGAGGCTGTGCCCTCTGGGGGACAGCCAGTTTCTTCAGCAGTAAGTTGCCCATGCTCCAGAAAATAGCTCCACAACAATTCTCAAGCAATCGACCTTAATTAGATTCAGTGGTTTGTAGTGTGTGTGTGTGTGTGTGTGTGTGTGTCACATAAAAATAGTAGGGGGCTTGTTGGTAAGAAGGGCTTCAGAGGGGAGAGGGGATAAGAAAGGGTAATGGGGTGAACAGGATTAAAACACAATATGTACTTGTATAAAGTTGTCAAAGAATAATTTTCTTAAAAGGCATCTTTTTTCATTTGTTAAAAATTTACGCTTGTTTTAAATCTTTGATAATTGCACACATGTGTAGTGTACCTTGTTCACGCCCGTCACTGGCTTCATCCCTCCATTTCTCCTTACCGTCCCCACATGGTCCCCTTCTTCCTCCAACTTCATGCCCTGTTTTCACTAATCCACTCAATCCAGTCAGTGCTGCCCCTATGTGCACAGTATGTGGGGCTGTCCGCTGGGATGAGGACCACCACCAATGACTTCCTCCCCATCTCAGCTGCCATCATCTGACATTAGCTTCTCAGGTAGTGACAGGACACAGAGAACCCTTCCTATTTAAACCCCTTCCTTCCTCTCTTCTTCTCTTTTCTTTTTCAATTTTTTGTTTTGAAAATAGATTCTTCTCACATAGAGTAGATCCCAATTACAGATCCCTTTCCTCTACTCCTCCCAGACAGCCCCCACCTCCCCTTTCACCCAGATCCATACTGTTTCCTCTTTGGAAATCAAATTGCCTCTTAGGTGATACAACAGAGCCCCCTTCTGGTCCATCCAAGGAACTATGAGCACAAAAAAACATCAGGAAGGAAAGATCAGTGTGAAACAGGGTCCCAGAGGAGTTGGTTTTGGAACTGTGGCAGCAGGACAGAAGGACGAGCACTTTCCACCTGAGGAAGAGCTTCTGATGATAAAATACATGTTTGCACTTTCCTGTGCTCCCAGCACTCCTGAGTTCAAGGCTAGCCTGGGCTACAGAGTGAGACCCTGTCTCAAAAGAACTAAAATCATCATCACCATCACACCCAGAATACTAATATTGGGACCATTTTGGTGTCCTGGCTTCCAGCATTGTTTCTAATTGTATTTATTATTATTATTATTATTATTGTGTCACACACAAAAGAAAAACAAAAACACAGGTTAACTGACCTCGCCTCTCAGTGTTCTGGCACATAAATGTCTCATATCCTTTTCAGAATACTCAGATCCACTCTTGCCAGAGCCCAGAGGATAGAGAGGAGAGCACATAAAGAAGCTCTAATTCCAGGCACTACGCACCTTCTCTGAAACTCCCATCCCCTCCCGCTGTGGACTATGCCTGCATAGCTGGTCCTCAAAGGTTCCTCAAACAGACAGAAACTAGTTAGTACTGGTTACGTACACTTTCCAGTCATCTCAGTAAAAGAGAGCTATTCCCACGGGTAGCTTGAGCCTTGGAAGCCCCAAGGACTGTACAATCACTGGGCAGGACCCACCTAGGCTAAGGTTCATAGCACATTAGGTTCTATTGGGAGGGAACACTGTGACTTCAAACTAAGCCATAATGGAGGAGGGAAACCCCGAGAGGAGTTGTGGTGGTTTGAATGTATTTGGCCCATGGGAAAAGACTCTATTAGGTGTAGCCTCATTGAAGGAGGTGTGGCTTTGTTAGAGGAGGTATATCCCTGTGGAGGCAGGGCTTTGAGGTCTCATATATATGCTTAAGTTTGGCATATGTATGTGAGACAGTCCCCTTCTGCCGCCTGCTAACTAAGATGTAGAACTCTTGGCTCCTCCAGCACCATGTCTGCCTGCATGCTGCCGTGCTCCCCGACATGATAATGGGCTGAACCTCTGAAACTGTAAGCCAGCCTCAATTAAATGTTTTCCTTTGTAAGAGTTGCCCTGGTCATGGTGTCTCGTCACAGCAGTGGAAACCCAAACTAAGACAAGAGTTGAACATGAAGTTAGGCAAGGGGCAGTCTGAAAGAGAACATTCACAGGAAAATAATTTGGTAATCCCAGAAATGTAAGGAAAATCAAGTGGGATGGGGAGTTAATTACTTTTTGTACAGTTATGACTAACATACTTGAGGGAACAATTTAATAGACAGAGGTTGTTTTTGGCTCATGGTCTCAGAGAGTCTGGCTCATACCTGTTACCTGTGCACATGGTAGCAAGAGGTGTGAATGAACCAGAAACAGGAAGAGGACGGGCCAAAATAAAACTTTCAAAGAAGGGCACATCCCCAGTGACCCTCTACCACCAATTAGGCCCCTCCTCCTAAAGTTTCACAACATCCCAAAATGGCTCCATCAGCTAAGATCAAGTGTTAAAACATTCGCCTGTGGAGGGCATCTCAGATTCAAAGTGTAACAGACAGAAAACCTGATGTCATAGAGTCACTGTCTCAGAGTCGGACTTCACAGAGTTAAGACTGTAGTTACTATACAGCATGTGTACAGCTAGAAACCTTCTTAGATTTATTTATTTCATGTATGTGAGTTCACTGTCCCTGCCTTCAGATACACCAGAAGAGGGTGTCAGGTCCCGTTACAGCTGGTTGTGAGCCACCATGTAGGTGCTGGGAATTGAAGTCAGGACCTGTGGAAGAGCAGTCAGTGTTCTTAACCACTGAGCCATCTCTCTAGCCCCTTATCTTCACTCTTAATTCTGTATTATCAAAAGCTATGTACAATAGACATTTCCATATATTGTCTCAGTGCTTACCTCTAAGACTTGAGTAGTTTATGGCTTGTTGATTTTTCCTTCACACTTGTATGTGCATATATGTGGACATGTGTACAGAGGCACAGGTAGGGGTGAGAGAATGACTTGTGCCAGGTGACTGTCTCCTCCTTCCATGAGGATTCTGTAGACTGTGCCTTACTTGTCAGGTTTGGAGCAAGTACCATCTACCCACTGAGGCATCTCTCTAGCCCACTCTAACGTTGTTACTGCTTGTTTCGTGGCTTATTCTTTCCTCTACTCCCACATAGAAAGTAAAGTGAAGACAAGGTGTTTTAGAAAGGAAATAAAGAGAAGCAGAGCACGTCTGGGGAGTAGATACTCATAGCACAGTCCTGTGTGCGCAGTTTACGTAACTGAGGATGTAGTACAGGTTTTCCTATTATGTCTGCACCAGCTGGCTTGTGTAAGGTCAGAGGACTACTTTCCCTCCATTTACCACGTGGGTTCCAGGGATGGAACGCTGCTTGTCAGGCTTGCTGGCAAGTGACCTTTACTGGGTGAGCTATCTCACTGGCCCTGTACTGGTCTAATTTTAGTTTCATAGTACAATAGGAACGAGACAGTTCTCCTCTGTGTTACCTGGTTTGCCTGTTGGTAGCATCTTGTATTACCATGGGACATTGGTCAAACTCAGAAACTGGCAGTAGTGTACTGCTGTTAACTAGACTGCAGTCCGTTTGGGATGCAGCAGGATAGACCTGGTGTCCCATTAGATACTCTTCAGCCTGTCTGTCTGCTTTTCACATGATTAGACAGCTTGTGGGTTTCAAGTGCCTGTTCTGTCACATCACATCAGGGACCACATGCAAATAACTGGGGATGTTTGATTATAGTAGCATTGACTAGGTTTATTAACTGTTATGAGAGCTATGGTTTTTCATTTCCTGCTCTCTGGCCCACCCAGACAGGAATGAATAAGCTCTGTGTCCTAGAGAGATGGATCTATACTCATTGAGTAGAACTCTGTTATAAAGGGGTTTTTCCCCACCCCCTTTATTACATCAGTGGATTGTGTGCATGTTTTGAATCCAGTGCTACATTATTGGATTGGCTCACATAGTTCGACTGTTGGGAGTGCTGTAAGTTTCAGTGCTGTGTGCTTTACTTTCCAGTACTTTATTACTTTTAAACTGTGTGTGTGTGTGTGTGTGTGTGTGTGTTTGTGTGTGTGTGTGTGTGTGCGCGCGCTTATATGTATCTGCATGTGGTATATACATGTGAGCACAGATGCCTTTGGGAGCCCAAAGAGGGCATTAGATTCTCTCAGGCTGGAGTTCCAAGTGGTTGTGAGGCACCCAGTGTGCATGCTGGGACCCAAACATGGGACAGCAGGAGCCCTTAGCTGTCGAGCTCTCCAGCATGGCCACTTTTTCTTTCTTTTTCTTTTTCTTTCTTTTTTTTTTTTTCTTTTTTAGAGGTTTTGTTTTCTCGTGTTGCTTGGGAATGAAGCCAGGGCCTTCTGGGCACACACTCATTCTCATAGACCAGGTCACACATGACCATGCAAACTTAGCATAGCCACAATCTAATTGGTTTTCTATCTAGTGATATATGTGTTTATAGCATATTCATTGAGTAGAACTGCTCCTATAAAGGGGTTTTCTCCCCTTTCAGCAGGAATTCATGCACTTCTCTCGAATCTGATATTACAGACTTTTGCTTTGTTTGTTTCTTTTCTCATGTATTCCTAAGCTCTCAGTCCAGGCAGCATGATTTTTATCATCAAGTTACTTGCTGAGCCCCATTATGTGTTTAAAAACTGAGCCTGTACTTGTTAAGTGAAGGCCAGTAGTGCAGCATTTATTACAGTGCCTTCCTTCCAGATTTAAGTCTTTCCACCGCAGGTCCCTTCCTCTGCCACTGGTGTAGGTATGTGGGATCCTGGGGGCCTCGGCTTCCATCATTCTTTTTGGTCTGGTTGTCCTTATCATTTCTGAGGCATCTCAGATGAAGAATAGCATATGCCCTAACCCAGTGAGCTACAAGGTTTGGAAGATGAACTTTGTGATGTTGGATGTGTGATTTTTTTTTTTTCATTCTGAATTCCAAATACAGCTTCTATATTTCTGGTAATATTTTATACATCTCTGTGTAGCACATGGGATTTGTGTGTTAACCAAAGAGGAGATGATGGGGCCATCAAATGAGACTGGTGCATTCAACACCGCAGCCAGAAACCCTTTCCTTCTGTTTTTAGAAAATGCCCTAGCAATTTTTCAGAGTATTCTCACACACCCTTTTCTGCTCCTCTTACGTCGGAATATGGTGGCATTCTGTAGTTAATTGCCGCTTTTGAAGTGAGAACCTTGTAGGAAAGCCAGACTTGAGGTTTCCAGAGCTATAAAGATTTATTTGGCTAATACTGAAAACTTACGTGTACATTTTAAAGCTTTAATTTGAGGAATATTTCTTTGTAGGCTTTTGTTACCCAAAACTTTATTGGCGGAGGCAGGGTTTCTGGGTATACCAGCTCTGGCTGTCCTGGAACTCACTTTGTAGACCCAGGCTAGCTTCTAACTTACAGGGACCCTTTTGCCTTTGCCTCCTGAGTGCTGGGATTAAAGGCGTGCACCACTGCACCCTGCCCATCCAAAGCTTTAAGCCCTTAATATTTTAAGGACTTGGGAACTTAATTAATTGCTCAGTCATGATCTTTTGGGTTGAGAGTCAGAGCTCCTTTCTAGTTCAGAGGGTGGTTTAAAATAGCTGCCTGTGCTCATGGTGAAATGGTTGGTCCTAGAAAGTAAATGTGTTCCTTTCACTCTGAAGTCTAGAGCATGCTTGGAAAGGATTCAAGAATTGGAGGACATGCTTGCTAAAGAGAGAGACAACTCGCGCCGCATGCTGTCAGACAAAGAGAGAGAGATGGCGGAAATAAGGGACCAGATGCAGCAGCAGCTGAATGATTATGAACAGCTGCTTGACGTGAAGCTGGCCCTAGACATGGAGATCAGCGCCTACAGGAAACTCTTGGAAGGCGAAGAAGAGCGGTAAGGATCTCAGGCGTCCCATGACGGACCGGCTGGCTTTTGTTTTCATGTTAAACCATCCCCCTGCTCCCCTCTTTTTTATATATCCAGTATTTTAGGACTGCTCTAAGTTAAAATGTTTCCTGGTGTCTCAGAGGTATTTACATCAGAGTAAACATTTATAAATGGTTCGTGGTAAAGAACAGCTCAACTAGGATTTGTCGATCCTGTTCAAAGAGCTCAAGCACTTGAAGTGTCCTGAGAAACCCAGGGCCTTCTGCACCATGGAGAACTATTCCGTCAGTGTATACTTCCAAATGTATTAGGTGGGAGGAAATTACATATTAGATGCTCACTTTTAAGGAAAACGAAACATTCCTTTTCAAAAGGAGGAAAGCAACTTTGAAATTTTCCTGTCATTAGTTCTAACCTCAGGTGATAATGTAGAAATCTTAATTTTCTGTTACGTTATCTCTCAGTGTGGCCCATGCATGTGTGTAAGTGCACTGGGAGCATCCAGCATGAGTAAATGCTGCTTTGCTTAAAACTGTTACTGGGTGTGACATGGTGGGGAACTCCTGCCTGTGTGGACCAGGACCTAGGTGACTCAGGTGCGTGTACTCCATCCACACCGTCTTCTTTCCCACGTAGGTTAAAGCTCTCTCCAAGTCCTTCTTCCCGGGTGACCGTGTCCAGAGCATCGTCCAGTCGCAGTGTGCGCACCACCAGAGGAAAGCGGAAGAGAGTTGATGTGGAAGAGTCGGAGGCGAGCAGTAGTGTTAGCATTTCCCACTCTGCCTCAGCCACAGGGAACGTGTGCATCGAAGAGATAGATGTTGATGGGAAGTTTATTCGCTTGAAGAACACTTCTGAACAGGTAAATGAGTTGACCCATCTCCTCGGGCCTGTTTTAGCAGACTGCCTGGCAGTGGCGGATAGTAATAGCTATCCATCTTGTATGTACTTCAGTAAGTCTAAAGCCTTTAACTGCACAGGTAGTTCCAGGAGGGTCTGGGCTCTAGGGCAGGTTGGCCACAGTTTGGAAACAGAGAAGCTATTGCTTTATCCTGATGTTTCCAGATTCCAGAGGCACAACCCCCAGGAGCGTGCAGCTGGTGTCCGCCTAGGTGAAGCCTTCCCGCGCTGCTGCCTCCGCGGTTCCTCACTTGGGCAAGCGGGGCTGGCCGATGGCGGTCGGCTAGGTCTGGCACCTTGCTTCTCTCGGTTTTACTCCCTCAGGAGCAGCTTATTGTGGGCAAAGCTGGCACAGATGCAAGAGACAGACAAAAAAATTACCTCCTGGTCTTTGTTAGTCATGAGAGTATGATTTAAAAACAGAAAGCCCTCAGATCATAGGGGTTTTGTTTGTGGTATTGATGGCTGACTTGTGTTGTAAATCTTAAGAACCCATCTAATTGAGCAGTGAACATGATCCTTGGTGGTAATTTTCTTCTCTCCTCAGTTTTGTTCCCTTTAAAATTCATGGATGCAGTGTTCATGACGTCGCCTTTTGCAAAGAGCCTGTACGGGTTCATGGATTTGATTATTTCATAGTTTTCTGCATGTGTGAGGTAACCTTGTTATATTGTGTTTTGTGACTAGGATCAACCAATGGGAGGCTGGGAGATGATCAGAAAAATTGGAGACACATCAGTCAGTTACAAATATACCTCAAGATATGTGCTGAAGGCCGGCCAGACTGTGACCGTGAGTGAACTCAGTCATCATTTAATTTTATTTATCTTAATCACAGATAAAGTAGTTGTAACAAAAACCAAAACAACATTTTGGATGAAAGAGAGGCATTTTAGAAATGGGCTTTAGAATGCCTTTATGTTAGTAGGGTATTACGTGTACTGTTAAATATTTAAAAACTCTGCCATAGAGCAGTGAAAAGATTTGAAGTTTGGATTATTTTGTCTGCTTTGTTGAGTATAAAATAGTTGCTTCTTGACTGATACTTGCAGCCTCGTGCAATCCAGGATTCTACATGGCATAAAGATCTGTAGGAAGCCAACACTAGCATCCACCTAAACCAACAGCTGCCTAAATGATTACCTTGGATCAGCTCTAACGTTTTGCTATCTTGCCATCCATTTTTCCCCTTAGCTGTTTTCAGACTTGGATTTCTAACAAAGACCCTTCAGTAGTCAGATGTAGTTGGTTGTACACGCCTTGCGCCTCTACCACTTGGGAAGCCGAGGCAGAACACTGCAAGTTCAAAGCCAGCCTGGCTTGCATTAGCAAGACTTGGTCATTTTAGGCTGGGAAGTGGGCCAGTTAAGAGCACTTGCTGCAACTCCATCTAGCCAGTGAAATCCCAACATAGAAGTGGGAGGTACTGCCTAAGGAGCCATTGGCATTTGATAGCTGTGGGGAAAGGAGACACAGTTTCCTCTAATGATGTGACTCCTGATAGTCTGACCCCACTGCAGGGGTGGGCTCCACTCCCAGATAGGTTGGGCAACACAAACCGGACTTGGTGGGGAAAGAAGAAAAAAGTAATCTTAAAGTTTGATGGGCAGGGCTGGGAGGATGGCGAGGGCAGAAAGGGGAGGAGCTAGGGTGGGGAGTCAGTGTGCTCAGAGTATATTAGATGGAAATCTCAAAGAATTAATACAAATAATTGGAAGAAAACAGAAAACCAGAAAGCCAAGGCTTTGATAAATAAGCACATGCTTTTAACCCTAGGGCTTGGGAGGCCAAGGCAGGTAGATTCTGAGTTTATTTCCAGCCTTGTTTACTGAGCAAGTTCCAAGATAGCCAGGACTATATACAGAAAAGCCTAACTAAACAAAATATCCACACTGGGTAGCTCAAATCACCTGTGAACTCAACTCCAGGGGACCTGACACCCTCTTCTGGACTCTAAAGGCACCTACAGAAATGTACAAAGAAGTCCTCTTTTGGGATAGGACCCTAGTATTGTCCAGAGTAACCTGCTTTTGGCCTAACAACTTGAATTTAGAGATGGCCGAATGACATTCTTAAGTGATTCTGAGTTAGCTCTGTTGACATGTTCTATAGGACCACATTTTAAATGGTAATGTATTGAGTTTAGGGAAGCTTGCATCATAGAGCATCATAGACCAAGAGATTCCTTTGTTTTTACTTAGCATGTTAATGTGTTAACTTTGGATTTCAAAGAAGGCATCTTTATCCCTCCCTGTTTTTATGGGTTCTTTAAAAAAAAGAAGCAGCAGCAGCAAGTACTGCTGGGTGTGGTGAACACCTTGGGAAGCAGAGGTCAGGAGTCTGAGGTCATTCATCAGTTGAGGCCAGCTTGGACAACTTGAGACCCTATATCCAGAAAACAAAAGGTGCCCCCTGTGATTTGTTTTGTTTTATAGATGAGGTCTTTGTGACCTTGGCTGTCCTAGAACTTACTTGCCCTATATATAG
The DNA here is from genome assembly GCA_036184795.1 of Tokudaia tokunoshimensis. Classification (NCBI taxonomy): domain Eukaryota; kingdom Metazoa; phylum Chordata; class Mammalia; order Rodentia; family Muridae; genus Tokudaia; species Tokudaia tokunoshimensis. Next base: position 46,210,021 of record BTHU01000017.1, read on the forward strand.
ACCGGGCTGGCCTGGAACTCATAGAGATCTGTTTGCCTCTGCCTCCTGAATGCTGGGATTAAAGGCTGCCACTTCCATACTGAGCTTCCTTCTTCCCCCTCGAGTCTCCCTCTACAGCCCAGGCTGACTTTGAAGTGATCACAACCCTGTCTTAGTCTCCCACATGTTTATAATTTTGATCAGTACAAACCTTAATGTTGAAGATCAAAGGCTCAAAATGCAGGTTAGAACTTCTCTAAAGTATAGAAAGCTTTGACATCTCTCTGAAAACAGCAGGTGTTAATTTTGTAATAATGAGTGAAAATGAGAACAAATATCCTAACTGCTCTATTCTTTAGTAATTATAGTGAGAGAAGATTGCTTAGTTCTATTATAAGTCTTAAGGAAACTGCATAATATGTTTAAACGTTTGGTATTTTTCTTCAGAAGGTTTAGACTTGAATATTCTGTGTCTTATAATGAGCCATTAGGCCAGTCTGCTTTTCCCTGTGGATGTGCCACCCAGAGACTAACGCGATCGCTCCTGTGGGTGTTTCACAGAAGGGCGGATCCCAGGAGATGACGTAGTGCATTTTTTCTTCAGTAGCTTGTATTAAGTGTGATCGGATTTTTGGGACATAGTAGTGAGGGAGATTTCCTGATTACATTCATTGTTCAAGGCAAATTGTAAGGATCAGTCTGAAGATTCAGAACAGATGAAAGCCCTGTGTGTGCCTTTAAAAATTAATTCCTTATTTAAAAACTTTACAAAGCTGTAAAATTAATTATGGATTGTATTTAGTCTGTTTTGTTCAGAATATCATATCAAAGCAGAGTAGAGTGGCATGTGCCTTTAGTCTCAGCACCAGGAAGGCAGAGGCAGGAGGGTCTGAGTTGGAGGCCAGCCTCATCTACAGAGTTCTAGGGGCAGCCAGGGCTACTCAGAGAAACCCTGTCTCAAGAAACAAACAAAACCAAACAAAAATCTAGAATATCATTTCAATACAAAAATCATTAGTTAGGTATGTTAACTTTCTCCTAAGCCTTTGCAGTCTGGGGTGTACAGCACATCCCTTATATTTTTTTATTAGCCATCCCTTATTAGTCGTCTCAGGATTTGAGCCTCTGACATGTTACCTACCATTCACACTAACCTAACCATGTGATTCCATGTAAATAGTGAAAAGTGTTGCCAGGACTTAGGACTGGAAGTGTGCTGCTCTGTGTCTGAAAGTTGCTTGGGTCCTGTTCATTTTTCAGTTTTATCCTGGTAAATGCCCCTTTCTGTCTGTAATGCTTATGGAAGATCTGGAAGCTTCCATGGACCTTTCTTTCTGTCGAGAACTAGAGAAGTGACTCAGTTTCTTTGAGGTACACAGGCCCATCCCCCCATCCCCCATCCCCCATCCCCCACCTGCTGCAAGAGTGGACCCTCACAGCCTGATACTTTTCTAAGACAGGAAAGATCACAAAGATTCATAGACTTCCCCCATAAGACTGGGTTTGTTCTTGGCATTTTTGGTATCAACCAACATATTTATTCTACAACCAGTTACCTTGTTTTTGTGGATGAAGAAAATAAGGGAATTTGTTCTGAGTTAGCTGCTTTGTGGAATAGCTAGGCCAGAGTGGCAGCTTTATTTCCGATGCTCATGTGTCCATATGCCTGTCATGTGAGGAAGTTGAATGCTTATACAGTCTGAGTGGTAATGACCACAAACAGCTGATGAACAGCAAAACAACCGGGCAGAGTTCTCAGGCCACTAGACATGAGAATTAAGTCTCATCATGTTGCTGATCTTTAAATACGTGAGCGCTGGCTTCTGGGTGGACTGACGTCCTTTGCGTTTTCAGGTGTGGGCTGCAAATGCTGGAGTCACGGCTAGTCCTCCAACTGACCTCATCTGGAAGAACCAGAACTCTTGGGGCACTGGCGAAGATGTGAAAGTTATACTGAAGAATTCTCAGGGAGAGGTACGGACGGTTCACTGAATGATTTATCAGAAATCCCATTGAAATGTAAAGTAACTGAGACTTTAGTCAGACTAAGGCTGTCAAGTAGTAGACACTGTGTAAACGGAAGCACCACACATTTGAAAAATAGTGTCGCATAGGGTATTGATTTATTCACTCAGGGTCCAATTTTCCTGGGCAAGTTCTGTCTCCACTCCACGCTGGCTTTGGGGCCCTGCATAATTTCACCTCTGAATGTTCATACTTTATCAAACAGCATATGGTGCAGTATGTTTACCTGGTAAATGCTTATGCTCTTAACCTAGTAAATGTTTGTCAACTTTCCTAGTTCTAGGGCTCAGGAAACAGTGTAAGATTGTGGCACGTATCTTTTTGGCATCTTCACCATGTTAGTTGTAGGACTCTTGTCAAAGAACAATAGCTGCATTTGATGTTTGCTGTAAGGAGTCAGGTTCTATATTATAATGCACTGTTTGGCTGTAGTAGCACAGACTTTAATCCCAGCAGGTGGGAAGCAGGAGGATCTCTGAGTTTGAGGCCAGCCTGGCCTACAGAATGAGTTCTAAGACAGCCAGGGGTTGCGCAGAGAAACCTCTTGATAAACAACCACAGAATAGTTGACTATATGCTGTTGTTTCTGTTAGAGCAGTAATGCTCGTCTATATGCTGTTGTGTCTGTTAGAGCAGTAATGCTCGTCTATATGCTGTTGTTTCTGTTAGAGCAGTAATGCTCGTCTATATGCTGTTGTTTCTTTTTTTTTTTGGTTTTTCGAGACAGGGTTTCTCTGTGTAGCCCTGGCTGTCCTGGAACTCACTTTGTAGACCAGGCTGGCCTCGAACTCAGAAATCCTCCTGCCTCTGCCTCCCAAGTGCTGGGATTAAAGGCGTGTGCCACCACCGCCCGGCTTATGCTGTTGTTTCTGTTAGAGCAGTAATGCTCGTCTATATGCTGTTGTTTCTGTTAGAGCAGTAATGCTCGTCTATATGCTGTTGTGTCTGTTAGAGCAGTAATGCTCGTCTGCTCGTCTGCGTGTAAGACTTAATTGCTGCAGCTTCTGGCTCAGGCTGTAGCCTCCTCAGCCCTGTTGCACTAACCCAGGCCACACACAGCATCTTAGCACCTAGTTGTTCACAGAATGTGTGCTTGGATGTGTTTCACATTGACGGATGTGGGTTGAAGAAGCCACGTGACGCTGTCTTTGGAGTTTTTTGGTCGTTTTTTTTAAACCGGGGACTCAGTTAAAATTCAGATGATCCCTAATGAAGCCATTCCACTGTGGAGTTCTGTGTGGAGTGACCTTTGAACAGGACAGGACTAGCTGCAGGTTAGCTCATGCCTAACCTTGCCTAGCTGCAGGTTAGCTCGTGCTTAGCCTTGCCTAGCTGCGGGTTAGCTCGTGCTTAACCTTGCCTAGCTGCGGGTTAGCTCGTGCTTAACCTTGCCTAGCTGCGGGTTAGCTCGTGCCTAACCTTGCCTAGCTGCAGGTTAGCTCGTGCTTAGCCTTGCCTAGCTGCGGGTTAGCTCGTGCTTAACCTTGGCAGCTTTTGCCTGACTCAGCACGCTCTGCGGTCAAGTTATCAGTACTTGATCATGTTAGTGGAAAATGGAAATAGGTACTTTGTGCTGCACTTCAGAGAATGACCAGAGTTGTTTCTATACAGCACATTTGAACTCAATGCTCTGTTACTAGGAATTAGTGCCAATCTGTCCAGGTTGCATTTCCTGATGGAATGAAAGGTGCTGTCTTGGCCTTCAAACTCCCCGGGTGGTCCTGAGGCCCCTGAGGGTCCCTGAGGTTAGAGCAGCTTGGCTCCACCTTTGTTTTATTCAGCATTTATTTAGCACCTTTTCTTTGCCAGGAAGGAGCCAAGATGTTTAAGCAGAATTCATGTTGAGTTTTATAAAGAATTTAGTACGCCAAGTCACTTGCACAGAATTTTCGTAAGAGAATAGGATAAAAAGCACTAGAAACTGCTCAGCGGGTGTTTCCAATTGGATGCCGGTAGCTCCCCTGCAGGAGATTGAAGGTCTACTAACTGCTGCTAATTCTGCAAAATTCACCAGCCAAAGCTGCCAATGAAATGGCTTTAAAAAGCCTCCCATAGCCTTGTGGTTTGAAGTCTACCATGTTGCTTTTAGGAGGTTGCTCAGAGAAGCACGGTCTTCAAAACTACCATACCTGAAGAGGAAGAGGAGGAGGAAGAGCCCGTTGGAGTGGCTGTTGAGGAGGAGCGTTTCTACCAGCAGGTATGATTTTAATTTTTAGGAGTAGAACTGCCTGAAAGCTAGTTGTATGCGTTTCCTTCCTGTATTCAAACCCAGGCAGTGGCCATCCCCCTGCTGCGGTGCACACTCAGCAGACTTGGATGCAGTAGGGAATGGTAGCCCCTTTACTTTTTCCTTTGCCAACTTTTAGCTTTTGTCTTTTGTTTTCTGGTGTAGGTAATATGTTGTGTTGAACATGTATGTTAGTTACAAATGCATAGATTAATTGAATGTCGAGGCCTTATTGGACTCTGAAAAGTTAATTTGTTCTTTTAAACGAGAGCAGCATTCACATATTAACTCAGAACAGAAAACAAGACAGAGCCACACTGAGCTTCAATGTAGAGCCAAACTCATCGCTGGTCTATTAAGCTGCCATTCACTAACAACTGCAAGAGTTTAGCTGATACCTGGGCTTTGCAGAACCCCAATAAACTCCAACTAAACCCCAAATTCTGTTTTAATTAATTAATTTTGGGAAAAATATTAATATAACTAATGAGCCTTCAGTTTATATTCTGCCGTATAACAGTATATAAGCTGTTGAGTGCGGTCATTACTTTGCCCCTTCTTGTCTCCACGTCTCCATATTTGTAATTTAGGTTGACCATGCATTACTGTTCTGTTGCTGGGAAGAGACACGATGACCAAGGCAACTCTTATGAAAGCAGGCATAGTTCTAGAGCAGTAGCTGAGAGCTACGTCCTGATCATAGGCAGAGTCTGAGCCTGGCGTGGCGAGTCCTTTGAAATCTCAAAACCTACTCCTAGTGATACACTTCCAACAACGACACACCTCAGTCCTTCTAATCTTTACAAATGGTGCCTCCATCTCCTTCCTGAATGCTGAAACTGTAGGCCTGTGACTAATGGAGTACTAGGGATAGAACACGAGGTTTCATGCATGCCAAACAAGCAGCAACCAACCAAGCCACAGCCTTTAGTTTCAAGTCTTAAGCAAGTAACCTGAGGCCTGTGGACAGTAAGGAAACTGTCCAAATCCCCACAGGAGGAAAGAAAGCTAAGATAGGGTGGACTAAGTCTTCAAATATGTGAGTGTATGGGGAGCATTCTTATTCAAACCACATCTTGCCCTCAGCAGACTTCATGTGTATAACCCCATTTGTATAATCGCTTGAGGTGGGATTTTATTTCATCTGCATGCCTTATTATTTTGCTGGCTTAGTTTAACAAGTATGTTATGGTCCAACTCTCAATGACTAGTAGATGACATTTGAGACAAGTGATCTATCTGCAGGAGTCCTAGCTGCTCAGACCCTGGGGAAGGCTCTAGCGGCCTTTGGTGTCGTTGTAAACGACTGTGGAAAAGGCACCTGGACAGTGTGGTGAGGATAGGATAGTTGGGCATTATAGAAAGAGCAGATGATAGTGTTTGAACTGTCAGAATACACCGAACTTGGGCTTTAAAACAGTTACTTTTTAGTCCTGATGATTCTATAGTTTGACTGAGATTTACCAGGGCCGGAAGTACTCTTCCGGTGGGTTCTTACGATTCACTAGTTCAGCCCAAGCTTCTTTACAAAATAGCATCTGGTAACGATGGTTAAAATGGCAAGTCCTAGGCCTCCTGAAAGTGGGCCCAGATCCCCCCTACTGCAGCCTCTAGACGTAGGCCTCAGGCACCGAAGGAGGAGGCAAGCAGTCTCCTTGGTGGGAGGAGGAGGGACCGAGAGTTGTGGGGCGGTTGTCACTTTTGTGGTTCTATGGATCTGACCATCTGCATGCTAGGAGTCCCCTGCCATTGTCACGATGGAGAGCCACCAAGCACCGTGGCGGTGGTCCAGTGCCCTTGGGACTGACAACTTTCAGTTTTGGTCTAGTTAGCAGCAAGTCACAAGTCTAGTTAGCACAAACTCACAAGGAAGTGAGTTTGGCAAGTGACACTGAGCAATGTCCCAGCTCTTTAAAGGATTAAACCTTTTTATCTGTGTTTTGCCTGCACGTGAGTAACTAACCTTGCAGTACCTGTGGAGGCCAGAAGGAGGCACAGGATCCCCTGGAACTACATTATAGGGAGTCAGATCCAGGTCCTCCTAGAGAGCAGCTCTCTAACCACGGAGCCATCTAATCTACCTCTCCAGCCCCTGCTGCTGCTCTTTAAAAAACACGTTTTATAGAATTTTTCTTTCTTTTAATTTTTTAAAAAGATTTGTTTATTTTATTTATATGAGTACATTGTAGCTGTCTTCAGACACACCAGAAGAGGACATCAGATCCTATTATAGATGGTTGTGAGCCACCGTGTGGTTGCTGGGATTTAAACTCAGGACCTTTGGAAGGGCAGCCAGTACTCTTAACCGCTGAGCTATCTCTCCAGTCCCTTAGAATTTTTCTCATTCAAATCAGATCTTGTTATGTTTGAACTCAGTAGACCTGAGCTACTATCTTAAGTGAGAAATTCTTAACTATTTATAGGCCTAGACCAACTTTTGTTTGTTTTCTGGAAAAAACTGGCATAGTCAGAGTAAAAGCTCAGTTGTGGGATTTGTTGAAGTAAGCCCTTAGAGAATGCTAGAAAGAGTGAGGCATGAGCAGGCCATGCAGTATTTTAGCGCCTCTGTGGGAAACGGCTTACATTTAGGACATTATAATATTGTTGGTGCTGACTTTCCTTCTGTTTCCCCTCAGGGAACCCCAAGAGCGTCCAATAAAAGCTGCGCCATTATGTGAACTTGTCGAGTCACCGTCTTCCTCAAGCTACAAGCATGGAGTCCTGTATACAGTGCAGAGCCTTCTCAGAAGCACATGATATTTTTATATTTCCTTTATGTGAATTTTTAAGCTGCGAATCTGATGGCCTTAATTTCCTTTTTGACACTGAAAGTTTTGTAAAAGAAATCCTATCCATACATGTTGCAAGATGTGAATTATTGACACTGGGCTAACTGTACTGTTTGGAAAGGGGCCCTCAAGTTTTTGGCATTTTTCTTTCCTTTTTGTATGTGTGTATGTATTTTTTTTTTTTTTAAGTTCTTTTAAGAGGGGACAGGGAGGGTAAGAACCACTGCGTGTCCGGGCGTAATTGAAGATTGCTCTCCCTAGCCGGGCGGGCGGTCTGCTCTTAATCCTTCTCTGCTCTATATAAAATGGTGCTGTGCGGGAGGGGGGAAAGCAGTTTTTCAATATATGAACTTTTGTATGGAATTTTTTTGTAATAAGTGATCAAGGTTACAAATTTTTTTTAAATAGAAAAGAGAAGAGAAACTTTGTAAGAAGGCAATATTAATCTAGTCATCATGTAAGTACTCTGGATGGAGGTTCCGCAGAGCTGTGGTATGGTCAACTACTTCTCTTAGATTCTTGATTCATGAGGGGAATGGGGCAGGCGGGGTTAGGGTGGGGGAAGGCTTTCTCTTCAGATGCGCTAGTTGAGTTTTTAAGATAGTGTAACATGCTTAAATTTCTTATCCAACATTAACAAATAAAAAGCTGTTTTACTATTAATCTACTGTCCTTTTTAACCTGTGGGTTTCGACCCCTTGGGGGGTGCTGGCCCTTTCACTGGGGTCACCTAAGACCACCAGAAAACACAGATATTTATAGTATGATTCATAACAGTAGCAAAATTATAACTTTAAAGCAGCAATGAAAATGAATCCACCGTTGGAGTCCTCATGGCACGAGGAGCTGTCTTAAAGGGTGAGAGCCGCTGGCAGACGTCCACAGGGTAGGGCAGCTTAAGGGTGAGAGCCGCTGCTCTAGGTAGACGTCCACAGGGTAGGGCAGCTTTAGTTTGGATTGGCTCATGTGAACTGGACTCCTTAGTGATGGTTTACAACTGAGAAAGGTAAATGGATGAGCGTTCAGACTCCGGTGCTCTGTTGGAGGGTAAACAGAATGCTATCAATATTGGCCGTCTCCAGAGACAGCAGATGAAGATATACAGAGTGGATCACCTTTATATTGAAGGAGAAAATGAAGAGATTTTAGAGTCTGGTTTTTACTCTTGTTTAAAATAGAAAGGGAAAAGGAATTCATTCGAAATCCTTGTTAGATGAGGAACTGAATGCCCGAGACAGGGGCGTGCTGTGGCAGGCATCTGTCACCCATGGTGATCTGATTGCTAGGGCTTCCTTGGTTGTGGATTTGAGGAGTTTCTCTCCTGCGATTGCTTTAGTAGAGATAGTTCATCTTGTAGGAGCAGAACATTGGAAGCCTCCCTAGAATACACAGAAGACATTTCAGAAGCTAACCCAAAGCCAGTGTTTGCTCTCCTCTTAAAATATTCCTGCAGTAAGCTGTGCAAAGACTACCAGCTTCCACTTGAAAATAACTCACAAAGCCCCAAATTACTGTGCTGCACAGATTTACAGCATACACTGGTACTGTCGCAGACCCAAGATAAATGCCGGGTCAGAGATCCTGTCTGCTGAAGCAGATAAAATGATAACTTCTCAAAACAGATTTATCTTCCAAATGGCAGTAGGGAAGACAGCTGTATGTGCCTGTGAAACATTTGCCACAAGAGGGGGTTCTTGTCATCAGAGTAAACCTGAAGTTCTTTACCGCCAGATTAATTATGCTATAAAACCCAACACGTTAGGCACCAAGGGGGGAGGGGGATGGCAGTTGTAATATAGTAGAATATTGTGTGATCTGGTGAGATTTATAGGAAAACTCCAGGATACAATTAACCAAAGTAGTTTGGAGCTTCTGGTCATTTTCAGGGATCGGCTGCTGTAAGCCTGTCCTGAGGACGTCAGGCCCTGAGGACAGAGGCCAGGCAGAGAAAATTACCCTTCTTAGAACAAACGAGAATTCATTTTCTCCCCTGCTTCATCTTCTCCTGTCTGGTTTGACCTTCATGTTTATTTAGCCTATGTCCATTCATTCCTCTGATGTGGGTCTCATGTTTTTGTCTAAGACAATTCTGCATGTTCTTCTTGGAGACCATGTGACCTCTGTTCACTGTTCCTCCAGTCTAGGATTTCAAGATGATGCTGAGCCTCTTCTTCCTTGTCTTTAGATTTCTCTGGGCTATGTTCTTAGTGAGTGCATCATGTCCACCTCACTGATTCTGCGCTGTCCACCTTGGCATTTATCCAAGCCATTGAGTTTCTGATTTCATTGGCTTTGTTTCTGAAGTTGCCTTTGATTCTCTTGTCGAGGGAGGATTGGGAGGAGGAGGAGGAGGAGAGTGTTAAACTAGCCTTGAGTAGCCTCCCTGGGACCTGACCTAGCCTGAGAGCCCCAGAGATCTTCCCGCCCACCTCCTACCCCCTCCCCCGTCCCCTCTTCCCCCAGCACTGGGGTTCTGAGCACACATCATCATGGCCAGTTCTGTAGGTAGGTGCTGGGGATCGAACTCAGGTCCTTGTGTGAGCTATATCCTTAGTCCACTTTTTTTTAAAAGAACATTTCTTTCATTATACATTTTATTCTTTCAATCATTGATTTCATAGTCTAAGTAGTTCTGTTACATTGAGTTTTGAGGAGCTTATTTTTAAGTTATAGGGGCATCTGTTGATTTCCTAATAGTAGGTGGTTTGCTTCTTGTAACCACCTCCAGCAGTAACAGTAATGGCTGTTTTGTTAGAAATCCTAGAGTTTTGATGGTATTAGACCCGCGCCATACTACTGAACAAGCCTTAGCTGCTTCTATTTAATCAGTCTTAGAGTGGAAGGGGGGAGGGCTTGTCCATGACATTTTAATTTAATTGTCATATACACCTCTGGGTATACTTCCTCGAACATTAAAACATTAAGCATGTTTTCGAGGTGTGATTCTCCTGTCTTGTAAGCCTGTTGACTTATGCACCATTCTCATGTTGAAGTTAATTGGAATGTCTCAATGTGTGTTTTAAAACGAGAAAGGATCTTTATTTTGCACCTTGCATGTGGTAGCCTATGCCTCAGAAGTCTCCGTGTGGAGGGGAGTCTCTGGTCCAGTGTTAGGAGTCCCTGAAACAAGGGTTGGATATTTTCACGACAAAACCTAGAATTCTGATACTGGTGCTGGCCTGCTCCCTGAAGCAGTGGTCCATGGAGGTGTGACTTAGAATTCTGTTTCTTTTGTTTGGCTGCCTTCTGAAAGGATAATCAGACAAATGGAATGGGAAGGAAACTTAGGGAAAGTAGAAATATTTAGAGAAGCTGTATTTTACGTTGTTGGGAGGATTGGAGTTCGACTTTAAGTGTGTGGAAGGGACGGCAAAATCTCGGGGAGTGTTTCTGGGAGTAGAAACTGGGCTGGTTTGGAGGGTCAGGATAAGGGCGGAGAACAGTGCACAGAGGCAACATTGCCAGTTTGCCCTGGAGACACCGCGCTCCGGCCCAGGGTGTGAAATGGCCCCACTTCCTCCGGCTCCCTTCCAACAATGATGCTTTCTCTTTCACTTTCAGCTGCTCAGTAAATCCGTCCTTGGCTGACATTTCTCCAGAGACAAAGTGCACCTCTCCATTTCAAGAGACAGCCTGCCCAGTAGCTTAATGACTATAACAATAAAACACAGATTCGCCCAGATTTAAATGCGAGGGCTTCCTCCACCCGGTTCCCTGCCAGTCACCCTGTACCTCTGCTGGCTTTTCAGACCCCCGTTGCTGAGGCCTCCTCGTTTGTATGCCATGTTAGACAAATTGGTGTTGGTTTCTTTGATTTCAAAGGGACAGAGGTGCTAACCTAAGGTGCTAGCCTGACTGCTGAACACCCACCCACGTGGCAGAAAGGAACACTTGTCAAAGCTGTCCTGTGACCTGTACACACTTGGCCTGGCGTGTGAGGGTGCAGACAAGGGAGAATGAGCACACTAAGGACTCCATGTTGGAGCTGCATTGCACGACTTAACTTGCTGAGGTCCTGTGACCTGGTCCCCTGCCATCTGCGTGAGTCTGCCTTTGGGGGAGACCTCGCTGCAGTGACTGGACAGTGGTTCTCCCTCTGTCTGACTCAACTTTGACAAGTATTCCAAAAAGGTCTGGGCTGGTTGGTTGGTTGGTTGGTTGGTTTTGTGTTTTGGGAGTTCAGCTTTCACTATGTAACCCAGGCCTCTGGGAATTTATTTCCTGCCTCGCTTTCCTGATGTGTGTGGGTTATGCCCCCAACCCCAAGCTTAACTGGTGTGATTTGGTCTGTGAAATATACATGCCTATCCACTCAGCCCATGTAGCCCAGTGACCCAAGTCTGGTCACATGTGTTCTATGCATGACCTTACTATGTTCGCTTAAGGCTGGCAGGATCTCCGTATAACTGTTCATTATCCGGTTCCCAAACTGGATGCCAGCTCTGACTTTCCCTCCATCTGAGCCAGGGAGCCTCCTGGCTCACGCTGCCTGTACTAGCACCAGGATTTTTGGGGCCAAAAATTTCCTGTGAGCCATTTTTCCAGAGGACAAGTCAGACCATTTCTCTTTAAGTTTTTGTCCTGAGGGGGAAGAAATTAGAAGATTTGACGCTGGGGTTGGGGTGGAATGATGGTCTGATATCCACCCTCCAGAACACTCCTTTTTCATCATAAAAGGAAAAGTGGCCTGGTTTCCACCCTGAGAATCTGCCACTGAGTTGACAGGAAAGGTGCTAATTGCAGTCCTGGAAGGGGCTTTTCTATGGAGAAGGTAGCCCAGGGCGTCAGAATGACCTTACCCCAGAAGTCCTGGAGAACCCTGAGGCAGGGCTTGGACACACACTTGGAGCGTAGGATGGGATCGTGAAGCATGGTTCTCACATGGCATTGGGGGACTGGAAAGCAACCCAGGATGCTTTTCAAAGGAAAGAATGGGGAGGGAGTACATTTGGATGTTAACAGTCATTCCTATGGACGCCATTCATACCTCATTAGCTAGTGGTATTCCTGTTTTGCAGGTAGGATACTGAGACCCAAAAGGTGTCATTGTCCCCTCACAGGATTTGGTTTGGGGACTACCAGAGGAGAGTGCTGGGTCTTTCTGACTGGACATTCTGTCCTTGGCAGCTCTGCCTCTCCTGCTGTCCCAGGCTGCCGGCAGCAGACAGTTTTACCCAGTTAGAGTTAGCTTAATGGTGAAACGTGTATCCCTCGGCAAGAAGGAATTGGAATGCTTCCAGTTGTCCTGTACCCTCCCATTCCGTTTACACAATGACTGCTGCACAGTGCTGTTGAGGGGGATCTAAGGGAAGCGCCGGCAGATGGACTGGAGAGCAGGAGAGGGGTCCTGTTCCCAGCCTGAGCAGCTCTTGCTCAGGGATGTCTTTCTTTGAAAAGATTGATTTTATGTGTAAGAGTGTTTAGCCTGGGGCTGGTGAGATGGCTCAGCGGTTAAGAGCACTGACTGCTCTTCCGGAGGTCATGAGTTCAAATCCCAGCAACCACATGGTGCCTCACATACATCTGTAATGAGAAACAAACAAACAAAAAAAGCAACCTATGGACCCGAGCAAGAGGGAGAAGGAAAAGGGGAAAAAACATTAAAAAAAAAGAAAGAAAAGAAAGTGTTTAGCCTGTATGGATGTATGTGTACCACATGTGCCAGGTGGAGTTATAAAAGGTTGTGAACCTTTTATATATGGGTGCTAGGAACTGACTCTGGGTGCTCCTGACCTCTGGACAATCTTTTGAGATCCTCTGCCTTCCACTAGTCTCTCGAGGCTGAACCACGGCCCTACAGTACTGGCCTCTGCCAAGCTGGCGATGTTTCAGGACATGCAGTCTTTGTTCAGGGAGGTAATTAAGTGTTCTGCTAAAGTGTCCTGTGGGAGGTAGTCAGTGGTTATAATCTACATAGTTGTTGGAGCACACAGAAAGCAGTTGAAAGTACTTGGCCTAAGTGAAGCAGCTCATCGTCTACAGAATTTGTGAATTGTTTACAGTGACCTAGAGTGTGTGCTAGTCCCTCCTGGTTACCCATGTGGGGCGGGGGCAACAGAATAATGGGGATTCTTGGAACTGGTGACTCAGCTGTGATTAGAATAGAGGTAGAAAGAATTCTAACAACCGGAGCGACCATTGTTTAGGACATGCCAAGTGGAGTCATGGTTATGTTCCAAATTTGTACTTTCCCAGACAGGCTTCCATAGACAGGATTCAAGCAGAGTAACACTGATGACCTTTGACCTAGTTCTCTGAATGGAAAACCCCTTATAAGAATAGCCGGTAATGACACCAGTTGCTGTTAGTAGCATGGCATAGTCCTGAGAAACCATACATTTTTATATCTCTGTTTTCTTAGATATACGTTTAGATTAAAAGTCCACTCTGGTGTTGGTGGAAGAATTCAATTAGATTGTGTGAAAAGGTCATGACAGGTCATGGTCCTATGGTAGGTTGTAAGTGCTTAGGAATTTAATCGTGAGCTTAAAAAAATTAATTAACCAAGAGAACTGAGATCAGGGTAAGGAGACTTGGTATAGAATGGTGGGGTTTCTGAGAGTTGTAAGTGCACATGGTGTTTCTCAGAATCAATACTTCTCCTTGAATTAATCAATGGTTCAGCAAGGAAAGCCATTGAGAATGCCAGAAGCACCACCTTTTCCTTTCACGCTGTCAGTCATTAAAGGCCACGCTCAGCTGAGCCGCCTCTCCTGATGGTGCAGCAGAGGGAATCCCTCCCTGACGCTGACACGCGCAGTACGCCTGCTCTGGGTCAAAGCTGCCACCCGGACTGCAGGGGGCGCTGATCTCTCGGCAAATGGCCTAGTGCTGCTTTCGTGAGACCCCCCAACTCTGAGATTAGGACTATCATGGCCACACAGTTCAGTCCTGAGCCGGTTTTCTCTGGACTCTCCAGGTGGTCCTAGGGGTGAAAATAGATAAATCACCAAACTCTTAGAGCAGCGGTTCTCAACTTGTGGGTCAAGACCCCTTTGAGGGTTGGACAACTTTTTCACTGGGGTCCCCTAAGACCATTGGAAAACACATTTACATCACGATTCATAACAGTAAAATTACAGTTATAAAGTAGCAATGAAAATAGTTTTATGGTGGGGGGGGTCCACCATAACATGAGGAACTGTGTTAAAGGGTTGCAGCATTAGAGAATCACTGCTCTAGGTTAAGATGAGACTAGAGAGTGGGATTAAAGGTTCTCTGGGGGCGTGGCTCTTTCTGCTCAGCAGTTGACATCTGGACTGGAGTGTGGAGTTGCAGGTCTGCTTGGAGTGGGGGGGGGGACATAAAAGTTGGGCTTTGTGTATTGCCTTCAAAGAGAGACCCTGATGGGCACCCATTGGACCAAACACCCATGTGGGAACCTACTACAGCAACAGCCAAGTAGTATCTGCCTCTTCCTCGAATTGTTGAATATTCCAGGACAGCGGGCGGGCGGGGGAGCGACTGTTCCCTTTAGAAGCTTTGGGAAGTGCAAATGTCAGCTCCTTGTGGAGTATTCCCTCCCCACCCATCCCCCCCCCCCTTGGTCTTAATTATTCAGAGTATCCTTAGTGCCGAGAAACTGTTCCTTTGTTTCAAACCCTGCAGGGGAACTCCAGTAGCCAAGTTGGAATCCTCTGCGTCTCTGGTAGGAAGGGTGAATTGTGAACACTGCCAGTCTTTGTGACAGGCTGGTCACACTGGTACCCTGGCCATTGTTTGAAACTGAAGACGACTGTGACCCTGGAGGTACCCTGTGTGCTCAAGCCTCAAGCAGGAAATGGAGAATTCTGGACCGAGTTTGGCTGTCATTTCTGAGTTTCTCACTGAGACCCTTAAGCAACTGAGTGTCTCTTTTTTGCGCCTGCCAGTTGGCCAACCTCTGAGCACTCTATGAGTGTGCGCCTGCTCGCCACTGAGCCGGAGCTGTCCCCTTTGCTGGACGTTCCTGTTTCCACCTTGAACAAAGCTGGGTACCACTCCGCTTGGTCTACAGGAGTGAGCTGACGACAGTGGGTCCTCTTGAAAGCTGTGGTTTTATGTCAGACTGTCACTTAAACAAATAATGTAAGCCTTTAGCTAGGAGAGAGAACTGATGCGCCAACAGACAGCTTCAGGCATGTTGGAGCCACAGCTGCCCCACGGAGAGCTCGACTCTGTTCCTCACCCAGGCTGCTGAGGAGAAGTGAGGAGGTGTCTTTGGCAACTCTTTTCCAAAAAGAAATGCGTTGGGAGGTTGGGAAACCCTGAATTATGAAATAAAGGAAGGAGAGCCTTTTGTCATCCTTGGCACCCGGATTGCAAGATACAGGAATGGGATCCGCCTCTGAAGCCGGTGCTGTGGGCCTCCGGCTTTGCAACAGTTTGTTTTTCTATGTGTTCTTCCCACAGACCCCACAGGAAAGGGCTGGCCTGGTTGAGGACTGGATGATTATAGTGGGGGAACAAGCTAATGCCAGTGCTGTCTGGGGAAGCTGGGGAAGCCATGGCCTTGCAGGAGATTACTGTTAGGAGACGCCAAGAGGGGATGAACAGATGTGCTGTCTGTTTGGTGACTTTTCATTATATTGTCCCTGTCTTGATGAGCTACCCAGGGGCCTCAGCTCAGGTCCCCAGTGTGGAGGGGGCACAGGCTGCTTCATCTCTGACTTCTGGCCGGGTGTTCTGTTCTCTGCCCTGAAGCAGGCGGGCTTCAGATACTTTTTCTCCTGGACTGGTGCTAATGTGACTCCGGGTGTGTGTGTGTGTGTGTGTGTGTGTGTGTGTGTGTGTGTGTGTGGTGTCTTTGGGGCTGAGATGGGAGTTTAGAGGAAATAACGGGGCTTCTGCAGGGGCAGGGGTCACTTTGAGATTGGCCTCCCCTGAGATTCTTTCATTGTTCTGTATCTTCCCAGGTTTATGTTTATACTTGTGCATGCGTGTGTGAGAGTACATGCCTACATACATGTGTGGCTGATGTATATCCCCAATCAGAGTAGCTTGAGTTTCCCAGGTTTTCATTCTCTGATTAATTGATTGATGGATTAACTAATTATTTTGAGTCGGGGTCTCACTGTGTAGCCCTGGCTATCCTGGAACTCACTATGTAGAGTAGGCTGGCCTCAGACTCACAGAGACCTTCCTGCCTCTGTCTCCTGAGTCCTGGGGTTAAAGGTCTTTACCACCATGCCTGGCTTCTCTGGATCTATTCCCTTGGGCCACTGAGGGTTCTGAGTGACAAACTTTGTTTTCCTCTTTGGGTGGTAGAGGTTTCTGCAATGTCTAGTGACCCACATTGGGATGGATTCTAGGGGACCCTACTTGGGGTCTGTCTGCCCGTGGACAGGGTGAGATGGACATTTGGGGCTGCTGAGCAGTCTGAAGGCAGTGGACGATCCACAGCTGGGGACAGATTTGAGGACGATCTCTGTCCCCTCCCTACTTCCCTACTGCACGCTAGTCCCCTAGACAGGGGATCTCTCTCTCAGGCCACCACTGCCAACCTGTGCTGGCATGCGCCTGTGCCATTGGCTTGACAGTGCCCAGGCTTCTGGTGCCTGTGTAGTCTGTCTTTGGAGAGGAGGGGACGCCCCGTGTCACTGCACCTCGGCCTAGCAGTGTCAGCCTCGTCAGATCAGAATTCTCTAAACTGAAGAAGACACAGGCTTGCCTTTTTAGCCAGATGCTCTGAGAACTGTTGGCTTTCTGCCTATGACCAAAAAAAAAAAAGCCTTATGTTTGAGAAGGAACTCAGGCCTCTTCTCTGACATCCATGCATCTCAACAGCAACTCTCTGCAGCCAGTCAGCACATGCTGGCCCCGAAATGTTTTACTTTGATGTACATGATGCCTCCATAAAAAGGACCAGCTTTGAACCTACAGCCATGGTTCAACCATTATTGTTTTTTTTAAAAGATTTTCTTCATCATCATCATCATCATCATCATCATTATTATTATTATTATTATTATTATTATTATTATTATTATTATATAACTACACTATAGCTATCTTCAGACACTCCAGAAGAGGGCATCAGATCTCATTACGGATGGTTGTGAGCCACCATGTGGTTGCTGGGATTTAAACTCAGGACCTCAGTGCTCTTAACTGCTGAGCCCCCCATCATAGGTTCTTTAGCTCCCCAGTGGAAGTAGCCTATTGCCCCTGAGCCCCTCCCCCTACACCGCTGAGAGACCAACAGGGCTAGGCTGCCTGCCTCTGTTGATCTTAGGTAGCAGAGGCCCTGACAGCTAGTTTTATTGTTTGCTTGATTTTGGTTTTTCTTGAGACAAAGGTTTCTCTGTATAGCCCTGGCTATCCTGGAATTCACTTTGTAGACCAGGCTGACCTTTAACTCACAGAGATCTGCCTGCCTCTGCCTCCTGAGTATAGGGATTATTGGCACATACCACTGCTGCCTGGCTTGCTAGTTTTACTGTTAAGTTGTTGCCTGCAGGACTAAGTCCTGGGCCCTCACACACTGCAGATGTGCCAGGTGACAAGAACCTTGCACAGACCCTGTCCATCTCTCTGTGTGACCACATCTGTCTGGGCCTTTCAGGCCTCTAGCTGCTGTAACTCTGAATGAACAGTGTGCCTAAACTTGTGATATCTCGTGGTCCAGGCTGGGCTACCCAGCTCCTTGCAGTTGCTAGGCACAGGCAGTGAGAAAGAAGGTCGGTGATAGCAAAAGCCCAGTGACATTTTATATATTAGCAGAGTTAATTGCAACGTGCCATAAAGCTGGTCTGTGCTTCTGCTTAAAGGGTATGGGAAAAAGTTACACTGTGAAAACATTGCAACCGGCCCACCCTCGGCGGCCTCTGTGGCACTGGCGACTTGGGTCCTGCAGAGTCACCCTCACAGAAGCCTCAAATTATAAGCTGAAAACCACCACACACAATCATTCGAACAGCAACAGCCTTTGAGTTCCACCAGAGTAAACACTGCATGGTAGTGGTGCGCTGCTGGGACCGGTCACAGCTGTCTCCTTCCTTGAGCTGTGCTGGGGGAAGAGCTGTGTGGCTATTTTTGTATAGGACAGACACACTGTTGGGCTGTCCTACCAAGTACACTTAATTACCCTTTGTACTGAATAGAATCGCTCCCGAGAGCCAGGGAGCCAGTGGACTCTAGCCAGAATGTTAAAGACCTAACATTCCAACTTTGATATGCAGCAGGCGGGCCCCTGGCTGTGAAATCGAGCCCAGATGTCCACTCTGAAGCTGGGAGAGCGGTTGAATTGGGCCAGGACGCGAATTCCAGGGTTACTGTTCTCTTTCCCATGTCATGTTCCCCAATTCGGCTCCACTGCTCCAAGATGGACCCTGTGCTGTTGCAGAAGGGATGCCAGCCCCAGCCCCGGAAGTCACTGCCGGAAGGCTGAGAGTACGACCCCGAGTCCAAGGGAAAGTAAAACAAACACCACCACCGCGGGAGACTTGGGCGGATGGGTGGATGGGGAGAGGAGAGGAGGCGGAGAGCTAGGGGTGGTCTGGCTTGAGCGCCTCTTCCAGTACAGTGCTTGACAGAACACAACACCACAGAAGTCAGTGACAGGCCAGTGCCACCAGGCAGTGGGTAAGGTTGGACTGCAGTGCCTGCTTGCTGGGTAGCTGTATGCACTGTGTGCTGACACATAGGTGAGGGCTTTACAGGCCCTCCACTCAAAGGGCAAGCTGATTACAGTCAATGGGGAGGGGACCCGTCTTTGTAATGGACAGCAGATGGTCTGTCTGTCTTCTGATGTGTCCCCTACTCCCTGTCACCCCCCAAGAGATACAACCCCTCTTACCACCAATCCACATTGCTAGTGTAGTCACATCACCAGGAGAAGACCACAGGGGAACCTGAGACATGGAGGTGGTAGATTGAAGGCTGCACAGAGCAGTAAAATATATGTGCGCTGATGGACTTCAGAGTCTTTGAGTATACGCAGATTATATCTTTTGTTTTGTTTATTCGAGACAGGGCCTTACTAAGTAGCTCCCGCTGTCCTGGAACTCACTATGTAGACTAGGCTGGCCTTGAATTCTTAGAGATCCACCTGTCTCTGCCTCCTGAGTGCTGGGATTAAAGGCACACACCATAATTCTGGCTCTTAGATTATACATATTTAAAAGTAACTGCCAGTATGTTGTCTACAGGAGACTAAGAAGGCCAGAAAACATCAAAGTGGGCAAACAGGATATTAATATATTTTGGTAAGGAAGAACAATGTATTCCTGGGAATTGAACTCAGGACCTCTGGAAGAACAGCCAATGCTACTTAACTATTGAGCCATCTCTCCAGTCCAAGGAACAATAGATGTGATAACAAACATCAATATAATCTTAAATACACAAAACAGCTACCAGCAAGACAAAAGAGGAGAAATAGACAACTGTAATTAGAAATTTATTCCCTTTTCAGAAATAGGTCAAGCTCGAATAAGTAAGATATAACCTACACAATAAGATGTAGTTTATACATACCTGTTACAACTGTTTTGTTTGTGTGTGTGTGTGCGTGCACAAATGCACATGGAGTATAGATGTAGGCATGTTTGAAACAACCAACCGTGTGTTAACGCAGAAAAATTTCATGGTTCTAGCTGGGTGGTGGTGACACACACATTTGATCCCAGAACTCTAAAGGCAGAAGCAGGTGGAACTTTGTTTTTGAGGCTAGCCTGGTCTACAGAGCAAGTTCCAGGATAGCGTGGCCAGCGTGGTGGTGCTAAGTCCACACGGAGGGAGTGACTCAATAAGCAAACGGTTGATAGTGCCAGTCTCCTCACAATACAGGGAGCTATAAATAGGGAAATGGAAACAGGCAGGCAAGCTTCAACTTTCTGATGCCGTGGTGTGAACTTTCGAATTTCAACAGACCTAGATATAAAAATTCTGTTAGGAACGGTGCACATTACTGTATCTTATTAGAATGGGTTAAAAAGAAAATTATACATATTTCTCAATGTTATTATATTTAATTATTTTAATAGCTTTAAGACTATTAGAAATAAAAAAAATCAGTGAGATTACATGAGGGCTATTTATGGTAACAGTAGTGGAGACTCGGGATGCATTGTGCCTGGGAGACCAGCAGACATTTTGCTTCCACAGAAAGGGGGGGGGGGGCTTGGACCAGCCACTGTGAGAAGACACAGTGGACACAGACTAAGCAGTCATAGTGCCCGGGACCCCCAGGCAGGAGAACAAACACAGGTTCCAGACACAGCAAGAGGGGCGTTCTCTGCTAGCACCCACAGACTAGGGAGTAGGCTAACAAGTCAGGACTGGAATTTTATGCGAGTTCTACTATAGAACACACAAAACGGAACAAATGGAATGTGGGATCACTACAAATTGTCAAGTTGTTGATTTCATGAAATTTATGGAAAATTCCCTCTAATCCCAGAATCTTTAATGCCAGCAAGACTGCCCTATGATTTAAAGTGTTTACACTAAATGAACCGACTTGATAATAAATAGGCCAATTTTGGGGTGGGCGTGGAGTTGAAAGGTGGCAGGGAAGGGTTGTTGTTCCCTGTGGATATTGAGACACTGAGAAGTTACCTGAGATCAGGTAGACTGCAGGAGTAAATGTCCCCCCCCCCCCAAGCAGATGGAGTTCACGTGGAGCTAGATAGAATGACACATGGTTGACAGGCTAGGGAATGAGCAAGGGAGAGACCATTTAGTGGAAGGTGATAGAAAAATTAACCTCCCGTAAGGAGATCACATGGAACCCTTAAACTGCAGACAGGTGGGCTCTGGGGCTTTTAAAGACTGAAGGGCAGAGGACAAATCCAGAAGGCTGGAGGAGGAAGCATAGGAAATACCTTTGCATTTGGAATGAGAGGACGCATTTTAAAATAAGGCAACTCATAGTTAAAGAAAACACAGCCAGATTTAACTATGAAGATGAAGGATTTCTGTTCCACATGTCAGTGTTAAATCAGACAGCACATCAAACAGACTGGGGGCTGTGGAGGAGAGAGACTGCAGCAAGCAATGGAGAAATGTAAATTTGATTCCCAACAAGAAGACAGGCTTAGAAGACTGGTCAAAACGTATACGGAAGACATGCGTAATAGCATTGCGGCTGGAGAGATGGCTCAGTAGTTCAGAGCACTGGCTACTCTTCCAGAGGATCCTAGTTCAATTCCTGATACCTACACACAAGTGGCTCACAAGGGGTTGTAACTCCAGTTCCAGAGGATCTGATGCCCTCTTCTGACCTCTGCAGGGACTGCACTCATACACAGACTACTCTTTTGCAGGCACACACACACACACACACACACACACACACACACAGAGTAATGAGGGAGATAGTTATGCTTTTAATGTAAATCAAACTATACACACAAAACACTTTTCAAAGATATGTGTTGCATTTCTATAGCACACTGTGGTGCTTTGGGGGGAATGAGAAGAGACTTGGGAAGAAGCAGGAAAGAGACTAAACCTCGCTGCTGGGAACATCATAGCATTCTCGCTAAGGGCCTGGACCACTGGCTACCTGGCGTTGGAACCCAGTTATGCCTCTTACTAGCTCTGCTAAGCCTCCCTACTCATAAGTCCGATCGTTAATCTCTCCCAAGATGAACCCCACAAAAGTCTCTCTTCCGGTCTACTATCTACTCCCCGATGAGGCAGAACCTGTGGCTAATTTGACCTAGCGGATGACTAATAGGATGCCAAGAAAAGCCATCTCCTCTTGCTTGGGAAGGATGGACAAGGGAGGACTTAAAGCTGGGGTGCTGGGTGGAGAGACAAGCCATGTGGCAGGTGCCTGTACCATCTCCTGAGAGCGCCAGAAGGACCCTGTGCGTGCAGTGCATGGCCAGGCCCAAGCCAACATGTGGCACAAAGGCATTTATTGGAGGTTTTAGACCTCTTAAGTTTTCTTATTGTGGTCATAGATAAAGTCAAAGTGAAGATATTTTCCATTTGCTGCGCACATGGTTCACGGGAAGGGCCTGGCACATGTATATTTGTGGAAGCAAACGAAACAAAACTAAAACAAACAAACAAAAAAAACCTACAAGACCTGTACAGACTAACAATGGTAATGTGTCTCAGAACTTGCAGGTAGCTGCAGGTTTCATGTTCGTGTCCCTAGGCTAGTACTTAACGTATGCATTGCTTTGGGTGTTCATGGATAAACATTGTAACAATGTTTATAATAAGCCAGCAATGCTCTCAGATTCCAAGTAGGAACTGACTCATGTCCTGGGACTAACACTCTGAACAAATCCAAAGAATGTCATTGAACCCAGGAGCATGGCATTTGGGAAGAAGACTCCTGGTCACCCTAATCAGAGACCCCAATACCCACAGTACAGTGTGTGTGGGGGGACTATAGAAACTGTGACATGGACCTAAATGTATGTCACATGTATGACATATATGTCAAATGTATGAACAGGAGAAATGTATGATTAGTTTAGTTCTTTGTGCTTGATATCCAAAAAGAAGATAAGAGCTTTGTTAGAAAAAAACATGCCCGTGCATTTCTATGATGGAGAAAGTGTGTCCCACAAAAAGAATGTCTTGGCTGGCAAGATGGTTTAGTGGATAAAGGCTCTTAGTACCAAGCCTGCTACTTGAGTTTGATCCCAGGGACCCACATGGCAGAAGAAGAGAATTGGCCACCGCACATATGATATGTCATGTGTGTACCCACACACATATATTCACACACAAAATAGATAAATACATGTAAGAGTTTTTGTTTTGTTTTTTTTTTTAAAGGAATATCTCAGAGCAGAGCAGGGTTCTCCAATCCCCTCTCTCCCAGTAACTTTTGTACAGGATTCAGCCTTTAGGGTAGCTCTAGGTGTATAAGCCTAGAAACTCAGCCCTTCACTTCTGGGAATGCAGACATGGATGGATTATTTTTCTTTGTAGACATAGAAATATCTAGGTTGTTTTTTCCCTCTAATGAATTCTCAAGTAGCTCTAGGCTCTGTGATCAAGAATTATAGGGCTGGAGAGATGATGGCTCAGCAGTTAAGAGCACTAACTGTTCTTCCAGAGACCTGGGTTCAATTCAGGCAACCGCATGGTGGCTCACAACCATCTGTAATGGGATCTGATGCCCCCTTCTGGTATGCCTGAAGACAGTGACCATGTATGTACTCACATATGCAAAATAAATAAATAAATAAATAATAAATAAATCTTTAAAAAACAAAAAATAAATTTAAAAAAGAATTATAATAGTGAACAAAATCTACACACAATCCAAAGCCAGTGATTTCAGCACCAAGGAGGGTCCTTTCACACACAATATTCAATACATATGTGTGGATTATGTTAAATGAGTACCTCTTACTTAAAAGAAAACATTTCAAAGAAATTTATTCATAGTCTTTCAAATATATTATCAAAATTGTCCATCAACATCCAGGCTCGGTGCAGTGTGGAGCGCACACCTTTAATCTCAGCACTTGAGAGTTCAAAGCTGGCCTGGTCTACATATTGAGTTCCATGTCAGCCAAGGCTACAGAATGAGACCTGTCTCTTTCTATTAAAAAAAAAAAACCCAGTTAGGAAAAATGGCTCAGTTGGCTAGCAGCTGTGAGTGACAGGAGGGGATGGGAAAGATAGTAGCATCACTTATGAACTCCTGAGTGCTAAAGCTCAGATCTCACAAGGGCTGTAAGATAATTTCCATGTTATAGAAAGAAAAACTGAGGCTTAGCTAGAAGGTCTGTTCTGATTTGCTTTCTGTGGCTGTGATAAAACACTGACCAAAAACAACTTGAGAAGGGAAAGGATGATTTCATCCTATAGCTTAAAGGCAACAGTTTATCCCTGTGGGAATTCAGAGCAGGAACTCAAGACAGGGACCTGGAGGCAGAGAACATGGAGGTTGCTTTCTGCTTTCTGGCTTGTTCTCCATGGCTTGCACTGCTTAGTTTTATTTATTTATTTTTTTGTTTTTTTACAAAGCCAGGATCTTGTGCCCAGGGATGGTATGGTAGTTTGAATAAATTTGGCCCCCACA
Source organism: Tokudaia tokunoshimensis (assembly GCA_036184795.1). NCBI lineage: Eukaryota > Metazoa > Chordata > Mammalia > Rodentia > Muridae > Tokudaia > Tokudaia tokunoshimensis. The sequence goes on from BTHU01000017.1 coordinate 46,234,022, forward strand.
GATTCATGTAGATTCATGTGTTTGAATACTTGGTCCATAGGGGGTGGCACTATTAGGAGGTATGGACTTGTTGGAGTAGGTGTGGCCTTTTTGAAGGAAGTACGTCACTGTGGAGGTGGGTTTTGAAGTCTCATATATAAGCTCAAGCTCACCGTGCAGAAGGGGACAGGGGCACCTGGGAAGAAATGGGGCCTGCCGCTGATCTCAAGTGTAGAACAAGGGCTTCTCTCCCATCTTTCTTTGGCTCTTCCCTGTTCTAGATGACTTTTAATGAAAATGAATTGGTTATGGTTCTGTCGGAGATTGGTTCTAATGCTTTGATTCGATTGGGAATCTGTGTGTCCAAACGCTAAAGGTCCTTGTCCCCAATTGGTTTTTGATCAGTCAATAATGATGCCAACGGCCAATGGCTGGGTACAAGGTGGGACCCTTAGAGTTTCTCAGGTGAGGATGCAGAGAAGAATAGACAAGAAACACCATGACTCAGGGAAGAAGAATGGGATGCAGATGCTGCAGGAGATAAAACCAACCAGCCATGTGAGAATTCAGGTGGGTGCCCACTGGCCACTTCCCCAATTGGGCCCAGGGTAGCAGGGGAAGGTTTAGGAGTGCCCATCATTGAATTTGCCAAGGCATTTCAAAAATAAGCTAATGTGTGTGTGCCTTTCATTCGAGAATCCAAAGAGTTCCTGGGTGGGTGACCAGAAGCTCACGACCCGCGGGGACCATAAAGCGGTGTAGTAAAAACTCACTGCTACACGGCTCTAGCTCAGATGAAGTGATAATCTTTGGCAGTGTCCTAGTAGCTGGGACAAGGGGCCATGGCAGTTAAAGACAAAATAAAATCCAAATCATTCCTTTTAACTTTTACTGTTGGATCTTACGACTCATCTGTCACATGCTGTAGAATTCATGTGAATGCCCCTGTATCCTCTGTTCCTTCCCAAGATGAGGACACCCGGAAACACATGCATGCACACGGGGCAGGCAAGAGCATCCTGGGCTTGTTTGCTAAGTTGTCTTCCGGGTATCATCAACACGTTTATTTCTCCATGACATTCTCAAGATAAATGACTAGGAAGGGAATGCTGCCAGTCGGCTGGCTGGGATCCTTCACTGCGCTCAGATAGAAATCATGGGTAAGCAAATCTTACTGTTCGTCTTTGACAGCTTCTGTTTACTTCGATATCTGGCAGCAGAGTGTGATGGCAGCAGGTAGGTAGGAGCAACAGCGGGTGGTACCTTCTAGCCTCACAGTACTCCTGTAGACTGTGGGTATCTCGTCCTTAGTCCTACAATGTTACTGCCCCTATGCAGGTCCAGGAAATTGGGATACATCACTCCTGACTGTAGCTGGTAGTGAGGCTTCAAGGTAGATCTAGGTGTCAGGATCCCTCTTGGCCTGGGGTCTGAGATTCTTGGCCTTAAAGATGTGGCAGCTTTCTGCAACCCAGGGTGACTACAGCCTGCGACTTTCTTCTATGATTCGATACTACTTCGGATCCGCTCTCTGACCCCTCTTCCCAGCTCTCGCTGTCTTTCTTCCCTGTTCAGCTGGGGTTGCTTCCGCTGTCAGTCAGCCAGTGGCCTTGCTGCTTTTATAGCTCAACCTGCTGCCACTTTGTTACCAGCTCACCCTGTACCTACACCACAAGAAGTAGACAAGAAAAGATCACTTGAGAGGAGTCTTTTATTAGATTCCATGTTGCTGGATCAGGGGAGACAGCACAGAACTATCACCCAGACGACTGACTTAAATGAGCTCTAGCAGCCTTTTATAGCCGGAGACAGGATGCTTTGGCCCAATCACGACTTTTTTTTTAAATTTATTTTTATTTATTTATTTTTTTGACCAATCATAGCCTTGACTCTTTAGCATCAGTCGAGGCCAGGGAGGGAGATTTCATGTTTAGATCAATCACAGCCTTATCTTTTAGCACCAATCACAATAGTCCTTCTGGTAGGTAACCAGGGGGTAATGCTGTCCTCTGGCCCATTTGGAAATGGTTGCAGGGTCATCTAGGGTAGCATCTGTGATCACAAAAAATCTGGTACAGCCCTGGATGAGGCTGCTCCTTTAAGGTAGAGCAATCAGTTGTGACATTTGTGTAGTTGTCTCACGGTGTCTGTGGAGTGTTCAAGGCAGCTAACAATGGAAAAAAGGTAGTTTGACTCGCTGTTTGATGGGCAGTCCTTTTACTCTAGGTGACCAGGGAGAGGCTAATAGGCATTTATTGAGTCATGTTGCCCTAGCCCACACTCTCACTCTCTTTGCTTATGCAGGAGACCAACGTAAGAAGGAATATTTGAAACAAGAGTTTAGAGAACTTACCATGGACACTAATGATGATTTTTAACAAACTTGAATAATGCTACGGCACTAGGGAACAGGCAGGTCCCCTTCCCTTCATCTGTCTTCGAATTACAGCAAGGAATGTGTGGGAACACCGGTGGTATATGTCACCAGGCCACCTTTGCTCTCCCTGTCCCTTCCTCTACTTCCTTCTTGATCGTTCAGAAAGGAGCAAAGGAAGGCTTCATTCAGGTTAGCAAGGCTGCTGTTCCTCAAGTGGTGACTGCACCGACTGGAAAGCAGCTCTCTTCCATGTATACCCTTGTCGATAGGCTCTATCTTGAACAGCCTCGGGCTTAAATGATTAAGAGGCAGTGGAATATTTTTCCAGAAGTTTAAGAACCCGAGACGGGTGCTGTTGCTGCTGATGGAGGCGTAGGAACCTTTAACTAGGACAGTGGTTCTCAATCTGTGGGTCGCAACCCATTTGGGGGGGGGAGTGTCAAGTGACCCTTTTACATGGGTCACCTGAGATCACTGGAAAGTGCAGATATTTACATTGTGATTCATAACCGCAGCAAAATTACAACTATGAAGTAGCCACGATAGTAATGTGGCCGGGGCTAGCTGCAACACGAGGAAGTGTGTTAAAGGGTCACAGCATCAGGGAGGTTGAGAAGCACTGTCTTAGGAGGTGCAGGCACTGGCATTATTCTTGGTTCTCAGATGAATCCTCACCACCAACCTTCAACTTTCCAGTGGGGCCTCTGTTTTCCTTCCTGGAGGTGGGTTCAGATTTGTAGGAAAGAAGCCTGGTACAGGCATAGTGCCAACGTGCTGCCTCCCCAGTACAGACGCCCAGGGAGGTTCTAGGAACCACCCTACTTTTAATAGTGTTTTCATCTCGAGACACAAGGCAGCAGGAATTCTCCATAACCAATCTCAGCTGTACCCTTGAAGTCACCACTTCCTTAATTCATAGAGGATGCGGGGAAGCGAGGGAACAAACCTTTCTTTCATGAAGGTGGCGCCGCTCACTTGAGAGGTGTCACTGGATTCTCTGACAGCTCAGGGCCCAGGGCTGGACGGACATCATTTATCAAGTATATTGCGCTGCAGCGATTCACAGGCCACCGGGCTGGACTCTGCTGAGGAAATTTAAGTGCGCGGCAGCTGCGTGCAGCCAGCGGTGTCCAGCATTTTAAAAAGGTCAATTAAGAAACAGTTGATGGTGGTGCGGCTAATGACAGCCCAGAGGGGTGAGCAGGGCCGTGTAAACAGTAGGGCTGAGACCTATATTACTGGAATAGAAGTGTCGGGGGGGGGGGGAAGCGTGGTGGGGAGGAAACCTATTGTCATAAGCCATAAAGCACATCTGAGTTTAGTGGTGAAGATAGTACAGCTGTTTCCCTCCCTGGGCAGAGCGGAGAACAGCTTGGGAGAGGAGGGCTTGGCTCACAAAGGGGGCAGCTGCCGCAGCTCCGTCAATCCGCAGATAAAATCGTTACCCTCCTCGCCTCTGCACTCCTGCTGTCCCGCTCCGGGCCAGCCTTCTCACCCTGTGCGTGTAGGAGTCGGTGGGCAGGTGGGAGCCTGGGAGTCACCCCAGTGAGCCGCCCCAGCCTGTGCTTGTCTCAAAGACATCCGCTCCTGGCTTCAGTGGACACAATGCCGGCGAGGGGTCAGACATCTATGCTGTGTCGGATAAAAGGGAGACGCGAAGCCCTTAGACAAAGTCTATTTTGGCCTGTGACAGAACTGGCTCGTGACTGGGGAAGGGAACTGTGTAGCACACTTTTTTTAAAAAAAATCTGACAAAAGGGTCTTCGATTGAGCGTTAGGCTGTGAGGACAGGCTCTATTGTCACACCTACCGCCGTTGAGCAATGGGAATGCTAATTGATATGCAAAACAGGTTTAGGGGTCCTAGAAGCCGGATGCTCGGTTCCCTGCAACAGCTGAAGGAAGTCGGATGAAGCTGTAGGAGCTAACTGAGGCGAGGCAGGGGCCAGAACAGCCTTGCCTGTTTCATTCTGTAAACCTAGTAGGGAAACTATACAGGTTTTAAAAATTAAGAAAGAGTATTGCATCAGTAAGGTTTGTCTTTCACACACCAGATATTTATTATTAGAAAATAGCTTCTATCAGCTGTCAGTACCAAACAAGTTGAAAGGAGGGAGCTTCTCACCATCGTCTTCCTCCTTAATATTTAAATAAACAGCTAGCTCACCATGTGGTGAGTTGCCACACCTTTTTTCCCTTTAAAAACTGAATAACTGAATGAGGTTTAGTACAAAACACCCTTCAAATGTGACTTGTTCTGAAGTAATTATGCTGTCCCCTTGAATAAGGGACATAAAGAGATGAAAAAGACCACTCCGGCTATCAAGTTAGCCACCAAAGAATCCACAGTAGAAACCGGGAAATGAATGAACTAACCCAAATAAAACCCATCCAAACCAAGAAACCAGTTTGTACATTGGCTTTTCAATTTTGATTATCATCTAAATTATATATTCATATATATATATTTGAGATAGTAATAAAAAAGGAAGAATTGAATCGCATCCTCAGCAGGACAACCTTCCTCATATGTTAAAGAGGTGTTCAGAAAATTCCATACAGTATCTGCTAAATAGACATGTTTGGCAGCTTAGCAAGTATCACGTGAGTGCAGCATCCATGATTTTGAAGTCAAACAGCATTGTTTCCTTCTGGCCGAGTTCCTTACGCAGGCGACGTGGTAACATGGCTCCAGATGTTTAGACCCAAAGACTAAAGGAAGGGCCTTGGGGTGGCTCAGTACATGGCCCCAGTGCAGAGACTTCCAAACCCCAAACGAGTCCACCAACTGACCACACAGACATCAAACAATTGTCTCCTTTGAGTTCCTCTTGACTGAGTGGAGCCCCAGCAAGGACTGCTGGTTTGAAGGTACGTTGACAGACTTTGGAATGAGGAGAATCACCCTCTGATTGGTCCGACGCCATTCATTGTACAATCGACAGTGGTACCTAAATGACACCTGAGGTGGGAGAGAAGGAGGGAAGACTCAGAGGTGGTACAAGTTGACAGTCAATTCAAGAAGAAAATAATGCCATTTAAAACAGTACTGGGATGGGGGGCACAGGGCAGTGGTCTCAGCAAGCAACTGAGTGCTGGGTGTTAGGTGCCTACCAAGACCCCCGGTGCGGCTGGCATGGCTGCTTCCTTTTCTCCATCACATATTGGGAGAGATCAGAATGTGAGTAGGAGCATGAAGTCCTCTCTGACTTGGGGTTTGTTTCCTAGTGGTTCCCTGGCACCCAAAGCCTCAGTCGTGAAGAAGCCTGACATGACAGACGGGCGCAGACAGCTGGACATCCCTATCCAGCTGTGGAGCCCAGACAATGCACCTGCAGGAGTGGGTGGGTGGGTGCCGGGATTTCATGGACTCTCAGGCTCCACACTGCACAGTGTAAAGGACCCCATTCACACTCTGAAATAAAGGGCACCTTTTGTCCCATGCTGTGACAGTCTGCAAGGTGGTGCTCTGGCCTGATCATGGTATTGAGTGCTGAGGTTATTTTCTTGTCTCTCCCCATGGACTCCAAGTGGCCTGGGAGCAGAGCTCATGTTGTTATTTATCTTTGCAGATCCAGCATTTCTCACAGTGTTAGATACTGGGGAAGTTGTTGGAATATGCCAAGTCAGAAGACCCATGTTTTCTGAACAGAGTACTGCCCAAGCTTCACAACCTAACTGTACCTTAGAGCGCTTGCTTTTTATTTAAGTGTCCAGAATGAGACAGACAAGCTGTTTGCTTCAGAAAGGGCTGGCAGAAACTGATGGCCTGCCCAGAAAATTCACATGGTGTTTTTGAAGGTGTATTTTTTTTTTTTAAACAGAGAAAAGATAGGGTCTTACTATGTCGCCCTGGCTGGCCAGGAACTGGCTATGTTGACCAGGCTGGCCTCAAATTCAGAGATCTGCCTGCCGGTGCTCCCAAGTGCTGGCATTAGAGGTATGTGCCACCAAGCTCAGCTGGAGACAGACTTTTAAAACTGGGGATGAGGGCTGGGATATGGCTCAAAGGCCCCACCAGTGAGCCTGAGGGCTGGAGCTCCATACTTGGGACCTATACGGTGGAGGAGAGAACAGATTTCTCCAAGCTGTCCTCAGAATCCCACCTCCTCCCAATAAATAAATGAAAAACAAAACAAAATTCCAAACCGGTCGCTTTCAGTTTGAGTGCATGCAGATTCCTCATTTGTGCCACGAGGAAGGCACACACACTCAGAGGGGCAAATCTCCTGAGTCTGGGCTGTTTAATAGTCTTGGGGTAGGGCTAGTGTTCTGAGGCCCCAGGAAGGGTCCACAGGAGTGGGCTGATCTGATGATTTGGGCTTAGTGTCTCTGGAAATAAAAAAAAGTACAAGCTTTGATCAGAAAGGCTTGTTGGCTTCCATAGCAGGACCATGGAATCTAAGACCACTGTTGAACTTGAGGTGAGGAAGCAGATGGCCAGGCCGAGTGCCCTGGAGATTTGGGTATGAAAACATAAGCTTGCAACTCTCACAGGTGTACTCTCTCCAAAATGCCCTGACCATGCCGGAGTGGATCCATCTTTTTAAAAGCTAGATTCTCTTGTATCTACTCCATTGTGTGGCTGTTGGTGTTTCTCTGGAACTGAGAGGCAGGTGGGAACACCAAGTGGAAGAAAGACGCAGAGCACAAGCAAGCACTAAAGGAGTGTCCGAGGTGTCCAGAGCCTAGAATGTGTGCTGACAGCTGGATCGCACGCCAGCCGTCCCTCCTCATGATGTGCATGTTCAGCCACTGGAGCTAGCAATGTGAGAAGCTGCTGAGGGGACAGGCAGGGAGCAGACAGGCACACAGGACTGGAGTGTCCCTCCTGAACCTGTAGCTGCCTAAGAGCTCGAGGCTGTCATTTACAAGCCCTAGTTTCTGTGTGTGTAAACTGGGGACCTGAGGTGCTCCTAAAGCACTTAGCTCCGTCTCGCATGTACTCAGGGTTCTGGACCTGGAATTTCTTTACAGATTATAAATACGAAAAGGATGATAATAACTTTGTGACAACTTCCTTAGAGACTGGAAAAGTGAAGAAAGTGAGCTGTTTCCTTCAAGCTGGCTCTCCGTGTGATAGTGGATCAGCTCCTGGGAACTTGTTAGAGAGGATATGAAGATTCGGGCCCCAACCCAGCCTTAACGAGATCCCTAGGTGACCGGAAGGCACACCCGGGCTGAGCAGTACGGCTCCAAGGGACACCCGGAGCCAAGGACTCAGCAGGTTTCCTTGTTCTGTGATCAGGAAATTAAAGGAGGAAAAAAAAAAAGCTCACTTGTGTAGACAAATAGATAAACAGATGAGACCATATTAATCTATTTAATTACTGTTAACTACCAAAGTCTTCAGGCAAATTCAATCAATGAGAACATCTTGAAGATCCTTCTCAGGGAAAATAAACGAAGTTGAACACAAGGCAGAGGAGACCACAGGTCTGTGGTGGCTCCAGGCTAATGTTTGCTCCTGTTTCCAGATGTTCTAAGACACCCCCTTCCTTACAATGCAGTATCAGAGTGGGGAAAAAGTTTAATTTAGAGAGATGAAGAGAAGGGAGAAATGCTTTCTGGAGAGATGCTGGCATGAAAGGGGAAGCACCTTATTTAGATCTTAATCTCTGGGGTCTTAAGGAAGAGGGTAGGAAGAAAATGCATAGGATGATTATTTTAAAATTACTATTGCTCATGGCTTGATTTCAAAGTTTATCTGCTTATTCACCTAAAGGACATTGAACTCCTACCCAGGATGGGGTCTGTTTACAGGGGCTCTGATCACATGAAGGTTGGAAGAAGGGGGCTTTAGCATCCATGCCTCCCTCCCAGGAAGGCATCAGCGGTGTTGAAGGCCTGTGGTGACTGCACAGCAGGCTTTGGGAGATCTAGCCAAATCTTCTCTTGGGAAGCAAGAGAAGGTGGGAGCAGGGTTCTGGGGTGCCATTGTCCCCACAGTGGGACCAGCTCACTTGTCAGACTGCATAGGAATGGACTGACTGCGGCAGAGATGCTGCTTAGGTCAGATCCATGGCCAAAAGCCTGATGAAATCTGGTGCTTTGGCTCATGCCTGTAACCACCGTACTCCACAGAGGCTGAGGGATGACGGTCACCATGAATCAACACCAGCCTAGGTCGCCGAGTTCAACAAAACCCCTCAACAACAAGAAACCAGGCACACATCTGCTAAAGAACAAAGGAAATGCAGTTGTAAGCCAGCCCCACAGTAGCATGGACTGGCAGGATGTAGAACTGGAGGGTCCCTGTTCACGTCCAGAATTTAAATGATCCAATCATGGAACAAGTCTAACCAGGGACTTGGTCCTTCATTCATTGCCTTGGGGCTTGCAGATCAGTAATGTGGCACATGTAGAGATGTCCCATGTCATAGCACTAGACTCCAGCCTACACGAGGCTGACATCCAGTATACTTGGTGTCCTCACGATATGGTGGACCTAGTTCTCAGCTGACTGTCTGTTCACAGACTTAAATTCATGAACCTTCCCCTACACCAGTGGCTCTCAATGCTTCTTAATGTTGTGACCCTTTAGTGCAGTTCCTCATGTTGTGGTGACCTCCAATCATAAAATTATTTTCATTGTTACTGTTATGAATCATAGTGTAAATATCCAAAAGGCAGCATATGTGACCGTCATTCAACTCCCAAAGGGGTTGAGACCCCACAGGTTGAGAACCTTTGCCCTAAACCATGAGACGTGGGGACTGTTGAAGGCTTGGCCTCTTGGGTTCAAGGTGGGTTTCTAGGACACAGCAGACTGCCTGGTGCAGGCCTCTGAGTTTGCATTACGACAGGGCCCTTGTGGTCATGAGTTATCAAAGGCACTTTGAGGTTTGTAGTGTGAGTGCTTGTCCCTTGTCACAGCACCTGGCTGAGAGGCTCTTCCAGGAATGGCCCTTCTGAGGAGCCAGGCCTGGGCTGCCGCTGTGTTTGTTTATCGAGACATTTTCACAGCACATTCTCCTTAAGCTTGACAGCTTGTTTACAGTGGGCCGCTGCCGGAGGGCACTTTCCAAGTGCTGTCAGCTCCTGAATTACGGCTTTTGCCAGGGCTGCTCAGTACAGCATTTATCTGGGAAGGAATTATTCTATATTCAGTAACCTATTGCTGAGCCGACTCCACAGTGTGCTTTTTTTCACACCAGTCAAGACAGAGGAGAGCCATTCCTTCCTCCTGCTACTCTGGAGGGCTGCGAGAAGGTGGACTTTGGGGGAACAGGGAAGACACAGGAAGATGACCTGCTTGTGGTGGGTGCTTAGACATGTCACCAGATCTTATGGTACTTAATCTTCATGATGACCACAACCCAGGATTAGCAATTATTTCCTCCATTCCTCTTTGGGTAAGCAGGCTGAGTAGGAAAGGTTAGGCGTCCTCTTTAAAGGTAGTTAGCTGTTAGGAAGCTGGATTTTATTCTAATGCAGGGGCTGCACAGTACCGATTTGCAGAAGCACTCTGAGATGCTGGATGGCATTCTAGCAAAGCCTGATCTAAGGCCTGTTTCCCACCAGAGCCTGCCTTTCATCTGGGATGGAGGACGAGACAAGGCCACTTGCCTTTTGCTCTAAGCAGTCGTCATCTTCTCTGTCCAGCTCCCTGCCCCTCCTCCTTTCTTATCTGGCAGGCGGACACTTCAAAGACCATGTTTGCAAGCCCTCAATTGGTTCTGGAGGCCCTACGTGGGGTCCACCTTCCCTCACATTTCATCAGATACGATTCTATGAAAACAATCCCAGACCCCAAATGACCTAACTACGGTGTAAAACAAACGAAATCAACCAAAAAAAAAAAAAAAACAAAAGAAGACAAACAAACAAAACCCCTCCCTTGTGCTTAATTATTACTTTCCAAAGTCGTTTACTGTGTATTCCTCTAATTCAGCGTCATGACACCAGGGGGAGTGGGTCATGAGAGGGCTAAATAAGGTTCAGAGAAGTGACTTACCAGGTGTGTGGGTGCCAGAGCGAGACTCTCAATCTGTGTGCGTGGTGTATGAGCACCAGGCCACCAACCCCCCTGTAACCCTCAGGTCACAGGCATGTGGAACCACGTCTCACACGTGATATGGGTGCCGGGATTTGAATTCAGCTCCACTGGACTATGCTCTCTTACACTCCGAGCCATTCCCCAGCCCTGCTTCCTGCCTTATTTCTGACCATTCTCTCATCACAATGAAAGCTTGGGATCAGTTTCCTTGTTTGATATTGAAGCAGGACACACTTTAAAAGTGTGGAGCATTAAAGGAAGGGACAAATAGTTTGATCTGTGGTTTCCTTAGCTGGGGATAGAATTTCCCAATCAACCAGAAGTCTCATTGAGTTCTTGGCATCAGAACACACCCAGCTTCCTACTGCTCAAGTCATGTCCCTCTTCCAGAGACTGAAATGTGTCCCTGACTGTCTGAACATCACTATGGGAGAGGAGGGCCAGAGCCGGAAGAGCTCACAATGAGTAAGAAGGAAATGAAGAGAGGGTCTGATTGGCAGTGGAAGGAAGAGGGAGGGAGGGGGAGCCAGGAACAGTATGAGGTGCTGTCGCTGTGCTAGGGGATGTGGGAAGGGTGCACTTTTGACAGGAAATACTACCGAATGACAATGGGATGTGACCAGATTATAGCTGTGCCCACACAGGAGAGTCACACCAGGAAGCAGAAGGCTGGGCTCTGAGGTATTTCTGAAGCAGCCTCTTCTTCAGCCCTTCAGCTCCCACTGGACAGCACAGAGAGAGAGAGAGAGAGCGCAAATGGCGCCCTTTGTGGGTGCTTCCAACGGGTGCCTCAGCAACCAACTTCCTGCTCAAAGTCAAAAGTATGACAAAGGGGATGCTTAAATATTCTTCCTCATACACAGCAGGAACACTTATTGGGAAATGGCTTTTCGTCGGTGGCAGCAAAAGTCTTCTCAACTAGATAAATTAGTGCTTTTATGGGCAGCAGGGTCAATATCCCAACACGGAATAATGATCAGGCAGAGTGCAGCGCCATGTCCAGCAAAGACTTCAGGCTGTGTCAGGATGCTGGAAGGAAATAGCCAGCAGGCAGGATTCATGATCTGTGCAGAAGGCTGCAGTGAAACTCGTTCATAACCTACAACGAAGGAGCCCGGCAAAAGCGAGAAGCAACAGGAAAGCAAATATCATGCCATACACCAGTTGGAATCCCAGTCCCCCGGGGAGGAACGGACAGGGTATGTGTCTGCCTCCTGAGGGCTAGGAACCCAGCTTTCCTTCATTTGATGTGTTCTTCCTTGCAGTGTGTTTGTATGTACGTTCTCATTCATATTCTCAGCCCCTCCCCAACTCCTCCAAACCACATGGGTGTGCCCTGCCAGCATTTGAAGGTCTGTTGTCAACTGGGCAGGTGAGCGGGGCTGCAGACATGAAGGAGCCCCATGGTGACAGTCCTGCCAGTCTGAGCCACCCACGCCCCAGCCTTGGGCCATACTCACTAGTGTCCAGAAGAGGTAAATGGTGAAGAGTGCCACAGTGAGGGCAATGAGTCCGACGGCTTCCAGCCGACTACTAAAGTGCAGGTGGTCCACGGCACCCCGCAGGCATAGCCAGCCTGAGATGGTAGCCAGGGGTGTTATGAACAAGAAGCACACCATGTCTCCAAACAGGGTCCGCTTCTCATGCTGGGGGCCAGGGTTCCTAAGCCACTGCCAGAAAAGAGACAGACAAACAAGTCGTGAGAGGGACGTCAGTAAGGGGTGGGGACACGCTATCCTCAAGCTGCCTTTGTCTCAGGATCTGGACAAAGGCGAGTTTGACCCACCTAAGATGATAAGGAAGCCCTGAAGGCTTATTCTCATGCCTCTGCCCCTTGGATAATAATGACTACATCAGTTTGTAAAGTCCTTGCTGAGGATGTCCCGCTTTTTGTGAGAAGAGTTCAATGGTGACTGTTAGGAATTGCAATGATCCTGTGAGGGTAGATGAAATTTTACTCTGCTATGTTCTGTAGTGAGTGCTCCCCAGATTTTCATATGTGAAGGCTTGGTCCCAGGATGGTGATATTAGGTACTGTGGCACTCTGGGAGGTGGTGCTAAAAAGGGAGGCAGCTACAAAGATTCCCAGAATCATGGCCTCAAAGGACATCATGGGATGTGGGTTCAATTCCTTTGTTTCCTTAGGAAACAATTCCTTTGTTTCCATAGGGCCACTTGCTTTGGCCCTATGCTGCACCAAACCATTATGGGGGCCATCCTTGGACTTGTACCTTGAGAAACATGAGCATGAATAAAACCTTTCTCTTTCCTAGTTATCTGCTTCAGGTATTTCCCTGTAGGGATGGGAAGCTGAGCAATGCAGAGGGAACAGCAGAGGTCTGAGACCTGTGCTTGGGAGCCTCCGGGAGCCTCTGGGAGCCTCCGGGAGCCTCCGCTTTCCTGCATATTGACTCTGAGAAGGTGGGCGGGGCGGGTTTAGTTCAGCATGCCTGGGTGCTGAGATCCTGCAAATTCCTAAGAAAGTCTGTTTGCAGGGCTGGCTTTGGATTGGCTCTTAAGATGTCTAAATCCTATGACAGCCTGTCTGATAAGCATTTTGTATGCCCGAGGCCTTAGGGCACATAACCAGACAGTTTATGACAATAATATGATACATATTTAATGCCTATTTTTGTTCCAAGGGTCTGTAATCTAAGTGGCCGAGGTCAGTGACACAGGTAGCGTATACCTGTGTGATTGATCCCAGTGATTCTAAGGCTCAGGTGAGCTTCCTGATAGACAACATTTTACAGATATTTATACAAATTACTGCTAAAAATTAAAGTGTAACTAGCTGGGTATGTTGGCTATGTCCATTGTTTCTAGCTCCTGTTTCTAGCACCTGTCCCATGTAGTGACAGAAGAGGCCAACAAGCCCTGAGAGTGAGGTACTGTAGGACGTGGATGGGGTAGGTGAATTGACATTGTGGACTCTGTCTTCTATACTGTTCCCCCCCCCCCCAACAAACAAGTTCCATCAGCACATGCCCAGTGCTGCCAAACAGGAGCCCTGCAGGATGCCAAGGAGAGACCCCAAGTGGCCAGTGCAGCAATTCCTGCATCACTGCCATGGGCTGACAAGAGAGCACGGGAATGACTGAAGAGGGAAGACAGGGTCATAAGTGAGGACAGAAGCACAACACAGGGGCCACACAGGCAGCAGGTAAGCTGGGGCTTGACTGGCAGAAGCCGCAAGAATAAGTTGAAGGGGCGGGGGATAAGGCACAGAACTGTGTCTGTGGGAGGGGTCCTTCCTTGTGTTTGCCTGGATCCCAACACATCAGCTTCTAGTGATAATCCCCTTGAAAACTGGGCTGAGATGCTGAAAGAAGTCAATCTCAGCCCCAAAGAGGGCGTGAATTAATTTGAGGACACAGATAAGGAGGAGTCCACTTGTGTGTGGATATGAATCCAGCATTATGAATATTTAATACAGATACCCACATGATCAAGTGCAAATCCATTAACCCTGCCGTGTCTGGCATGTCGCCTTCCACACTTCAGAGGCTTCAGAGAGCTCTCATTAACATTTTCTTGCCTAAATACTGGCACAACCCCTAAGAAGTGGAGGATAGAAATAGGTCATTATTATCCCAATTGTACAGACTCTGAAAGGTTAAATGATTGCACTATGTGACACAGAGGCCAAATTGAAGAGATGGCTGGTCAGGCTCTCTCCACTGTCATCCAGATATGTTATAGTAAGATATTTGAAAATTTAAATAGCAAGACATTACTCAGGTTCCTAAAACAACAGTACTCAAGGCTTAGAACAGCAGTCCCTCTAGAGTTGGGTTTTCCTTGGCAGCGGACACTCACCTCTGCACCCACATTTACAGGAACAGGGTCCTCAGGAAACACGCTACACATGTGCAGAGCTTGGCTTGCTTCCTTGACCACAACTTCCCTTTCCTTTACTGGGGAATCATGGACATGTTTTTACTTATTTAAAGGCAAGGTCTATGCATCGCTGGCTGGCCTAGAACTTGCTATGCAGATCAGACTGGCCTCCAGTTCACAGAGATCTATCAACCTCTGCCTCCCAAATGCCAGGAATAAAGGGGTGAGCTACTACACCTGGCTGGGCATACTTTTAACACTAGCTTATTATTTTATTTATCTATGTGGCCTCTGACAATGCCCTGTGCAAGGTATGGTCTAGCTATGAAAGGAAGTAATTATGAATCAATATTTACCTGATAAACATATATAAGATTTCTATTTATTTATCTAATATATCTGTGTGTGAGTGTAGTGTGCACATACCATGGTGCCTGAGTAGAGGTCAGAGGACAGTTGTGTGTTGGTCCTCTCTTGCACCTCATTGAGACAGGGTTTCTTAGTTTGCACTGGTGAGTACACAAGGCTAGCTAGGCCACAAACTTCTGGCATTTTTCTGTCTCTGACTTCCGTCTTCCTGGAGTATGACAGGGCTGGGAGTGGGATAATGGCTTGTTTCCCGAGCCCTTACTGTATATGCCCAGCATTATCTTATATCTTATACTTATACTACTGTATCTGGCTTTTTGAAGTTCTGGGGATCCAAACTCTGGTCCTCACCTCTACACAGGGCAAGTGCTTTAACCACAGAACTATCTTCCCAGTTCCATATTTATCTAGCAAACCAAACACACAGGGGTGTAGGAAGCACCTCAGTGGCACAGTGAATGTATAGCGTGCACAAGGCCCTGGGTTCAAGCCTCACTACCCCCCTTCCTCCATAAAAGTGAAAACTGTGGAAACTCTGATGGCCTGGTCCCTGTGTCTTGCAGTCCAATTGTTCTCTGATCTTTTGTATCCCTGAGAAATGTCTAGCCCACTTTGTATGTCTCCGATTGGGGAGGCAGGCCCTGCTTACTTTTCTGCTTATATTTTATGAAGTGTTCTTAGTACTGTGATGTGAAATATGTGTTTTCTTTGAACCCCATGTGCCACTTGCCTCTCTGAGCAGGAAGAGCGGCAGTAATCTGCTGTTGAGGAAAACATGGACAAATACCTATAAACCAACACAGAGGTATTCATTCCAGCAGAGTTTGTAACAGAATATCTGATTAGCTTAAATTCCTAACAATATGAAATACATTCCAAAATTTACTTAAAATAGTAATATCAAGTCACGGTGCAATCTTTTGTGTATAAACATGGTATACTGCTGAGTAGAAAACCTTCTTCTGGTTAGAATATATACTCTGATCCTATGAATGTAGATATATTTATACAGACATAGAAACTTACATTTACTAATACATGGTGTATCGCATGGACAAAGACTAGAGGGATACTTGACAAAGTAGTAGTTATACTTGGCACCAAATTATGAGATTAGGACTGGTTTTAAGATTTTACAAAATATATTCTGTTTTTCTGAAATGAACACGGATCCCATAGCTATATCTACACGTGCTTTGTATAGAACATGTATACACACAGACTCATATTTAGAGAGGGAGGAAAGGAAGGGAGAGGAGAGGAAAAGGGAGAGAGAGAGAGAGAGACGGAGACAGACAGACAGACACAGAAAGGGGGGGAGAAGGAGGGGAGAGAGGGAGAGATTGAAGAGTAGCCGACAGGGGTAAGTGGGTGTCTCACTGCTCCACAGCACCGCAGTACAAGGGCCTACTTTGGAACACTAGTGTGACATACAGTCTGCAGTATTCCCCACTTCACAGATACAGACCAAGGGGAGCAGGGAGTCTAATACCCTACTCAAGGATAGCTAGCAAGGGAGTGGTAGAGGTGGGATTCAAACCAGCCTTCACTTTCGGTTCCTTGGTGTCTATATATTAACACTTGTATTTTACACCAAATGGTAACTGTGTGTGTGTACAAGTATATGCTAGGTTTTTGTTTTTTGTTTTTGTTTTTTTTTTAACTTAGGCAAGAGGTGATAAGTCATGCTAATTCTGTGGCATGCAAAGCAGGGCTTTAGGGAATGTATATCAAGTTGCTGAATGGTTGACTGCCCAGGATGTTATCATGGTAATTCTACAAAATTTCCTGGTTTGCTGCTTTGATCGATGTTAATTCTTTTATCTAACTAGAATAAGGTCCAATTTCTGGGCATTTAATCTCAGCAACATCATCATGCACATTGGCCTAATTCATAACAGGCCAAAGGTTGCTCTCAATTACCAGGCTTTTGCTTTTCTGGTTCTTGTATGGCTTCTGCTTCTCTGTCAGTTACATTTACCCTACACTGAGCAAGGCACCCATTCTGTAGTGGTGTCTCATCGACTAAGTATGCAGCAAACATCAGGGAAGATGTAAGCAGCCTTGATTTTCCTGCTGGGCCTCATCTACATGAGCAGTGCCTAGGACAGTGCTGGCTGCACGCACGGTTCACATCCTGAACCAATGATAATGGCTTGTTTCCTGAGCCCTTACTGTATATGCCCAGCATTATCTTATATCTTATATTAATTCATACAATAATTTTTGTAGAAGGTAAGCTGTACAAGAGTGGCCCCAGCTTCTGTCTCAGGTAGTCTAGTTCTAGTGAGTGTGTTCGTAACAATTCTACTGTATCCTTCCTCATCCTTAGCAAAAACTGAGGGAGATAATCGAGGGAGAGGTTTATACCTTAACAGTTCTTATCAGCACGAATGGTATCTGCTTCATGGTGCTTGCCCTGGTGCGAGGCACCACCATGCCACTGTGGCTAATGTTTGCAGCTAAAAGGCCAGTGCTGAATGGTTTAATCTTACTCCTCAGCTAACAATTGGTTGATGGTTAGTTGCATCTGAAGGCCAAGATCAATGCTGGAGGGTACTAATCTGTATGGCATCTTTCAGCTGGCCACCCCACCCCAGGGCTGCCACCAGCCTTCTTCCTGCTTTGTTTTCTCTGGCGCTCACACAGGTGTGGTGGCTCATGTCTAATCCCTGCATTCAGGAGGCAGCAGCCAGCAGGGACTACCAGGGGAGATCTTGTCTTGAAAAACCCAAACAAGCAGATAAATGAGCAAACCAACCCACCCACCAACCCATGAAGCAGACAAAATCTTTGTGTTGAAATAGCCAGCAGTGAGCCGAGCTGCCCACTTTTCTCGGGAAATCTCATTTTAATCACTAACTTGTTCCTGAGTCATGATGCTGATCTATGGAAGTAACTTCATCCAATAAACAGACCAAGGAGAAACCCGACTGCAATGAGCAGAGCAGGGCCTGAGACAATCTAGGAGTTAGCGCAGCGTCCGACTGCCAGTGACACGGTCTCACTCACTGGCTGGGACGAACCTCCGAGGTGGGTCAGCTGTGGGTTCCACCTGAGTACAGTGTCACTAGGCTGAGTTCCTGTCTTAGTTAGGACTTCTATTCTTGCAGCAAAACAGCATAACCAAAAAGCAAGTTGGGGAGAAAGGGCTTATCTGGCTTACCCTTCCACACTGCTGTTCCCTCACTGAAGGAAGTCAGGACAGGAACTCAAGCAGAGCAGGAACCTGGAGGCAGCAGCTGACACGGGAATCACAGAAGGGTGCCACTTACTGGTTTGCTCAGCCTGCTTTCTTATAGAATCCAGGCCCACCAGCGCAGGAGTGACACTACCTACAGTGGTCTGGGCCCTAATTACTGATTAAGAAAATGCCTTACAGGTGGATCTTATGGAGGCCTTTTCTCTATTAAGGCTCCCTCCTTTCAGATAACTCTAGTCCTTGTGTCAAGTTGACATAAGCCTGGCCAGCACAGTCCTTCTCTGGAGGGTGGGTATGAGGGGATAGTAGACTCTGCCTTGAGATGGCAAGGTTAAGTCCCCAAGCCAGGAAGCACACTTTGCAGGTGAGTTTGCACTAGAACCAGAACACATTTTGTTGGCTAACAGTTTGCATCAATTATATCCCTCCTACAAATCTCCTTCATTGGAAGCCACATGGAGAATGAAAGAAACTGGGAGAAGGACACACACAAGTTTCTGGAGCTGGAATTGAGACAGAGAAGGCAAGGTTTCAGTGCGCACTCACTCCAGGTTCTCGTCTGAATGTGCCCCATTCACTTGGCCCTTGGGAGAATTACTAACCCAACTTGTGCTCCTTGGAAGAGTTCTTACTTTAGAAGTGCACACATTAGGCTGAACTGTCTTGATTTGTCTGCAGAGTGGGGACATGGAGGGAGCAGTGTGATGAAAGGAGGTGCCAGGCCCTTTGCATGTTTAAAAACTGGAGATAAACCCAGAAAATCATGCTTTTTCCCTTGTCTAAAACCAAGCAGACAACATGATCACACACTGCCACCAGTGTTTGAGTCCCTGAATCCCCAGGTTGTCCACTCATGCGCTTCCTGGTCAGCTGGAGCTGGGCAGAGGGAAAGCCTGCCTCTAGGGAAGCTAAGGAGAGGCTCACTGCGGATGCCAATGCAGTCAGGCTGGAAGTCAGAACTTATCAGACGATTGATCAAGCCTCGGCCTCCTTCCAAAGCTCTAGCCATACACATCCAACAGCCCCACTCCACATCGACACTAAGATGACTAACAGACAACTCAAATGTCATCCGTCTAACAGGACCAGCCCAAGCCTTTATTTCCAAATCTCTATCAGTAAATGACAACTCTGCTATGGTACTCACTTAACAGCCCTGTTTCCTTTCCCTTTCTTTGCCACACCCCCCCCCCACCACACACACACTAAAAAACAATGAGACCCAAAGTGATATGAGAAAAAAACCTAAAATACCATTGAGTTTGTTTCTTCTTCTTCCTTTTCTTCCCCCTCCTCCCCGTCTCTGCTCCTTCCCTTCCCCCTCCTTTCTTCTTTATTCATTTTTAGACTGGGCAAGGTGGTACACACCTTTAATCCTAGCACTTGGAAGGTAGAAGCAGTCAGATCTTTGAGTTGGAGGCTAGCTCCTGTAGAGTGAGTTCCAGGACGGCCAAGGCTATACAGAAAAATGCTGACTTAGAACCCCCTCCCAAAAAAACAAAACAAAAAAAGCTCCTTTTTAGTTTACATGTGTGAGTCTTTGCCTGCACGTATGTATACACACCATGAGTATGCCTGGTACCCACAGAGCCAAAGGGTGAATTCCCTGGAACTGGAGTTATGGATGGTTGTAAGCCAATGTGTAGATGCTGGAAACTGAACCCTGGGTCCTCTGAAAGAGCGCAGGTGTTCTGAACCACTGAGTCATCTCTCTGGCCGAAGAGACTTTGTTCTTGTTTGTTCACACATAGCTTGGCCTGGAAGCAGCGCTGAGACATCTTAGACACTTAATGAAAATGAACCAGTAAATACAGTCGGTAGCCTTGACCAGGGACGATCCTATGGTATTAGTTAGACTAATTAAGTTGACTGGAAAGAAAGTATTTTGTTGTGTGCAAACACCAAGTCATCAAGTTCATTGCTTTTAGTCTAGATTAAAGACAGCCATTTAGAGAAAATCTCACTTGATTTCTGAAACAGCTACTTTTGTTGTTGTTGTTATTGTAAGATGAAAAACCTGTAGTTTCTATTTAAGCTTTTTTTCTAAGATGAAAATGACCATGGAATGCTCTCTTTTCTCGACAGGTCATGAAATAGTACGAGAAACCCAGCAAAATTATTCAAGGTCCTTTGTACTCATTTGGTTACAATTACTCTGTCTCTCTCTCTTTTGAGGAAACTACCTTGAAATAATTGAGAAGTCCACAATAGCAAAAATCCATTTAAAAATTAAACAGCTCTAGTTAAACCAGAAATATGCACTAAGTGTTTCTCATGTGCCAGTTTGAACATTTTCCTGAATGTCATAATGTCAGTTGGTGTCATTATTCCCATTCCAGATAGAAAGTTAAGCCTCAGGCAGTGGAGTTGCCAGTACAAGGTCAGATGGTGGAGGAGCCAATATGTAAAGCCTCTGGCCTCCACTCTCTTAGCACTTATTTCTCCTTGCTTTTGCTCTCCCTGGAATCTTAACCCTTGTTTTGCATTCTTTCCTGCGTGAATAGCATTGAGGAGGCAGTAGGCAGGGAATAAGACACAGGCTTGGTGGAGGGGGTAGGGCACTGTCCATTTGTCTCCATGTAGGTTTCCCTGACACCATGACTGCTATCAAGTTCCTTCACCTCTAAGGGATAAAACGTGGGAGTCTCCCTTAGTAGGGAGTAGAAGGTTCAGCTTTTTCAGGGGTGATAAAGGGCCCTCCCTACTTGATACAGAGATTAGAACTTACAGGTTCCCACTTGAACTGAAAACATCAGGATCAACTAAGGAACATGCACATCACCCCCCAGGCTGCCCCTCCATGGCCTCTGGACTTGTGTGCATGGTAGCTTACTGTATATACCTTTCCATGTGTGGAATACACAGCTAAAATCTCACGAGGCAGACCATGGAATAATAAACCTCCATCACTCCAGTGAACCCATACCCCTTCCAGATGGGGCCACACCTGCATGTGACAGCACCAATGTCACCTTCCATTTCTTCCTCTCCTCCCAGCCCCATAGCCAATCTATGAGCAAGTCCTATTTCCTGGATTGTTCATGTCTCTCAAATGCCACTGCTTCCTCCCCGACCCCAGGAGGGTCTCACTGCTGACTCAAGCTGGCTGGCCTGACCCTTGGGATTGTTGGCTTTGGCCTCCTAAGTGTAGAGACTGATGGTGTGCCATTACGCCTGGTTTCCAATGCCATTTATTACTTTTTTTCCAAGTTCCCTTTTTATTTTCTGAGCCACTCAGCAATCTTCTTTTATACTCTTCCATTCCTGTTGTCCTGGGAGCCCATTTCCACAGAGTGGTGAGACTGACTGTACCATTGTTCTTGCTTCAAACTCCACATTCTCTGAAGAGTCTTGCATGATTTGGGTATTTATATACACAGACCCAAGGGGTCAACAGTAGGTTCATGGGATTCATGGTTTTGGATGGAGGAAAAAATATCTCAGAAACTTAACTGCAGTTGAGCCTCCCACTGAGTCATGCAGAGAATCTCAATGTCATTAGCAGCACTTGTCACCCCCAGAGCCATAGATATTTCATATCACATCACAACTGTTGCAGGTAGTCTGAAATATTGCTATTTCAAAGATAATTACTTGGTCTGCCACACAATGCATTAAAAAAGAAGAATTTGCCTTTCACTGCATCAGTGCCTTTTAAATATTTTGATAACTACATTTTAATGTAATCTAGTTCCTTCACATTCTTATGTAATTATCACTATGCAGTTAAAAATACAAGGCTCTCACAGTCAGCCAAAGGCTCCATGAGGAAGCTTCAGCATCTTTAATCCATCTCCTTTCTTCCCACTCCTGCCTGGGGTCCTTAGTGTGCTTGTTCCTTCTGCCTGGAGTCCCTCCATCTCTGCTTCTCTCTCATGGCTGGACTGTCACTCACAGCTCCTTCTTCACAGGACATCCCAGATCAGATCCACTCCAACCTTCTGTGCCACGGGCACTTGTTTTGATTCCTTTATGACTTTTCTCCCCTTCAGAAATGGAATTTGTGTGCTTTTTATAAAATCCTTCTCTCCTAGCATGTAAGCCTTCTTAGAATGTCGCACACACCTGGCCTGTTCACGTCTCTATTCCTATTTTCTAGAATCCTTAAGTTGCACTCGATAAATATTGACTGAGGAAACAAACAAATCCTGGCAAACCAGAGAATATCTCTGGGTAGAATTAAGATGAACAGAATCTTCCCATTGAATACAGTAAAGTAGGCCTTGCTAGCTACATATGCAAGATATAGACTGGCTGACCTTGCTGATGGTAGGCATACCCTAGCACAAGGAGGGCTAGAATCTTCTCAAGGCTTTGCTTGAGATAATGCTTAAACCCACGAGCTATGCCAATGCTGATGACTCCTAATGTTGCTTGTTAACTCTGCATCACTTTCAAAGGCAGCCTTTACTGCAAGAGCAGTTTGCACCAAGCTGTACATCTCCATTTGCATCATGTGAGCAGCTCCTGGTTTCAAGAGCTCATACTTGCTCCTTGTTGGCACCTCACAGAGAGACTGAAGAGTTTCTCCCTTGCTGCCTAGTCACCCATTCTCACTGCTTCCCTGGACTCTCTGCTTATCTCCCATGGGGTTTGGTGTAGGTGATCAGAGCAGGTGAATATGTGGCACTCTGTCACAGAGGGGAAGGCAGTGATCATTATTTTGGTGACATTACCTTATTATGTTCAATGGCTATAGATTGCTTTGCTAATTAGAGGTGCCCCAGGGAAGACATTCTTTTTAAAGACTGTGTGGTGTGTTGTGGTATGGTGTGTGTGGGGTGTGGGTGTGTGCGTGCGCGCATGCGTGCATGCATGCCATGTGTATATGGATGATTGTAGAGGCCAGAAGAGGATATCGTATTTGCTGGAACTAGAGTTACAAGTTACTATGCGGTGTCCCACATGGGTACTAGAGATTGAACTCAGAACTTCTGCTAAGAGCAATGAGTGCTTTTAACCATTGGGTCAGCTTTCAGCCCCCAGAGGAGATTTTATTAAGGGGTAAGCTCCAATATAACATGAGTCAGGACTTCAGGGACTACTATGTGTAGGAGGGGTATGGAGGACCCTGGCTGGATGAGTTGTTGCTGTCTGTGGGAAACATCCACTCCAGCTAAGAGCCACACACATGTTGAGCTTTAGTGGTCCTGAGACATGTACCCAGAGGTGTCCTGATGACAGAGCCAAGTCAACCATAGAAGAAGCCAAATTAATCACTAACCCAGGCCCTGTGTGTGTGCATACGGCATGGTGTACTCTCACCCACGACAGCAATTCACCCACTGTTGTGGTTCATGTGACATCACGCGGCCTCTTTGTGTGAGAGGAAGCTGCTATGAGGTGTTGAGAACTTTTCTCAGTTGTCAGACTGAAGATATTCTAAGTGCTGGACTCACTTTTGGAAAAAGATGTCTCTGTTCCTTTCAGCTTACACAACTTTCTAGATGGGGGCACTTTGACTTATAGTCAAATGAAGAGCTTGAGAAAAACCCACCATCCCTTTGAACCTTGTATTTGAACAAGATTCTCAAAATATTCCAGATACACAGGAGAGGGTAAGAAGCAGTGTTCAAAAATATCTCCCCACATTTTCTTAAGATAGTCCTTGGTCCAGCATGATTCTCTGGGGTTTGATGAGTTGGAGATGGGTTGGAATAGGGTTTGGTTGCCTGAGAGTAAGATCTCTTTTTAGACCCTGAGCATGCTGTAAAAAAATTCAAAGGTCAAAGAAAGGCATAAAATTTTAAGAAATGAACTCTGTAAAACATAAGGCAGTAGAATGAGAAAGCAAGTACATTGAATGAATGGACTTAGGGAAAGAGCTTGCTGAGGAAGAATGGCGAGTTGTCTAACAATATTAAAAAAGTCAATGTATAAATGATTTCCATGAAATGAGAAAAAATATGAGCAAGGCTTCATCATCTTACCATGATAGGGATGGAGTCAAACCTCAAGAGGGAAACTCAGTACCCTCCCTGTATTGTTTTCCAGCTGCTAAAGGTGGAAGCTGGAGGTGGTTGTGCCTAGGAGTAGGAGAGCACTCAATGCTCAGAGCAGTGGCCCAGGCAACGGCCACAGGAGGTAACTGGGAGGACAACGTGAACACAGCAATCAAGAATTGAAGAGCACCCACAGCCAGGAGGCTCACAATCCTCTTCCTGTGAATTCAAAGCTGGATCTTGTAAATCCCATGTGAAGTCAAGGAGGTCAATCTCAAAGGGCGGGAGCCATAGGCTGGAGTTGCAGGAGGATGAGCTGTGTGATGTCTCTCTAATATTGGCTGCGATGATAGTTTTTCAGCATTTTGAAAACACTGAATGCCACTGAGTTGGCATGATTTAAATGTGGGATCTCATGACATGTGAATTCTACTTTAATGTGTAATGCTGTTAAGAAATGGAGACTGGAAAAATGCCTCACTTAAAAACCCCTGAAGCCCCCTCCTATAGATTCCCTCATAGAAATCTCTATCTTGCAAGATGAGCCTTGCAGGTGTGCCCCGTTACCTTGTCACCCTTCACCTGATAGGGCACGTGTTCAGATGAACACCAGGTATATCTTACAACAGCTTGAAATGATCTGTAACAAATGAGTGACTTTCAGAGTTGGGTGTTAAAGCCACATATTTAGGAACCTAGTGGGGCTGCCTTCACTTCTATCTCTTGGGGCATTTCTCACATCACGTGTGTACAAACAGCAAGCCTCTGGAAGGAGGCAGGCTATTTAGGAGGTGTCTGTACATTCTATCTTACACTTTTCATGACCATGTCACTGCCAGTGTCCTTCTGGGTCCTACAAGATTTGAATCTCAGCACTGGTTCCATCTTCCAGTTGCTCGTATCATCACTGAAGGTAAATCCTTGACACGACACTCACTGAGTGGAAAATACTGTTTCTCTTTCAACCTGATCTGCGTCTTTACAGGGTCTTATAGGTTTATACTTCCTCTCAAGTGGCATAGCATAAAAGCAAACTTAATCTTTCAGAATTCAAAAAGGAAGGAAAAAGCTTAAAAACATTTCTCTGTTTTTAATTTGTGCTATTCACACACAACACGCCTTGTGCTTTTTCTCACATGCCAGCAGTGCAATCTGTCCCTCTAACTCGGGGATGATGGACTTGTAAAGTGAGGGTTATCCCAACAGGCTCATCCGCTCCCCATGGTTTTGGAGTGAGGGGCAGCTGTGCAGCAGAGAAGGCAAGTGTAGAAATGCATGCGCGATGACTAACAGAGAGGGGAGGCAAAGCTGAGGACTGGGGCCATGGCGAGGGGCTGTTCTTATCTTTGCCCAGACTGGCTGTGTCTGTCAAGAACAGGAAGTCTAGACTGCGGCAGTTACACAAGCAATTCCAGGGGAAACTCAGGGTTGTTTTCCTCGGGTTGCGAAACAAAGTTTGACAAAGTGACTTATCCCAGTGAGCATCTTTGGAGAACTTACCCTCACGGTGCACAGAGGGAGGGTGTATTAGTCAGGGTTCTCTAGAGTCACAGAACCTATGGGTAGTCCCTATATAGTTAGGGAATGTGTTGATGACTTACAGCTTGTAGTCCAACTCCCTAACAATAGTCAGCAGTACTTGTGGATGGAAGTCCAAGGATCTAGCAGTTGCTCAGTCCCACGAGGCAGGCCAGGAAAAGCCAGAGTGAATCTTCCTTCTTCCAATGTTCTTATATAGGTCTCCAGCAGAGGGTGTGGCCCAGATTAAAGGTGTGTGCCTTTAATCCCAGATGATCTTGAACGCAGAGATCTTCTAATCTTAATCTTCTGGAATTCATAGTCACTATGCTTCAAGATCTCCATGCCAAGATCCAGGTCAGAAACTTGTATCTTTGAGCCTCCAGATTAGGATTATAGGTGAGCCTTCCAATTCTTGATTAGTTCATTCCAGATATAGTCAAGTTGACAACTACAGAGGGGCAAGGCTCTGCACACTGTCCAGTTTCCTGGCTCTCTAATGCATCTCTCCTTTGGAAGTTCTCTCAGAGGAAAGCAGTGACATAATGATTCAGTGAAAGGGAGACTCAAATGTGGAGAAAGAGTAGCTGGGTGAGAGGAGAGGGGAAGGGACAGGCAAAGAAATGAACAACTGTTTCTCTCTTTGCATGGGTTAGTTGAGCTAACATCTATTTCTCAATTAGAGTATAAGAGACAGGGTGAAATGCCACTCCGTTATCCCAGTACTCAATCTGGTACATTTTGGGATTAATAATAATAATGATAATAATAATAAAGAATAATATATTATAATATAGTAAATACACAATATTTATTATTATTATTATTGAGTGTGTGGCATGTGTGTCACAACAGGTGTGGAGGCAACTTTGTGAAGACAGTTCCTTCCACCTTTATGCGTGTCCTGGGATTGAACGCAGGCTATCAGGTTTTTGTGCAAGTGCCTTTACCCACTGATCCATGGCCTAGGGATTTTTTTTTCAAAAATAGACTACATTTTAGAGTAGTTTTTGGTTCATAGAAAAGTGGGATAGGAAGTACAGAGTCCCCACATACCACTGTTCACACTCCCAATATCCACTGCAACTCGCCCCCTTCACGTGTCTGAATATCTGGTGCTTAGCTAGTAGCACGGTTTTGGGAGTTTGTGGAACCTTTAGGAGGTGGAGCCCAGCCGGAGGGGAGGCAGGCCTTGAAGGTTATAGTCTGACTCCAGTTCCAGCTTGTGTGTTCTAATTCTTGGTCAGCCATGAGGAGAGCAAATGGCGTTATGCTCCTCCTGCCATGGGCAAGAGCTAGCTTTGCTAGCAGGCCTTCTCTGCCCTAAATGAACTGTATATCTTAAGCTGTTTCTGTCAAAGAAATGAGAAAAGGAACTAATTCTTCAATATTCCCTAACAGAATGGCACGAGTGTCAATCAATCAGCCTACACTGACACATCACTGTTACTCAAAGTCCATAGGTGACCCTGGAGTTTGCTCTTGGTGTTAAATGTTCTATATGTTTGGCAAGTGTGTGATGACATATGTTCACCATGATATTGTCATAGTGAATTAGCTGCACTTCCCTAAAAAGCTTTGGAGTTCCATCTATACATTCTTCCCTCTTGGCAACCAGCTTTGGATTTAATAGACAAACTGCGTATCAATAGGAAACCAGGCTTCATCAACAATGTTTTCATCTTCCTCTCTTTCCCTTCCTTCCCTTCTCTTTGCCCTGCCTCTATCAGGGCCTGTATCAGAGATGAACCTAGGGCCTCACCTGGCAGGCAAGTGCTCTAGCAATGACTATGTCATCAACCCTCATTTCTGAGGAAAACCTGGTGATTAGTAGGGAAGCTGTGGGCTCTGCCTGTGCACATGCAAGTGCTAATGAGCAAAGGAAGAAAGAACAGCAAACAGCCAGGGTGGTGGTATTTAGAGGTGGAGCCTTTGGGAGGTGATTGGGTCATGAGGTTAGAACTCTCATAATTGGCCTAAGTGTCCTTAGAGAAGAGACCATAGAGAGCAAGATCTTTCCTGCCATTTGAAGATGTCATAAGAAGTCAACAACCTACAACATTGGAAGAGGGCCCTTGCCAAACCTGACCATCCTGGCACTTTGATCATGGATTTAACAGACTCCATACGTGTAGGAAATAAAAGTGGATTATTTACAAGTCACCTTATTTATAATATTTTGTTATAGCAGTCCCAATTGGTCCAAGACACCAGATATGTAGAAACCAGGTGGACTTTGGTGAGAGAGGACCTGGCTGATTATTCCGCCTCATAGCCCTGTGGCTGAAAGTATTTAAGATCTTGGAAGAGTGTCTTAATACCTCTGAGTTGCAGCTTCCTTATCTACTAAGTAGGACAAAGGTTTTGTTACTGTAGGAATATAGGAGACATTGAGTTAGGATAACATATAATATTTTCTCTTTGCCCAGGTCAATATGAGGGGAAAATGGGGTATGAACACACCTTAAAGTTAAAATATAGGTAGTTTCAAAGTAAATTAATTAATCCAGGCCTATTCTGGAAATAGAATCTCAGCACAATAGGGCACAGCAGAGTATTACCAGAGACTAAACTATCACAGACTGAACACTCTTCCACTGTCTATGGCAAAGAGAAGTTATGATATCCATGTTAGCAATGCCTAATGCTAGTGACGATGGTCCATTAGGCAGGACCTACCTTACTCCCAATATTTCTCAATGGGTTTCTTTAAAGTATGCATTCTTTCTTCAGAATTAAAAGCTAGTTGTTGACTTGAGACTGAAGAGGCATGTGGAGGCGTGGCAGGAGCCCTCGGCAGGGACTGCTATGCATATTCTGTAACTGTTTCAGAAATCTGTCCATGCCTCCTACAATGGATGCCTCTCTTTGGCTCTGCCAGGTGCCTTGTGCCTTGCACAGGCAATTCCTGAGAGTTAAGTGTGCCTTGTCATTTCAGCAGGACTCTATCAGCTACAGCGTTTGGGGACATTTCACTGCCCCTCTCCTGGACTCCCCTTTACCAAGCTCTCCTGCCAGCAGTCCAGGGACAGCTGTACCCCCACCTCCCCAGTTCCCATGTAATAACATTTAATTGTCTGCCTTTCAAAGCCTCAACCCCTTAACAGCCAACGTTTGCTGTTCATATAGGCATGCTGGGAGTCAGCCATGGGCGAGCAGTCTCCTGTGCTGACTTCCTCTTTCTCTCTGTCCAGATGTGTTTAAAGAAAGCCTGGCTGGATTTTCTTGCCATGTAGGAATACGTAGGGATGGATTTGAGAATAGCACAGACATTATGTCTGCCGCCAAGAGGCTGCTCTGGGAAGGGATGCTGCTAATATCCGGGCAGCAGATGCACACCTGTTTGCCAGCTCCACTTTGCCTCCATTCTGCTTTTTGAAACACAGAGAAGTGAAAATGAAGTCACAGGCAACAATTCTTGGTATTTTCTGTATCTGTGAATCTCATCCCATTGAAGTTTCTAGGTGGGATGAAGAAGGGAGAGGAACCAGGTCTTAATGAAAATGTGGATTCCAAGGTTATCTTAACCCAAGTTCACTACAAGTGTCAGTACAATTTAAAATAATAGAATCCTCTCGTGTAACTCTTTTTATGCAGGGAATTGGATTTTCCCCCAAATTAATCCTTTACCACCAATGAAAGGGCTGAAAGCACAGGCACCGAGCACTTAGCTTCCTTCCATCTGGCGTGGCCATGTGAACACTTCGGTTGGCTTGCTTTTTTAATGAAGTGATTTTTAATGAAGCAAGCTGTGAATTTAATAGATACCTTAAAACAGCTTCTTTGTAGCTAAGCGTTAAGTAACGAAACAACTGCCAAATTAGCCACCCAAACCAAGAGGAAATCACAAGGCCGACTGCCTGCAGGATTCAGGATTGCTGCTGCTTCTGGCCTTCTGACCTGTCATCTGAATGGCTGGCAGAGTCAGGATGGTGCCACAAAGCCACGTGGAAGCAGACAGTTTGAAGGAAGGTCTATTAAGTGACCATTTCAAAGGCCAAGGCAATGCGTGGCTAGCAACAGTTATACACAAGGGCAAGACATACAGCTATTGTTATTCTCAAGGTCCATTTACCTTGTGGTTATAGATCAGCCTCTCTAGCCTGATGAACACGAGGGAGGAAATCACTAGGCTCATCTAGAAGCCCCCCCTCCCCCAAAGACCAATGCTGGTAGAAAGTATTGGGTGGAAGAAATCACCCCATCTCACTGAACAGTAGGCCAGTGAGAGGGCTGAGCGGGCGTAAGCAGCAAACAAATTGTGGAGCTAGAAAGCATGGGCCCCTCCTGGAGACATTCAAGCTCCTCAGTGAAATTTGAAGCTATCAATCCAATCCAACTCAAGTAGCACATGGTCTGATTGTGGTCTACATACCTTACTCCCGGGGCTGCACTCACAGACTTTGATGGAGAGAGAAGCTTGTTGGTGTTCCAAACACAAGACCCACCTCAGAATTTCCTCAAATCAATTTAAACCCCCTGTGGTGTTATTGTTAAATTATCCACTGCTACAGAGGTTGCTGATGGATATTCTAAAGCAAAGCTCTCTTGTTTTTTTTTTTTAAGATTTATTTATTTATGTATATGAGTACACCATCCTTATCTTCAGACACACCAGAAGAGGGCATCGGATCCCATTACAGATGGTTGTGAGCCACCATGTGGTTGCTGGGAATTGAACTCAGGACCTTGGGAAAAGCAGTCAGTGCTCTTAACCACTGAGCCATCTCTCCAGTCCCAGCTCTCTTGTTTTTAATTAGATGAATATTCCAAGTGAAGACAAAGCACAGTAAGAGTACAGCATCGCTCTACCTAAGTCTGACATATATGAATAAATGTATATAGTCGCATACCCATCTAAAAATTAATACAGTGGTATATAAGAAATTAACACATATACAAGTATTAAATATTTTTTTCAAGGATTTACTTATTTTAATTTATGTATATGGGTATTTTGCCTGCATGTATGTCTGTGTATCATGTGAGTAGTGCCCATGGAGGCTAGAAGACTATCATATAATCTGAAACGAGTTACAGACAGTTGTAACCTGGTACCTGAGTGCTGAGAATTGAGCCCAGGTCTTCTGGAAGAGGACTACTCTTAACCACTGAGCCATCTTTCCAGTCTCAGAAGTAAATCTTGAACATATTAAACAGTGAGTGGCAAGGTGTAAAGTGGTTTCTCCATGAGTAGCTCTCTGTGCTGTGTATAGGTAGCTCTCCCTGCTCTGTGGGTAGCTTCCCCTATACTATGAGTAGCTTCTTCCTGCTCTATGGATAGTTTCTCCCTGCTCTGTGTGTAGTTTCTCTCTGTCGGGTACCTGAAGATTACACTGAATCCAGGGCACACTTTAAAACCATAGTTTTATAGTGTCTTAAAAGAAAAAACTCACAATTTCTTGATACAAATTCCTTAATCCTCATTTCCCTAGCTTCATGTTCTCTTATTGTAGATAGCTGATAGGTGTGAAAATACTTCTCATTTTCAATTTAACTAAACCTTTGACTCACAGGAACAGCTTTTTAAACAGTTCATACAATTCTTATCAGTTAGCTAGGTCTGTGTAAAGGAAATAGGAATATGGAAACCTAACCATGCCCTCTCTGAAAAAATCACATCTCTGATCAAGGAGGAGCAGACTCAGACAGTCTTTACTGCATTTCCGCCATTCCTTGGTATTTTATTTCAATCACTGCATTCACAGTTGCGCTCATCTCTTACTTCCTGAGTTTTCCGGGCAAAGGTGACAATTACACATGTATGTCCCAAGAGAACCTGTAGCAGATTCTCCATCCTGAGGAACTGATGTTGCCAGCCATCTATTTGCACACAGTGATGTGGGCTTCCTTGGCAAAGTGGTCAATCAGAACCACTGTCCTAGCAGTGGGCTGGAATCCAGGCAATCACAGTGTGTGTGTGTGTGTGTGTGTGTGTTGTGTGTATAAAAGAATAGTATCAGATTTTGTCTCATCAAGAGAACTGAGGAAAACTAAAGAGGAACAGGAAGGAGACCTTAAACCTCTTGGGCTAGTCATCCAGTGGGGCTTTTTACAGTTAGTATCTACTCACTGTGTTCTGGTGGGCCGTTATTCTTGGGGGTAATTCATCCTACAAACTGTCTCTGGGTACATTCTCACTGTCAACACACTCACAACAGCTTGCTGAGGGCCCTGCTGGCTGTGAAGCTATGGAAGCCATGTGCATTAGAACGGCCCCTTCTTTATGTCTCGTTACAGGCTTAACGTTTTCCTTTCCTTCAAGCCATGCACAATTGGGCAGACCTCATGAGGCGGCATTCGATGGCCCACAACAGGAGTCCATCCACAACTGACTAAATGAGATGGCTGCTCTGTAGCTCTCATGGGCTGGAACTAGCTTGTTTTACTGACTTGCTTTGTAGCAGGAAACTATTCAGGACTTTAACATCTGTGACCCAGATAGGCAGGCAAGTTAGGTAAGACTGCGAGAGACAATATGCTCCTTTAAAGTGGGGTTCATTTGTTGTGTTGGGGATCAAACCCAGATCCTCCTGCATTCTAAGCAAGTGCTCTCTCATTGGACATTGTCTAATCCCAGAATGTTTTTATTTTTTTTTAATCATATGGACATTTAGCTTTATAGAGACCAAAAGATGTCATGGGGAGCTCCTTGCCTACCCTCTTCCATAGTGAAGCAGAGACACTGAGCAAGCCACACAGATGGTCACACAGATGGTCAGTGGCAAACTGAAAGGTGGTGTCCAGACCGGAGGTTCTAATAAAAACTAGCTATGGGTTTGGCCATTATGAGCAGAAACTCACCCTCCCAGGGGAAAACATTTTGCATCACAGCCTCTGTATACAAAATAGTCCTGGGCTCTGGACCTAAATGAATGACTGATAGCTTGCTGAGGGATTCAGAAAAGGAGGTGAAAGTGAAGGCCTCAGGGACAGGGAGGAAAGGGCACTCAAGGGCTGTGGTGAGTGAAGGGCCAAAAGGGCATCCCAAAAGTGCAAGTCCGAGATGCTGAAGTAATTGCAGCTAGTGTTAGCATCTCGGAGCTGACAAATAAAATTTATAAATGACTTCTAAAACTGCTTCCTCCAGCAACAAGAGCTGTTATTGTCACATTGATTTTAAAATTAAATGCTATAGAATTTTCTTGCTTTAATGAGGAGGCAGATCCAAGTGATAAACAGAGTAATGATTAAAGCAATTAAGAGAATAAAAATGAGAACTGGTGCATCAGTCCTCTTAGTCCTTTACCCAAACAGGCAGCTTGGGCTGCCATACTCAGAAGACACATGCTCATCCCCAGATGAAATTATTGAGACCCATTGGCTGCTGTGAATATGCTGCACTTTGGTAAGACGGAAAAGTCAATTAGCAATGTCACTTGTTAAAAAAAAAATCTGCCTGCACCTGGTTCTCATTTGTTCTCTAGCTGAGAAACCAAAGACAACTTTTTATGACTGTGGTCAAACAGCAAGTTCATTTCAGCATGGGACGATCAAACGGTCAGCCTCCCCCAGTCCGAGGTGGTTTGCCTTTCACTTTCAACTTGTTCAATCACCATTAACTCTAGAAAACGGTCACATTCCATTTGTGCAATGAGAATTTCACTGTTGGTGACCGTCTGGGTGAAGTTTTTGTAGGTGAGGCCCTAAATCTTGTAGAGCACCTCACACATTCTCAAGGTCATTTGCCTTGCTGCCTTGTTTAATGACAGCAGTGACCATCCTGCCAGTCAGGCTGGGACGCGACGCTGGCAACTTTGAAGAGCCTTCTGGAGGTGTTACACTCCCCGAGATGGGAAAGGATCATGGTGTGTTTAAAACACTCCAGTGTGAGCACATGAGCATGCATCAACAGCCCTTTCCTCTCTGGGATGTTTGCCAATCTGAAGATCTCAGGAAAGAAGACCACTGGGAGGGATCCATTTAAAAGCCTGATTTCCTCACCCTGGGAAGCCAGCTTCCCCGGAGAGGCTGCAATAGCAAATTGGGGCGATTCCAAGAGTTTCTGGAATGGAGAAATAGACCTCTTTTTTCCTTTGCTATTGGGCTTGGAAAATCTTCATGTCATCTGTTTATTATTTCATTGTATCTGTCCCTATGCAGAGGGGCTATGATATGATAGGGTCCTGAGAACCTGGTACAGGGCCAGACCCTGGCAGGCAATCTACAAATCTGAACTTCTGAAAGTGGCTGTCAAGTAGCAAAATGGCTACACAAAGAGATCATTTGATGGAGCCTTCACAAAGGCTGAGCCTGCTTGGGGCAAGTCAAATAAACACTGCACAGCTTGGAAATCAAGTCACAGATCAGACTAGTTCTAGTTATAAGTCCCAGTTAAAGTTTCAAGGTCAAAAACATGAGAACATATGCACAGAGTTTTCAGTGTCTCAGCATCAGCATCTACTATGTGGTTCCCAGAAAGGGCCTCTTTACTTCAGGTTCTAGGTCTGGTTGCAGTTTCCCTGGGATATCCTTGACACAGTAACACGATTCTCAGCACATCTGTACTACAGACTGTACTTTGGCCCCTCTCAGCACTCTCTGCCTCATAATGTATTAAAATGTTTTTATTGTTGCCAATAATGGGGTTTTAATTGACTAGCAGGATTTGGAGGCAGGAGAGTGGGCAGAAATACCCTAAGAACTATCCTCCTTCATTTATTCTAAGACCAGCCCAGTCCCTGGAGCTCAAGGAAAATCCTGTGCATGTAAAACCATAAAGGAGAACGGCCTGCTATTTTGGCGACTGAACTGAAGCATCCCTTTTACAAGAAGACATTCCAATTCAAGGCAATTCACTAAAATGTGTCAGAAAGACCTTTGTTCATTTAAACATTTCTCATGTTACTTGATTCTAACTGTTTTATACCCAGTGATGGCGTTAATTCTTACAGTAGTTTCAAGAGGTAAGATGGCTTACCACAGTGACAGAATTTAGGGAATCTGGGTCCAATCCACTGTGTTATGCAGCTATCCTTCCTCAAGAAGACTTCTGGGATGTACAGCCCAATGCCCTTTTATGTGTTACTTCAAGTTGGGAGGACAGTACGTGGAGAGGGCTCTGATATGTATGTTCTGTCTCACAGGAATTAACACATGGAGATCACGTCTCTAAACTCCCCCTTTCTCCTTACACTGAATTCTTCTTTGTTTCCACCCTTGTGGGGGTCCTTCTTCTGCTGTTGGGTCCAGAATGAGATAGTAAGTGTCCCTCTTAGAGTCTGTTTCCCCCAGCCCCCAACTCTCTATTTCCTCCTCTTTCAAAACTATTGCTTCAGTGAGGCTCTACAGCACTTGTGCCTGGGTAGAAAACCAGACATCATTTGCTCATTACATCTGGGTTTTCAAGGCATGCTCCATTTACTGACCTCCACTAACGGCCTGGGTTTGCGCTCCACTGCAAACCTGAAGTGGCAGAGTTCACAGTAGCTGGTATTTGAGGATGACAGCCAGTGCTCCAGGCAGCTCCGATGGATTGTCCCCAAGGTCCCAGTACATTCACATGGAGAGAGTAAGTCCTCTTGGCTGCTGCCCTCATGGCAGATCCTGCACATTGGCCGGTCATTGAAGGGGCTGCAAGAGAAGGAGGGGCAGCTGCTGGTCACTGGGTGGTGACCTGCTGCCCTGAGGAGGGCCCTTGATGTGCATCATTTGGGCCCTCCTCAGAGACAGCTGTTCACAACACAAACTTCTTTAAGGTCTCCTCTTTATAGTTGTTATGTGTGCCTGAATATATTCCTGTGGACACTGCTGACTCATGGTGTTTTTCGGTGTGTGATGTCAGTAGCCATTGAGTCTTAATGACGACATTTTTTTTTAATTTGCTGAATACAGATGGATAATGATTTATTAATCCTACCACTTTTTCCCTTTATTTGTTGAAATACTTTTAGGTATAAACATTACCTTTTAAATGGTTACCCAATGATGCGGTTTGAATAGGTTGTTAGGATTTATAATTTTTTTAATTTTGCTTGTTTTGAAAAATAAAAATGTGTATCTTCAAAGTGATGAAAGACTTGGTATCACTATGAGCTGATAGGTTTAAATATGTATATGTATGTATCTTAATAATTTACAGGTTTTTTTTTGCATGTGTATCTCTGTGTTTATATTTGTGTGTGTGCACATGTATATATGGGCACACAAATCACATGCACATATGCTAGGACCCAGAAGTTGATGCTGGGTGTCATCAGAAATTTCTTTCCATTTTATATATTAAGGCAGGGCCTTTTTCTCTCTTGAACTCAGATAACTAGTCTCGTCAGCCACATTGCTCTGGAGATTCCCCTCTCCCCACCTCACAAGTGCTGAGATTACAAGCAACTGCCACATCTGCTTGGCTTTGATGTAGGTGAAGGTCCAAACTCTGGTCCTCATGCATGTGTGGAAAGTACTTTATCTACTAAACTGTCTATCAGCCCATTTCTTTCTTTTCTATATTCTCCAGCTTATATTTTTGTCTTGACCCAGAAACAGTTCAGGAAAACTACCAATCAAAAAATAAAAATATGAGCTGGAGAGATGGCTTCATAGTTAAATGCACCTGTTCTTCCAGAAGATGTGGTTCAATTTCCAGAACCCACATGGTGACTCACAATCACCTGCAACTCCAGTTCTAGGGGATCCAACATCTTCTGACATCCACAGGCACTGGTCACAGATGTGGTGCACACAGACAAACATACATGTAGACAAAACACTCACACACATAAAATAAATCTACAAAAATCATTCATCATCATTAAGAACATATTCTCTTAGAGAGCCATTTAGATCTTATTATTTAATTCTACACATGTGAGTGTTCTGCCTGCATGTATGTCTGTGCACCACATGCATACCTGGTGCCCACCAGAGTCACAAAAGGGCACTGGGTCCATAGAACTGGAGTTAGGGATGGTTTGGAGCCACCATAAGGTTTCTGGGAACTGAAACTGGGTCCTCTGTGAGAGCAATGAGTGTTTTTAACATTTGAGTCATCACTCCAACACCAAGAAGAAACTCTTTTGAAATGACATCAATTGTAGTTTCCAGACAAACTGCATATTTTGAGTCAGATGAAGATGTAGGCAAGGTTCCTTTCATATCTTTTCAATTCTGCAGGAGAGCGGAGAGCAGGGGAGTAAACTGGTAACGGACTCTGAAGCAGAGTGGGGCACAAAGCTGAGATGTGGCTGGTCCTTTGAGCTTGAGGAGGATCCTCTCGGGGATGCTGAGAACACTATACTGAAAGCAAGTGGTAAATTCGTCCTACTGAGGTGGCCTCTGTCTAGAGTTCTGCATTCAAGTATGGAAAAGCCACTCCCTCACATTTCTTTTTTTTTTTGGTTTTTCG
Organism: Tokudaia tokunoshimensis; assembly: GCA_036184795.1. NCBI lineage: Eukaryota > Metazoa > Chordata > Mammalia > Rodentia > Muridae > Tokudaia > Tokudaia tokunoshimensis. The sequence continues at coordinate 46,270,588 of BTHU01000017.1, forward strand.
AGACAGGGTTTCTCTGTGTAGCTCTGGCTGTCCTGGAACTCACTTTGTAGACCAGGCTGGCCTCGAACTCAGAAATCCTCCTGCCTCTGCCTCCCAAGGGCTGGGATTAAAGGCGTGCGCCGCCACCGCCCGGCCTCCCTCACATTTCTTGAAGAGGGCTTGGCATGGTGAGTGGTTCCCAGTTCTGCAATCCGGCTGCCTGAGCTTAAACCCAAGCCCTGGGGCTTGTCTGTAAGGTATGAACAAGTAACTTCATCTCCCCCTACTTTTTAGTCTCCTGATCTCTAAAATGGGCTCAAAAGGGAGCCTTCTGTATGGTGATTGTGAGGATGTGAGAAAAGTTGATCTAGAGCAGAGATTTACATGTAGAGGACTGGCCAACAGCCAAACCTAGTCACTTGCAGAATGACTCAGGCTGAGGAAGATCAAGTAGCATGGCCCCACCTTGTACGGTTAAAGGAAACATCAAATTAAGATAGCCTCCCTTTTCAACGAGAGGGGCCAGCTCCCTTTATGAATGACATCTTAAAGGAATGTTGTCATTCTTTTGACAACCTAGTCTCCTTTCACCCTCTCTGCTTTCTTTCTCCCATGTTCTCCAGAGATGACGTTAACCTAGGTCCATGCCCCATTATTTTTTTAATGCTATCTCTGATCCAAATGGAGACAACCACAGAAGCACTGCTTATCCCGTTCTCTGGGAACGTCTCTGAAAGTGAATGGAAGCTAGAGCAGGCAAGGCTGCCCTTTCACTTGTCCAGAGACCCACGCATGCTCTGGGGAGAAGAAGGCAAGAATAAAGGTGACAGCTGGCTTCCATCTTTAGGCCTCTTTTGTTCACTTTGAGTCATAGGCAGGAAAAACTGCAGCCTTTGCTGTGAAGTGTTGTGTAGCCTAGGAGGAGGTGAAAGAGAGGCACACAATACACAGACACACACACACACACAGACACACACACACACACACACACACATGCACACACGCACACACAGATCTCCGTTACATCAAACAGCCTTCTCTTCTTGATCAAATTAGGTGACTGATTGATGCCTTCCAGGGTGGCTGGTGTACACACTACCATCCATCCTTGGATTATAGAGGACCAATGACATTCACCTCCTCTTTATGTTCTGAGCCCTAACCAGTTGCTGGAAATTCTCCAAGAAGTGGAAAGCATACATTACATATTTTCCTTTCTTTCTGTGTCAGCCACACATATTTTAAAGATTGATTTTTATTATTTTTAATAATGTGTGTGTGTGTGTGTGTGTGTGCGCATGAGTACACTTGCCTATGGAGACCAGAGGTATCAGACTCCCTGGAACTAGTATTATAGGAGGTTGTGAACTGCCTGGTATGGGTACTAGGAAAATACAAGGTTTTTTTTTTTTCTTTCTGAAAGAAAATTGGAGACTACCTGGTACATCCATTATCTTGGCAGCTTATGGCTCCCAATATACCAGGGGCAACAGCAGCATAAGAGGAGATCCCAGGGACAAGGAGCTGGCCTGAGTAAGTGGTCTCTAGGCTGCTCAGAGCCTTCCCTCTTCTCCACATAGGGAAACCAGTTGAAACAGCAGTACTTCACAGGTGGGAGTGTGCACGAAGAGGCAGGGATTAGGTTATAGAGTGTGACGGGGAGGATGACAGTACAGACCTCTACAGGGCCAAAGGTGACTCACTCAGCGGACAGCCCGGACAGCATGACCACTGGGTAGTGCTAAGTGGCATGCACACTGGGAATGTTAATTCAAAGGTTTTATCCACAAAACCAGGCATGGCGGCATAGGCCTCTAGTCCTCAGTATGCAAGAAGTGGATGCAGGAGCCTTCAAAGCCCTTCTCAGCTATACAGTGAGTTTGAGACTAGCCTGGGCTACCCAAGGCCTTAGCTCTATCCCACAAATTGCTTTCTTTGGCTCCGTCACCTGAAATCAGGCAACTTCTTCATTTTGTCCTAACAAAGGGCTAGCATTGTTAGCTGCTGGAGACAAGAAGACAAAGCTAGCCACAACAGTGTCAAAATAATAAATGTAAAGCAAGCAACCCCACGTCTTGTGGCAGCTCTCCCCTGCCTAGCTCCCTACAGTGGCTTTAGGAGGAGTGTGACAACATGAATTTTAGCTTTATGCTTCTGCTGCTGTGGAAACAGCAGCAGCAGAACTTGGGTAGTCTTTTTTAAATTTTTTTTCCTCAGCACCTCCCTTTTCTGACACAAAGACCTGAGCACTAATTATACTCCCATTAGCATTCTCCACCTGACTAACAGCTCTTTGGATCAATTGTAGATTCATTCATTTGAACTGTGACACTACCTCTGGGTGGCAAGAGTCCGCACTACTGTGGACAGCAGCTGTCCGTCCTTGGCTGAAACTTGCATGACATACTGTGGCTGCCCATTCACTAGGCTGCCACAGTCCTCCACCGTCTTCACCACAGGCGCGGCTGAGCTGGTGCAGTCTGGCAAGACTTCGGGCAGGTGACTGCAGCGGCTGGTTGTCATGGCAACAGACAGCAATTACTCTGTTAATGGCTTCCACATTCATAGAGGACTTCCATCTAAGAGAGATCAGAAAACAGTTAACTTGGCTGGATGGTTAATGGAAAATGGAGAATTATGGGCTACCAACATCAGCATGTCATTATTTAATATAAATATGAGGGTAGCTTAGATGTAGCATTATTATCTTGTTACTATTTAATACACGCATACTCACATACATTTGCACACGCCCACTCATAGGCACATAGGCTACAAGAGTTATGAACACCTGCTCATGAACAAGACAGCAAGCATGTGTGTATATATACACACATTCAGGAGCCCTGCTTTCCGGGAGGGGACAGAATGATAGCTCCGAAGCCCAGATCTGAAGAGAAGATAAGCAATTCTTCGGCTCTGCCCCAGAGATGCAATAAGTCTTTGTTGACACTCTCTAAAAGTTACTAGAATCATTATTAAAACTGCTCGCAACTATTTTTTTCTTGTAAGCAATTTATTCTCTATGCAGTTTTATTCAGAGATACTGAGATTAAAAACGAGGGGGTGGGGGAAGGAAGGAAAAGCAAAGATTTTTGGATAACTTATACATTCTAGGGCATCATTTGCCAAGTGTGGTCATTCAATCACTTTCCAGCCTCTGCCACATCTGGGTCCTGTAATAGAACCCTCTACCTGGCAAGCCACAGGTTAGCTTTTCATTAAGAAGTTCACCCAGCTGAGCCAGTCTCAAACAGTTGTTCAGGCAAGGAGTAGTTTGATGAACTGTTTTGTTTTTCAAATGGACATTAAAATAAATACATCACCACTGGCCTTTTGTTTGTGTCCCACTGAACAGCCAAGGACACATATGTACACTGTGAGAAAACATGCAGGATTCACTGCACACAAAGGTGAGATGACGGACCACCCCCCACTGTGCCCTCTCCGTCATCCTGTTCACCCCGTGTTCCACACGGCCTGAGCTCCGTAGTCAGGACTGGCTCACAGACCGAGTCTGCAAGCAGCCAGGGTCAACAGAGCTCAAGCCCAGCTAGTGCAGACCTTGCCTTTCCCCTCCAACTCCAAACAAGAGACTTGGGATGCCTCCCGGTGGGGGTGTTTCTTCCTGGAGATGTGCCTCTACTCATTACATTTTACTTGATCCCTACAGGTCTGGAAAAAAGATCTTTCCAACTTTCAGAATGATGTGTGCATCAAGACAAGAACACAGTGTTTTCAGATGTACTTGAGTGGACAGGTTCCCTCCTGACAAACCCAGGTCTGATTTATTTGAGATAAACAGCTATGATCTCCATCCTTGTTACGGAGGTATGTGGCTGGTTTCCTTTTTCCTTATTGCCAGAATCTTCTCAGGGTATTTGCGTGTACGTGTTCTTGTCTAGCAGCCCTCTGCATTCTATACTGGGGAAACGGCTGTGGATGCCAATCCTTGGTCAGGGGGTGACACAGGAACACAGTCTGAGGCTGTCTACCCTTGACATTTCATAGACTTTATATTGAAAATTTAAAAAAATAGATGGTATAGAATATAGGTTTTTTTTTTTTCCAAAAAACAGGATTTGTTGAGGCTTGGGGAGATAGTTCTGTGGATAAGGTGCTTGCTGTGGAAGAATGAAGACCAGAGTCCAGGCCCCCAGAACCCACAGACAAGCAGTAGATATGGCTGCTGCCTGTAACCCAGCACTCAGAAGACAGAATCAGGGGATTACTGGAGAAAGCTAGCTAGTTAGGATGATGGGAATTGGTGAGCTCCAGGCTCAGAGAGAGAGACTGAGATATCAAATCAACGTCGGGCTTGTGTGACACACCAGTGTGTACACCCCTTACACATGCCAATACTTGTTAACACACATACACATGTGGAAATAGGTTTTGTTGCTTCCCTTTATATTACATGTGTGATATATTCTAGAAAGTCCAGGGAACCCCACTTATGATCCCTCTCCTCAGAACCACAGAACTCTTTTTGGGAAGATACCTATTTGTTTCTTTGGCAGACACAGCAGGGTGGAGATTGATTGTAGCTGAACCAGGGACTTTTTATTTTACCCTTTTAAATGGAGTTACAGTAGCTCTCAGGCCAACAAACAAAAGGATGTTAAAAGATGGTCTTCCTTTAAAACTGTGTGTAAGCGCTCCTCTAGCCTACCCTGACAAAAACTCATTGACATGACTTTAAATTCTCATAATGCCTCGCATCCAAAGAGTGCAGCTTCCTGGCACCGCTCTCTTGCTTCACAAAGCAGCCATAGATGAAGAGCCAGGGGTGTGTTGGCAGGAAAAGCAGACACAGTGACCTTCTGCTGCATGGAATCATTATGTCTGGGTGCACTCTGAGAGTCTATTTTTGGCTTTTGCATAACTCCAGCCCAGAGAGTCAAGCGCTTTCTCCCTATGCTTGCTGAACAGAAGGGGGCAGGGAAGGGTGCACAGTGCTGGTGGGAGCCAGGGCTTTCCCTAGGTAGGTTACCCAATTCAGGCATGGTCATTCACTAGCAATAGAATGAGGTAGTGACCTATATCCACAACAAAATGTCCCTAAAATATTCTAGAAGCAGTTTCTCTTGGACTTATTTTTCATCTACGATTTAGCTTCTGAGTGATATACTTCATTTCTCTTCTCACAAGCAAAAGGATATTATCAGCCACTTGATTAGTGGGTTCTGAGCATTTGTGTTCAACATGAAGGGACACGGGCATCTCTACCTTGCTTCTCCTTCAAGCAAACCATCTGCTCCCTTTACTGTACCATGTCTAAAGAGCCATACACTTTAGAAACTCTAAGCTAGTGGTTCTCAACCTTCCTAATGCTGTGACCCTTTAGTATAGTTCCTGATGTTGTGGTGATTCCAATCATAAAATTATTTTCATTGCTTTTCCATAGCTGTAATTTTGCTACTGTTATAAATCATAATGTAAATATCTACATTTCCTGCTGATCTTAGGTGACCAGAGTGAAAGGGTCATTCAATCCCCAAAGGAGTTGCAACCCACAGGTTGAGAACCACTACTCTCAGCCATCAATCAGCTTAGGAGTAAACTGAAGAGCGATTCCAATCTAGCACTCCTACTCTAGACTTCTGAATACCTCTGAGCTTCAAAGACTGACACACCGGCAGAGAATCCCACTAGTCCTAAAAAGACTATTCTTGGAATTCAAACTGGGGTGGGAGGGATCACACAGAGCATGAATGTGCTTGATCACAGTAGAGATGGTTGAATTGGTTCCAGCCCTGGATGAATGGATCCAATCAGTTACTCGTGCAGAGGAGGAGAGAAGAGAGCACTCTGTGCCCCGATCTTACAGAGGAGAAAGTTCAGGGGTTGAGATCAGGCACGGGTGGGCAGAAGCAGGCCTGCAGGCTGCACCAATTGGCATGCATATGTTGCACCTGGGGCAGTGACAAATGGCCCAGCACATTTCCCTGCCTTGCTTGGAGCCTCTTGGGAAAACAGCAGGCTATTGCCTTGGATGCTCAAAGGAGTTGAACTGTGGGTTTGCAGCTACACTGGTCTTCCACTGATCTTTTTGCAGAATTTCAAGCACCATTCTACTGCTTTCTCAATGGGAAAAGAAAGCAGCTTCCAAGCCCATCTTAGCTTTTCTACACTGCCAGGAAGAAGTTATGTATGTGCAAACTTGAAATCTCAACCTGCACTGGTAGGACAGTCCTTTGTTGGCAGGAATTGAGACCTTGTACAATTTCATTCTCAGGTTGAGAATAAAGGATGATTTGGTACTAGGCAAACTCAGCTGCACACAGTGGGAAGAGTAGGCGTAGGTGAACAGGAGGGAGACAGTGAACATGGATTAGGAGGCTAAATAAATGAAAGCCTGATTAGAGAATTGTTAAAATAAAAGGCCTGTCTGTTAAAACTATGACCCTCAAAAAGGACAGGGTACAGGTTTTACAAAAGCAGGAGCTCCAACCAGGCTGCAGCTAATCATTGCTGGGTTTCTGGAACAGTGTGCCACTGGCAAGTGATTTCCATGGGAACGTGGCTGGCATCATGAAGATGCAGACTCTGGAGGGGGGGAGGGAGGGAAGGAAGCATTCAAAAAACACCTCAGGCTCACCTCACATCCCAGTGCCTCAGCAATGGAAACACTCCATGAGGATCACAAAGTAAAACAACCTCCCCCACCCAAAATAATCCCACCTTTACTAGAAGCACACCATTTATTGGGTGTCCAATGTGACATGATGTCACCTACAATGTGTTGGGTTTCATTCATGACTTTATGGGAAATACAAGGTCTGGGCAACAGGTTGCACATACAAGAGATCCACCACTCAACAAACAAATGATGAGAACAAGACAGTCTTTCAGACTTCCCTGAGTGCTCCTGATGAGTATTTTTGAGTATTTTTATTTCACGAATCACCTTACCTGGTGGTTTGTGAGGACTGAGAGTAATTAGTAAGTTTTCCATTGTTATAATACAATACTTGAGGGTGGGTTTCTTGTAAGGAAAAGAAACGTATTAAGCTCATAGTTTGGAAGCTTAAACTCCAACAGCATGGCACTAATGAGAATAAGGGCCTTCCTGAATGTATGCCATTACGGTGGACAGGATCACTGTAGAGCTTTTCCAAGGGGAGAGACCACAGGAGGAGATAGCAAACTTCAGATCTTTCAGGGTGTCTTTAAACACGAAATAGAAATCCTTGTACTCAGAGTGCAAGGGGATATGGCTCAGAGGGTAAAAGTGCTTGCTGAGCCATCCTGATGACCTGATCTCAGAACCCACATAAAACCTCCATGCAGTGGCCTGCATGTACAGTACCATTGCCCCTCTGGCAAGATTGGAGACAGGAAGGAGACTTGCCCAGAAGCTCCGAAGCCAGCTAGCCTGGGTGTATGTGTCCAACACAAATAATGAGAGATCTCAAAGTCGGCAGAAGGAGAAACCAACTCCTCTGAAGTTATCCTCTGACCTCCAGGCACATGCTATCTATACACACACATAAACACACACACAGATATACAGAGACACACTCATATACACACACGCACACATATATACACATACACACATACATACACATGTGTACACATACACACATAAACACACTCACATACATATACCTAACATGCACATGAGCTCTCACACACATGCATACATACACATACATGCATATACATATATATATACATAAACATACATATACACACATACACATGCACATGTACACATACTTATGTACCCTATAATACAGTTCTTCATGTTGTGGTGAACCCCAACCATAAAATTATTTCCTTGTTACTTCATAATTGTGATTTTTCTACTGTTATAAATCATAATGTAAATATCTGATGTGGAGGATCTCTGATATGCGACCCCTGTGAAAGGGTTGTTTGAGCCCTTTTGGGGTTGTGATCCACAGGCTGAGAACCGCTGTTCTAATCCATCTTCCCAGCTCTAGGTTCCATTTCTTAAATGTTCAACCACTCCACCATCATTGTGGCGCTGAGGACCAAGTTTCTAACACATGACCTTTTGGGGTACAAACTATATTCTGATAACAGCACAAGATAAGAACATGATTTTAGAGTTGGGATCTGGGAGCTGGAAAGCTGTCTGAGTGGTTAAGAGCACTGGCTGTTCTTTCAGAGGACCCACATTCATTTCCAAGCATCCACACGGCAGCTTACAACCATCTATAACTCTTGTTCCAGGGGATCTGCTACCCTCTCCTGGTCTCCTTGGGAACCAGACATCCATGTGGTACATAAACATACATGCAGGAAAAACAGCAATACATGCAAAATAAAAAAAAATTCAAGTAAAAAGTTAAAATAATATAATAAAGTGGGACATTTATGTATGCATAATTTATGTTTTGTACTATGTTCATCTTAATTCCCATTCTGGGCTATATCTGATTTCTGCCTTTTAAAGTCATCATTCCCCATGGCAGTCAACCTATTTTGCACTGTATTTTTGCACTATAATTGAACTCTGACTTTGTGCCACTCTATGTGTTAGACAGGGAAACTTGATCATGTTCACTGACTTCATGTAGGGATGAAAATGTTTAATAATATCTGATCAACAATACTGTGACATTGGAGATGCCTGGGTCTACATGTTACAGCAGTCATGTAACTTTTACCTCAACTAATCTAGCATTCGAGAATATACTGGAAAACAAAGCATCATTCACACCAGAGTTCCTTTCCAGGCCCAACTGTACCAGAACTGAATTTTCAGTACAAAGTCAACTTTAGTCTCTTAGGTGCAGGTTGAGAGGCAGAAATTTGTTAGACTAACATCTCTGAGTTTCTAATTTATCCACAAGGTTTAAAGGTAGAACCCAAGTCTAAGAGTGTGAGTGCTGGCTAGTATTAAGTTGCATGTGTGAACTGCCCTGGTGGTCTGCTGCAAAAGTAAGGCTTCAGTCAACCTTAATGCTTAACTGCAGAGGTTTTAAGAACTAGTATAGTAACCAAAGATAGCAATGATCCCTGAAAGTACCAAGAAGCTAGTAGTCAAGGAGCATCAAGTCAAGCGAGATGAATGCACCTCAAAAATCTGCTCTGTGATCCTGTAGTCACAGTTAGCAGTAATATATTGAACACTTAAACATTTAGTAGGAGACTAGAGCTCAAGTAAATGTTACCTCAATGAACTACAAAGACAAGAAAGGCAGAAGCTACAGGTGCAACCTTGTAGGGTCTTAGGTCACCTTCATAACCAGAGCTAGTCAACAGAGCAAATCCAAGAAAAAAAATCACTTATTAATTCTTCTATTTAAATACAACTTTGAAAAAAAATTATTTTTGAGGATGTCTTAACTACTCCAAGGAAGTTTCTGGTAGGATAGGGTGCAGCTATCTCAAATCTTACTTGACATTTCTCAAGAAGTGTGGGGAACCAAACAATCTGGAGCCCCAGGCCTCTTCTAGGCTACAGAGATCAGCAACTTCTCATCACTATGTCTTTGATAGTTCACGGGACTCTAATACCCTGAGTTCTGGGGGAAAGACATCATAGAACCATGGCAAGGTTAGATATCCTTTTGCTTGCAGAGTTCCATGTCATTAACACTGGTCCAGAACTCAGAAGCCTAATTTCAACTTCCCTGCATGAGCTGCATCCTAAAGGAGCTGTAATAGATCCTCTTGTTTTCTTCAAGGGCTACATGTTCAAGGAGCATGGCATCTCCCAGTGGGTGGGCAATGCAGGGCAGTTGGTTGTTGAAATGGGAAAAGTAGCAATACTGGTCTGTCTGCGAACCTCCATTCTGAGGTACCTTGGTAGACAGGATTCTCACAGCAGTCCCTGAGAATAGAAATGCTCTTCGATGGAACATTTCCTTGGCTTCCCAGGCATGTTAAAAGCAGACAGTGCATTGCATGGCAGATGAGCAGAGTATCTTGAATGTTCAGAGCAAATAAGGGGAGGTAGAAAATCACACAGTGACCTTCCTTTCCAATGAAAATGGAGCAAACGACTAATTTCAGATCTATTAACGTGTAAAAGCCACATACTTCTTCCGAGAACAGGACACAAAGACTCTCCAAGGAGATTTCTGGGACACAATTACCAGCAACACTTAAGTTTTCAAAAACACGCCAAGGAGGCCATTCACCATGCATATGGAGCCACAAAGTAGCTGCTTCATTACTTAAATGGCCATGGCAAGGCTGTGCTTACAGACTCGGGCTTCCAAATTACACATTTCTTTTGGATGCTTCACCGACCTCATTAATGTAGAACACAGTATGTCATCCCATGTTTTAATAAACATGTCCATCAGGCACTTGGTGAGTCTGTAGAGGGAAGCACTGGCTTACGTAATAAGTGAAAACACAAATCTAAACTAAACTAAACCACTCCCACCCTTTTCTGTTGTTTTATTATTTCTGTTAAGTGTTCATTGTCACACACACAGAGCACAGTAAACAAGTGAATTGCCTGCTCCTAAGCATGATGAAGGTTTTGAATGTGGGATGATGGCATTTTCTTGAGGAATGTGTAAATATCAATGATGAGCTACAGGGAGGAAAGCGCTACAGCCCAGCATAAGGGAAGCCCGCCACACTACGAGTTCTGATAACACATTCCTAGTGCACTGTGTTAAAGTTATACTCAGAAGTGATAAAGTTATTTATCATTTCTCGTTCATGTAATTAATTCTGATTTGTAGCCACAAGACTTATCAGAAGCATCAGACAAGCCTTATTTTTCTCATTAAAAATGACTATATTTTCTCTTCACTCAGGTAAAAACCTTCTCATTCTGTTGAAGGCAAATAAAGTACCAATTATCATATTTATACATATTTTCCCCCTGAAGAAGTACTCATGAAATTAATTCAGATTTTGGAGGCTATCCATTTTTTCCATTTAATTTTAATTAGAGAGATGAAAATGGCAATTAAAAAAAATCCCATAACAACTCTGTGTGCTCAAAGATACATCGGCAGCTGAATTACACTTGTGAATAACAACTGACTCATGCACACAGAGCCCCGCTGGGCTGAGGAGGAGGTGGGACTCCATAGAGTTCTGAGGGCAGGTCAAGAAGTTTAAAAACACCATTTTAGAAAATAGTCAGGGGGTGGGAGTGGGGGGAACAGGCAAAACAGACAGAGATGTTTATATGATGCCTCTTGGAAAGGAAAACACGTAAGTATAGTATAGTTTTCAAATGACGCTCAGAGTGCCCTGTGCCAACCAAACACACTCCCTGTCCAGCATGTATGAGGATATGGAGCAGAGGAAAGTATGTTGGCAAGAAAACAAACTCCCTAGTTACAAGGACGCTAAACACATTTTAAAGTAGAACTTCCTAATTTGTTGTTAGATTCATATCTATGCTCGATCAGCATGCAAGTGAACGCCTGGAATTGAGGAAGTTGATTTGAGATTGGTCCCCTTACTTGCCTTTCTATCCTCAAGCAACCCAGCATTACCGTGCAGACGTGCCAGTTCTTCACTTGAGCCTCCTGTGTTCCTAGATAGGGCCGACTACTGGCTTACTTTAAGCCAGGGTTGCTTGTGGGCTTTCCTCAAAACACCAAGTCTTTCATATGCGGTCAATAGACATGGATCAGACAAGGTCTCCAACTGCTTCTGTATGTGTGTATGTGTGTACCACTAGTATCTGCTTTGACAGCTTTTATAAAGATAAGTAAAAAAATCACAGAAATGCCTCAGGGAATTGCTTTTCTTGGCCATAGACACTGCTCCCTGCATCTCTTCTTATTCCAAAATTCACCTGTATTCTTTTGAGGGTCTTGTTATGTTTCTTAGCCTGGTCTCAAACTCATGATCCCCCTGCCTTACTCTAGCCAGTGTTGGGCTTGTGGGCATGCGCCATCACGTCAGCTGGGCTCTTCACGGACTCTTTTTATGGGTTCCTTAGAACGGCTCCAGTGGGTTTTGTTGTTTTCTTAAATAAGATTAAAAAAGAAAGAAAGGAAGGAAGGAAGGAAGAAAAGCATATAATAAAGTAGCACACAGTTAAAGAAGGCAGCAACCTGAGATCACTTTATTACTTAGCCACTTCAGTTTATATCCTGGATTCCTGTGAACCATGAAATTAGCCAACAGAGTCTCTTCCTTGATTCTGGAACTTATTTCATGCCTACCTTGATGCAAAGCATTTACAAATCTTTTCACAGAACCTCAGCACTCTTCATTTTCAATGAGCTTGTCAGCTTCTCCACCCTGTACCTGTGCCTTTGGGGGACCTGCCTAGCTCTTCCTGCATACCATGCCTTGATGTTGGAACTTGCAATGGTTCCACTCCCAGCCTCTGAGGTGCAGGCTCAACCTGGCCCTTTTCCTGCTGTGGGTGAGCCTGCATTCTCCCTAGTCCTCCTGGGAAGTCACCCACTGAAGCTTGGTAGAAGCACTCCAGCACATTGTCACCTTACAAACAGGGTTGACACCCACAAGAAGATCCCCCAAAGTCCTTCAGTTCCACAGAGGAAAGGTCCTGAGTCAAACATCAGGTCTGGCCCTATCAAAATTAATGACTAAGGTTTCTTAACTCAATTCAGCCTGCTTGACAGAAAGAGAAATAACTTTATATTGATACTGAATTGCATAATTACCCCAAACAAAACAACTTAATAATGCACAGAGGTCTACATTTTAAAATTTGCTTCCTGTTTTCCTTCAAAACAGACAGAAAAATCACATTATTGATGGCAACAGTGTGAGTATATTTTTCTACATTCGTAACACTATTCATTTCCCTTTTTCTAAGTGCTTAATAAATACTTCAGGTCTTTACTGCCTTCTAGAGAGAAAATAACAGCCGTGCCCCCACAGAGCTCATTCATTTGCTTTATGGGCTAAAAAAAAAATTCTCTGGTGTGTCACAAATTAACACAATGTTCCTGAGGACAGTGTTTTATTCTTGAATCTCCAGTTTCACTAATAAATGTGAAAAACACATGTAACTAGATAAGTCTCCAGAGACCAACCACTGCAGATGCTGAAGAATGCAAGTTACTCCAGCTAAGATCAGCACTAACCCTGGAGACAGGTTCCCAAACTCTGCTCCACTTGCCTGGTGTAAAAAACAAGGAAGTGCTTTGTAGTGACTATTTCAAAAATGAAGTTTATTTAAATTTATTTTTAACAAAGGTAATTAAAAGCAATAAGGACATAACATCACCTAATCCTTAGATAATAACCTTTATCAAAGTCATAGGTCCTAATTTGGCTGTAGGCAATGTGATCCCTATTGTGTCCCTCAGAAATATTTCAAGTTTTTTCTTCATGGTTTTTTTTTTTCATGAAAAACACAAAACAAATGGGATATTACATTGAACCCACACATACCACATCATTTCAGTGTAAATAATCAGGACTTCAGCACTCCCATTTAATCTTTCCTCCCTCCTTCTCCCCTCTTCTCTCTCCCTCCCCACTTCCTCCCCTTCCTTCCTATTAAGACTTTATAACATATCCCAGAAGTCATTTCACTTCTATGTCTTTCAGTATGTTTCTAAAAATATGAGCATTTCTTATATTTCAGTCCAAAGTAATTATACCTTACAAACTTTATAATAAATTTGTTATTATGAGCTGGACAGCAGTTGTGCACGCCTTTAACCCCAGTACTTGGGAGGCATAGGAAAGCAGATGTCTGCGTTTGATACCAGCCTGGTCTACAAAGTGAGTTCCAAGACAGTCAGGGCTACATACACAGAGAAACTATTAAAATACAAAACCAACCAACCAAACAAGACCTAATAAATAAATGAATACATTTGCTATTATGTAACATATCCTATGCATTGTTACATAATATTTATTATGTAATAATATCCATATCATACTAATATTTCTCTATCTTCCTTGGGAGGAAAATCTCTTTATGACAGGCTTTTGAAAATTATTCAAACAAGTTGTACAAATCACATTTGTATTTATATATTGAGTCCTTCCTTATGTATACATAGCCTTACTTTCTCTCCATGCCTTCTTCCCTCATCTTTACTTTTAAAATAAAATTTATTTATTTATTTGTATGTGTGTGTGTGTGTGTGTGTGTGTGTGTGTGTGTGTGTGTGTGTGTGTATTTGCCATGGCAAGACTGTGGAAGTCAGAGGACAACTTGGAAAAGACCATTCTCTCCTTTCACCCTGTGGGTTCTAAGGATTGAACTCGTACTGGGAAGCTTGGCAGCAAGCACTTTCTCCCTGGGGTCATCTCACTGACCCCTTCCTCCCTTTCCTGAAAGTTTATACATATTGTCTTTTTTATTTAATTTATTTTATTTTATTTAACACCTTTTTTATGTCTACTTTGTCATGTGGTATATTTAACTTGTTCCAGCCTCTTCCTCACTCCCTCAACCAAGGCTCAGCTTGGTTTCAAGTTCAACTCTCAGTTGATAAGAGCTCAAGGATGGTATTGTATAGTTTGTGGTGTATCACACCAGGAAGTCAACTTTTAGTGGGTTGCAGAAGGTTCCCAATTTTGATATTTTTAAAGATGTAATGATTGCATCCATTAGTGACATGTACCTGATTATCTCACTTGTGGATGATAGAAATACTTTTTTTCCAGTTGTACTTCCCCTTTCCATTTAGGAGTTGGAATTCTTTTGCTACAAAGAACTTTTCTTCATCAACCAATGCAGCATAATCATCCTGAATTTCAATTTATACAAAAAAGGAAGGATTCTTGCTCAATTCTTTCTTATGTCTGTCAATCTTCAGAGTGAGAATTGGTGTCTTCCTATAGGAATTGGTGACATCCTATAATAACTGAAGCATTTTGTCTTGTTTATATTATCCTTAAAGGGCTCATTTGTCTCCAGTGAAATAAAGAATCAGATCATTATATAATAACAAGCTCTTCTTTTTGAATGTAGAAAACTAGAGGCTGGGGAGTTGGCTGAGCAAGTCTGATAACCTTAAACCCATGTAAATGCCAGTGTGCCTGAATTCCCAGCATTCCTGCTGCAAGGAGGAAGGTAGAGACAGGAGAGTTCCCAGAAACTCTTAGGTCAACTACTGTGGAGCATGTAACACAGCTGCAAACAAGACTGCCTCAAACAGGGAGGCAGGTAAGAACTGGCACCCAAGTTGCCTTCTGACCTCCATCTGAATGCCAAGGCCTGTGCCTGCCTTCATATACAAACACACAACACACGCATATGAGCAAACAAAGCCATATTTAAATGGGAGGAACCACTTAGTGGCTTCAAGGATGTAAAATAAGTTAGACCTGGTCTTACCATATCATAGTACTCCAGGTTGGAGGGCCAGGCATGGTTTCCTTTACCTGCTTTGGTATCTAAGGCTATTTTCCTGTGGTTAGTGCTGTCTTCTCTCACGCCCCTGTGTACAGAGGTCTTCTGAGCTTACTTATTTCTCGGGGATAGTGAGAACGACTCTAAAAGGGCTTTTCTTTTGCTTGCTACTTTACATCCCATTGGTGTCTTTTGTCCCCTGAAGGTCTCCAATCTCATATTATTTATTAGACATGCCTGGAGGCATGGCAAGCCTGTGGGTCACACTGGAGGAGGGCCTAGTGGGGGGTATTTTGCTTAAGTGTTTTCCTTTGTGGTCCTGCCCAGTGACACGGGTGGCTACATCTTGATCAGTGCCATGCTGGTGAACACGTTTACGTGCTGGGTAACTCCAGGGAAAATCTGCACACATATGAGAAATGTTTCTCTTTTCTTCTAATAAGAATGAAAATGCTTAGACACTTTGTGGCTATCCCCACGGAGGCACCCATAAGTCTTTTTAAAACAGTTGACAAGTGTCTCTAAGGCAGGAATCCAGAATCTTTCTTTTCTGTTCTCTCAGAGAAGCCACATTCTTTTTTCCTATTATCTCCTTATTTTGCTGACAGGCATCTGCCACTTAGACGTGAAGACAGAGTGATAATGGGAAGATACTATGCTGGCTTGGTCCTTAACAGTTCAAGAAGCACTCATAAAAAAACGTGTATTTTGGGAAAACTAGACACTCAAGTGGCCATCTGCATTTCCGGTTAGTTTACTGAGTATAGACCAGGAACGCAATGACAGGAGAAGTAAGAGGGGTGAAATCTGGAAATTTCTGCACGATCCTGTAGACACTATTGTGAGCACTGGTGCTCTGAAGAGGGGGATACATTAGCAGGTATTTTTCCAATAAGTGAGGTAGGATGGAGGAGTGTTTTCCCAGCTCCACCGGGACTTACTGAGAGCTGTTGAACCAAGAAGAGGCAGGACACATCTTGCCTCTGTAAGCACAAGCCTTGCACATGTTATGAAAAGGCTGATATGTTCAGAAGTAAAAGAGAAGTCTAAAACTCAAACAAACTAACCGCTGCTGCTGAGAGGCTGTTTAGTGAATGGCTCTTCTTAGACAGTGATGCTGTATGCTCCAGGATTTGGATCTCCATGTCCTGACTTTACTAAAGCAAACCAAAACACATAATACAAATGGACCTTCTATAAAGCTATGCTTATGCTAATGGTAACCATAAACTCTTAAGTGTCATAGATTTAACCACAGATCTTAGGGACTATCTGAAGTATAATCCCTACTGCAAAATTCCAATATGGACACATGGGAAGAAAGTATGTGTCAGTGGGTAGGTGGTTGGCATAGTCAGCTTGACTAACATGGAAACCAGAAAGCTGGTCCAGCAATAAGGGTTACCTACTTACCCCTTTTCTTTCATATTTGGACAGGATTGTACTATGTAGCTCAGAATAGCTTTGAACTCATAATCCCTCTTCCTCAGCTTCCAGAGTGCTGGAACTACAGATGTGTGCCACCACACCCAGGTACAATTTCCCATTTTGAAACAGCAGGCAAAGGTTTCCTGGTACAATGATTTGATGTATAAGTCTTCAATTAGACACTTTGGGTTTGAATCCCTTTGCTCTTCCATTTATCAGTTATTTCTCTGCAAGCTGGGGACAAAACGGTGGCCATCATGTCTATTTAAAGATGAAGTAAAATAATGTATATGAAGTACCTAGCACAAAGGTTGGCACAACAGCAAACACTGCTGGCTGTGCCTGCTATATAAGGGCCACCTAACCTCAAATGTATCCAGGGGATTCACTAGTCTTCACTCTTTCTGTTCAAGCCAACACATATGTCCTTTCTAATACTGACATTCATTAATAAGGGATGCAAAACAGTACTTTGAGAGGCAAAGTAGATAAACAGAAAAAATGTGATTGGGAATGAGGCAAATGGGGCTTTTATCCCCTCCCCCCCCAGATAGTAGTGCTCAATTATTTAACTCCTTCATATAGCCAAGGAAAAGGAGAATATAATCGACAGGACTTTGCTACTGTAACAGAGAGTATTTAAAAGGCCTTGCCTGAGAAGGTACAGGCTGAGAAACCCTGCCAGTAGATCTTGGGCTGGGAAAGAACAGCCAGATCATGCCAGGAAACATCTGGGTGGGACAGATGCACACATCAAGGTACACAGGAAATTTAAGGACAAGGGGTTCTACTGGAGTGTGAGATGTGCAGAGAATATTTCCCTACAACACACAGCCTAGAAAACTCTTCCCCTTTGGGTATGCCTCCGGAAGTAAATCTGAGGTGCCAGATGGGCCACCACAGTGCTTGGCACTTTCTCTTTGTCCCCACTAAGCTCGCAAACACCTGGGTATCACTTTGACTTCAGAATGAGGTAGCTACTCTGAAGCATTCAGTGCAGACACAAAGGAATGTGTGGTCTTCTTTTTTCAGGGGAGGATGTGTCTGCACCTTTCTGACAACAAAGAAAAAGCCAAACTGAATCCATACCTGTACTTCCCATCATTTTTGTGATCCCAGCATTTCTGAAAGCCTTCACCTTGTTTGCACAGTACTTGTGCAGGCCTACGTACATGTTTACTAGGTGCTAGGGAGGGATGTATGGCTTTAAGAAACAAAATAGGGGCCTTTGCAACTATTGGATCTGGATCATAAGAATATGCACTCTCTAAGGAGACTAGACTACACTTTATCATGACTTTTATTAAGTTCTACTTTCAAGATGACATGAAATGTATGCCCTAAGGTAACCCGTGGCAGTGCATATGCATGCAAACAATCCTGGCTGATTCTTTCAGCTCTGTATGTTCATAAACTAGACTCATTTCTTACATTCACAAACGATCATCACTGTGGCAAATCCAGGAACAGAATTTTCTGCTGTAAACATGGCAGACCCTCAACATCTTTTTACAGCTGTTAAGTGGTTCTGATGTACATGGAACTAAAAGCTGGGAGAATTAAAAATTACACAAATAATGAAAATGAGTTCCGAGGTGAATTACCCATCACTGTGGAGGTTTTGGGATATTTTCATTAAAAAGAGTAAAAAGGCCATCTAAAGATGCTTGTGTATCTATAAATGACGGTGAAGTCATTTTCTTTATTTCTTTCTAACTCCCATAAGCCTCTTTTATTAGTTGCAAGGAAAAAAAAAGCTTCAATCTGCTTCAGTAAACTGCATTATTTTTTAAACTACAGAAGCATCCATGATTCCTTACATGAGCAATCTTTGTTAATGGCAAGGCAGTGATTGGGAAGATGGCACTAAGCAGGGAATTTCATGGGTCTCCTCTGCACCTGATGGCCTGCCCCACCCCCTTTTCTTATATTAGGACCTACTGCTTTCAATAAGTTTTCAACTTACAGTGGGCACTTAAAGGTATTTGCTGACTCACTGAATGGACAGATGGATTCACTATCTTAATAATACATTTTGTTAAGCCGTGGAGTCACATGGGTAACACAGACTTCCTACTTGGAAACATGACTTCTCTGACAACTAGGAAGCCTTCTCGTATCCCTTCTGCTAATTGACGGTTGTCTATTTTATTTCTGTCTTGAACCTTGAATGACTTTTGTATTCATCTGCACATTGGAAGTCAGTTATTCTTATCTGTTCATTGAAGAAAATGAGTAGGCAGGCCATGGATTAAAAAACCCATCACAGTAATGGGTAGTATATCTAAAATAAAGCATTTTAATTTTTTTTTGTTTCTTGTTTTGTTTTTTTCGAAACACGGTTTCTCTGTGTAGCCCTGGCTGTCATGGAACTCACTCTGTAGACAAGGCTGTCCTCGAACTCAGAAATCCACCTGCCTCTGCCTCCCAAGTGCTGGGATTAAAGGCGTGCGCCACCACCGCCCAGCTTTTTTTTTTTTTTTTTTAATTTTTGGTTGCATTTTAAATTTTATCCCCACTCACGTAGTCTTCTTAGGTTGGCATGAAAAGAATTGTTTGAAAAAAAAAATGGAACGAGTGCAGAGTTTGTGGCTGATGTCTGTAATACCAACACTCTGGAGCCTGAGGCAAGAATATTGTGAGTTCGAAGGCAACCTGAGCTATACAGTGAAATTCTGTCTCAAAAACACAGCCAGCCAACCAACCAAGAAACCACTCACTCACCAAAGAATAACAGAGCATGTAGAGAAAGAGGCAGTATACTTAAGAAGGAAGGGAATCTCCTTCCCACCAACTCACAATACTCCTATAGTACAGAAATAGGGATTGCCATGCATTAAATACCACCAGCTTACCCTACACAAGGCCCAGCTCCCTTGGTTTGCTGTGTGAGATGCAGTGTGAACATAGTAGATTGGAAACTTATGACTGCATTCTCTCACTGGGGGCAGAATGGATGGGGAGAGAGTTGGAACAGTACCACAACTCCCATACTTAGAAATACTATTTGTGTTTGTTTGTTTTTGAGACACGGTTTCTTTGTGTAGCTCTGGCTGTCCTAGAACTAGTTCTGTAGACTAGGCTGGCCTTGAACTCACAGAGATCCACCTACCTTTGCCTCCTAAATGCTGGCATTAAAGGCATGGACCACCACTGCCAGGTGGAAATACTATTTGTGATTGGACTTTTGTTATGAGCATAATGCAGTTTCTTTTTGTTGTATCATATAATGACTGCAGCAGGAGGAAGGTTTGTTTCTGAATGGTGGGCTGTGGACATGGAAAAATCACAAGAGACAAAAACTGTTGTAAAAAAAACAAAAATTACTATTCCAAATAATCACCTATAACTGTAGGCAGAAGAGACAGGCAGATACAGGGGGCTCAGTACTGGGATGTATAATTTTACATATCATCTGGACAGGGCCACAAGTGCCTAAACATTTGATTAAACATCATACTGGATAGTTTATTTGGGGATAAGTTTGATGTTTAAGTTGACAGACAGCTCAGAGCCCTTAACGTGGGAATTTAGAGGCTAGAATAAAGCAAAACCACTGGAGCTCCCCTGAGGAAGAGGAAACTCTTTTCCCCTCCAGCCTTCTAGATGGACAGAAGTCATTACCTGCCCTTGAGCACAAACTCAAACACTGGCTCTTCGGCCTGCTAGATTTCATACTAAAACGACACCACAGGCTTCTTGGGTACCAAAGGTTCTGCTGAGCATGAGCGTCAGGCCCTCTCCCACAGGGAAATGCGTCAGAGGCAGGCATCAATAGTCTCAAGATGGCCCTGCCTTTCCTTTTAGGAATCTACTTTTAGGATAAAATGTTTGAGTCTTTTCTTTAAAAAATTTATTCTAAAAACTGTATTCAGAAATGCAAACAGAGTTATATATAATCAGTAGGGCCTCTTTATACCCTGCACCATCCTTTTCTTGTAGATAATGTGACATAACTGTTAACAGTTGGGTAAAGGTTATATAGAGCACCTCCATATCATGGATATGAGTGGGATCATTGGTATTCCTTTATGATAAGTGTTTAACAGTACTAGGGAATAAAACATAAGACTACGTAAGAAAAGGTAGGAGATACAGTATTTATACTTAGACTTTCAAGTCTAATTTATTAAGGATAAAGTAGTTTATCAGCATGTGAAAACTGATTCTCTCTAAGCAGTAAGTGGTTCCTAGTGCTTTTGTTGTTTGTGCTTCTTACCATTATAAAATAAAATCTATTTTTATTATATTTTAAAATATGGGTGAACAAATAACCCCTCTTTTTACAGGCCTTACAGGGGAAAGACATCAAACCACTTCCTGAAAATACAAACAATAAATAGAGAAACCAAACCAGAGTAAAGCCAAACCAAACTCAAAAAGGATACGCCTCCATCACAAGCAACCCACATACCAGCCAAGGGACTTCCTTTATTCTAGAGGTTTGAAAGGACACTATAAATCTCTGAGGGAGAAATCCAGTAAGCTCTCTCTGTGGCTGCCTGCTCCAGGAAACAGCTGAGTTAGTGGAGAGAGGGTGGGTTGGGTACCACACAGATCCCTGGGCTTTTTGCCACTGGCTGGCTTTGGGACCACTAGCATGTCATTTATTGTCCCCCAGCTGCAGGTCTTTCATCAAGGACACCTGAAAACCAGATCAGCCTCTGAGCTATAGCAGGCATTGTCAGATAAAAAATGAAGTAGTAAACCCACAAATGTCTTCAAGTACAAGGCGCCGCAGCAATGCTTACAAGTGGTTATCAGTGGTCAGCACCAGGTTCATATTTATGTCCTCCAGTGGTCTCCTGCTCCTTGGTGTCAGCCACAGATGCTGGTAGTAGAAGGACAATATGATCCAGACAGGATACTATCTTTTTCCTCCCAGCACAAATACAATGTGCCTAAATTAGCATTTAGTTGATTTTTTTTCTTTTCAACTAGAAACATGCCAAATTAAATTAAAAATCCATATACTTAACAGGAGTCATATTCTTGTGAGAGGAGACGAATCTATAAACAGCAGCTTGCTGCAATAGTCTGCCGAGCTTTTATATGGCAGCATTTATCATTCCTCTGTGGAATTCATACATCCAAATTGCCTGGCCAGCAGATGTATATTTAAATACGTGGCCTCATGTGAATTGGTGGGCCTCTGTTTTGTAATGAGGAAACTAAAAGCAAAGGGATTTTTATAATTTTCTCAGCACCCTAAAGTTAGCAGAAGAGCCTGATTAATTCTATTTCTGACCTAAATTTCTATGACCAGCTACCATTATCATTCTTCTCAGGTATGGATTAAATAACAGAGGCCTTAGTATGTTTGTTTGGGTGCGGGTGAAGGTGAAATGGGGCAAGAGCCCCCCACCCCCCATCAAGTGAACACCACAGGTGATATCTTTAGGAATGACAAATATATTCCACAAAAACTCTCCCACGTTTCTTGATCATACCGAGTAGGGTTACAGACTTAAGAAAAGTGCATGATCTTTTGAAAAGACTTGAATTTTGAAACAGGAAGAATCTTAAATTTAACCCCTGGGCAAGGCAGTGTGAAAGGTTTTGGAATGTCCTGACACAAGTCTACAGTGTGTCCTGTTGGTACCTATTACCAACATGATGGGTACCTCTGCTTCCCCCAGCATTTTGGAGGATCGTAGAACATAATCCCATTTTGCTGACCTGGTTCTCCAGAAATCTATTTATTTAAGCTAGCAGATCACAAGTAGAGAGGAAAAATAAAACCACCTCACAAACATGAGAGACTTTCAAAGCAGATCCTGGACCCTGTCCTAGAGTCTCAAGGTTTCATACTATGGATGTAGCATCTTACATCTGTGAATCATCACACTTTTTTTTAAGGCATCAAAACTCATTCATGTTCCGTCTTCCTCAATGATTTCATTTCCCCCACAGCACTTTAGAACTGTAGGCAAGAGAGTTCTAGGAGCTGTCCTACTGAATTACAGAAATTAGAATCTGGTTTGAGGGAAATCGCTTCATATGTGCATCACAATGAAGAAAATGTAATATTTCCCCAGTTTCTCAGGGGCCCAAACAAATAATTTCCCCCACTTCTTAATGCATACCAAAGAAACCCAAGTGATCTCCTCTAGCTATTGAAATAATGTGTTTTGGTAACAGGAGGAAGTTGAGGGATATTTCTCACTGGGTAAAAGTGTACCAGAAACATGACAGATAGCTGTTTCTCTTCACCTTACAAAGGCTGCTAAGGTTTCTTTTTTCCTGATACTGTGTAATAATTGCATATTTACAAACTCCGGTTACTACGGATTCACCAACAAATGTAACCTAATGCTATGGTTGATTTTGACAGGTACTGCTCAACATAAACACTATAATTATTGCTGTGTCTTACTTGGCAATGCCACCTATTTCAATATGTCTTCTGTATGGGAAAAGGTTGCCATCAGCATGTTACCTACACAATCCCTACCACCTTTGTGCCATTTCCTTGGAATAGAAGGCTTCTTCATGCAGCATGAAGTGGCCATGGCTGACAAAAGACCCAGGAGAGACCTGGATGAGAGCACACTATCTATTCTTTATGTTCTTCTCACCCCTAACCCTTTCTATAAACAAGTGCTGGGCAATCACCCTTCAGTCTGATTCCTTTTGGAGCATGCTGTAAAATTAATAAAGGAGAGCACAGTGGAATCTTGGAGGAAATTTGTATTAGCACTTTTTGAAATAGTTGTAAGTCTAACATCAGAGATTCTTCTGGACTAAGAGCATGTGAGTCCCAAATCTGAGATGTGAATGGAAAGAAATCTAAATGCTATGGCTTCTTGTTATTTACCATGGTGATCGTCTTCTATAAATTGCAACAAACACTGACTTAGGGAACACTGAACCATTGCTCCTAGGGAAATATGGGGTTAGCTTCCTGGCTAGAGCATAGTCACCTACCAATCAACATATAGCTTTGTCTTGTGAATGATTAAATGCTAGTTAATATAATTGGTGACTCATAAATATTGAACACATGGTTCCAACACTTTGGGTCATGGCTGGATGAAGCTTATCTGTCACACCTATTTTCTCCATAAAGTATTGGTTTTCTTGTACTCTGGGACACTCAACAGTACTTTAAGCTGCCCTTGGAAGCTACTTTGAAGAGTGAGATCACCAACCCAAAGCACAAAACTGTGAAAAATGTGGCACTCAGTGGACCACAAAAGGACACTTAAAAAAATTGTCTATTAGAGCCAATACAAGAAGGCATAGCATTCATTACCTTGCTTGACCTCAGCTGGACCATGCACATAAGGGGGACTCAAGCTTTTTTCCATCCCATGAATGTCTGTGAAAGACTGAAATTGCCTTGAATATTCACTTGGGAGTTAAAAACAAATTTTAGCAAGTAAGGGAATTTGCATATAGGGATGCCTTGAATAATGAAGATTGGATGTATAAATTCTACCTCTTATTCACCAGCATATTCTGTATTCTTTAGCTTTTATTTTCCCTAAAATTTTCTGATTCTCTTTTTCTCTGATACCTTCAATTAATCCTTCAGGTTTAAACAGTTAGAAATATTTTTATTCTATGCAGCTTCCACAACTGCAGTGTGACAGTGTCTCAGTGACTTATTTCCATGAGAGTCAGGAGCTTTGATTTTCAAAAGTGAATGAATGATGTGGTTGGTGGAAAACACAGAGTGACAGACAAGTTTACAAAACTCTATTTTCCTTCTCTAGAAATTAGGCAAAGTGTTGAGTCTGAGTTATGTAGATGATACAGAGTTTATTTTTATAAGCTATTAATGTTTTAAAACTCACTTTGCTTCATAATTTTAAAGAATGACAAGACATTACTAAATATTCTCAGAGAGGTGCTAAAAGGAACACTTAGGAAAATGAAGCCTCTGTCTCCTTAAGCGCTGTGTGTACTGCTGCACTACACTCCAAGAGCTTTTTGATGCCAGGTAAGATTACAACTTCAAGCCTAAATTTTAAAACATTGTCTTCCCTAAACCATCCAGGAAAGTTTTTGACACCATCCACCCAACAAAGAGGTACAATAAATAAAAACACACTAACAAAAGCAGGTGAGAAAATTCACACTTGTTTAGAAACAAGCTTTCTGAATTGTGCTTAGGTTTTCAAGACCTAAGCTGCACCGCATGTTGTATGTGCTAATGGTGCCCTGAAGAGCAGAATACACATAAGGCAGGGCGGACTGGCACTTCCTCTAGCACAGCGCTGAAGTACGGTTCTGGAGGAGTGATTGTTTGCATTTGGCCCTGGTCCCGGACAATTGTATTCATTCATTTCGTCATTTATTCGATGGTTCATAGGTAAGACTCCTGCTGGACTGTCTGGGGTCCCTTGTCTTTGCCAGAGTGGCTATCAGATCCTGACCCCATTGCCACCTGATCCCATCAAGAATGGACACTTGTCCTGTAGAAGAAGGCTTGAGGGAGATGAGAGGTCTGTTCTGTAAGGACATGTACACAATGAAGTATCATAGCTTTTAGCAATGCAGTTTGTCTCAGTGACTCCATAAAGCCTGCATAATGTGTCATTATTCCTGGTTATACAACTGTGGTGCTCCTGTGCTTCTGAGACCCACAGTGCAGTCTTCCTGCCTAGCGCTTCATACCTAAAATTAACTTTGTAACCCCATTACAGTTCTCTTAAAGACTGAACGGAAACCCTCGAGTATTTTGAGTTATTTAATCACATTGTGGTTTTAAAAAATGGTATCACAACACTGTTTCCACCACTCCCCACATGGTTTAAGAAGCAATAAAAACCTTGAAAGCCCCAGTGTAATCACTGAGGCTTTTACTAATGACATCTTAACTCTTTAGGGGATCTGTCTTAGTTATTCCAGGCAGGGATTTGCAAACCTTTAGTAAACATTTTAGGTCTTGCAGAATGTGTGGTCTTTGTCACAGTTACTTTACTGTGCCACAGTGGCATGGAGATAGTCACAGGCATTAAACAATACAGCACAGCTGTATTTCAGTAGCATTTAATGTGGGATACTGAGATTTAAATCTCATATAAATTTCACATGTCACAAAGTATCAGTCTTTGTTTTAGTTTTTTAAAAACAAAATTAGGAATATAAAAACTATTATCACAGTCTGAAAGAGCTAGTCTCTGCCCAATAGGGATTTATCAACCAAAGCAAAGGGCAGATACAGATATAAAACACAGAGAGATAACTATATACACAGCATGGTAAGATAATGGCTTAGGGTGAGCTATTTCTATTAGATGCTTAAAATTTCAAAGGCTTTGTTGAAGGCAGTATTTTTCAAGGATGTCTTAGACCATTTAAAGTCACTGAAGAACATATATTAAGAAGGGAAATCAGTAGAGTTTTCAACGAGAAAAAAACCCACATGATTATTGTCTCTTATGCTGACTTGGTGATTGTCTTGAAATTTCCACAGAAGCACTTATTACATGCCCAAACTCAAACATAGAGCAGCTTTCCATCCCTGCTGTATTAACAGAAACTGGCAAGCCTTTTTTTTCCTGGGATTTGCATTAAGAAACTATGCTAAAATATAGCAGTGTCTTAAAGAAAATTCCGGAAGAAGAGGAAGTATTAGAGGACATAAAAATAACAGTATTCCCTATATGGTAAATGGAGTTCCAGACACCTGACTTCTGTTATCTCAGTTAACCCCATAATGATCCTGAGACAGGAATTTAAAACTTGTTAGTAGTACATTAGTAGGAAACGATAGCACAGAAGGTTTAGGCTCACTGCCCATGGTCCCTTAGCAGAGTCTGAACCCAGGCCTAGGCATGAACCCATGCTCTCAGTGACTCATGATCGCATCTCCCAGAACTGAGGGAGGGGTCTAACCAGTAAAGCTCTGTCACTTCCTTGGCATTCCTTTGCCAAACACTTTTACAGTATACAATCACCACACTGTTCCCCTCCCTTCTCACTCTGTAGGGATCTAGTGATCTGCTTCCCGCTCTGAACAGAAGTGTCTATATGAAAGCCATACTGAAGAGGAAGAGTGTGGGGCTGGAACCCAGGAGACCTTGGTTCCTGTTTAGATGTGAGAGTGCTTAGATCACTTTAATTCTGGGAGATCTGGTTTCTTCATGGACAAAACAACAGCTGTCCTTATGGACAAGATCAGGAGGCTCCAAGTGTGGAAGTATTTTATCGTCTACAAGAACTGAATAGCAGTTTGTAGTTATTTTTATTACATAAGGCCTTTACTCTTGCCTCTTCCATTCCTTCTGTATTCATTGTAAGCAAGAAATATATTTGACTATCACAAAATTTTGCACAGTTTTTCTTGGCTGCCCCTTCTTTTCCCGTTTCTCTTCTTTATTCACCGAGGAAATAAGACCTGCCCCTCTTCATTCTGACTCCTATCTCTCATTAGAGATGACAAGACAGACAAACAATGGCATGCTGGAACAAGCTTGCCTTATCTTCTCCAGTTCTTCCCAACTCCAGGGAAACCATACCTTGAAATTGGTGACAATGGGAGTATTTATATCACGGTGATGACAAATTATACATATTACTGTCATTTTATCCTCCTGACCAGAAAACTACTTGCTGCATATTTAGAAGCACACATCTGGATTTAGAAGCAAAATAATAAACTATCACAAGCACTAGGAATGAGAGCATATGGTGGCTTGGAAGTAGGTAGGGCGTTACCAGAGCTATGAGGGATGACCAGAGGCAGTTAGAGGTAGTCTTGAGGAGTGGCCTTAAGCTGAAACAGAAAAGAACAATAGGAGCTGGTCAGGCACAGGAAAGTGTTCCAGGTGGAGGTAAGGAGAAGTTTAGAGTAACCGAGGGCACTTCATTACAGCTTAGGTGCAAAGTGCTATGGAGAAGAGAACGAGGCTAAAGTGGGGGAAGGATCCAGTTCACCCTTAGGACTACGGTTGGCTATCAGTGGGCTTTTGGCAGGTATATGAAGGTTATAAGGGTGGGCTCAGAGTCAGAGAAGTGGCATTTAAAGTCTGGGTCTTCTAGCCTAGTGATTTCAGAAGCACAGTTGCCTCAGGTGACAGTTGAGCCTCACTTATACAAGGGAGATAGCCACAGAGCTTATCCCTGCTGGGGTGGTCATGAAGGTGCAGGTATAGAACTCAGCCCCATGCTTGGCTCATAGGAGTTGCTCTGGAGACACCCAGGTATAGGGCAACTGGCCAGCAAGCACAGATACTCATTCTGTAGAGTTCTGTCTATAATCCTCTTACCTAGAACACTCCATGTCACTGCTTCTCATACTCTTATCTTGGTGCTGCTGATTAATTTATTGAGCAACACAGCCAATTTATTGAGTCTTGACTAGCTCTTCAAAACCACACACACACACACACACACACACACACACACACACACACACACACACACACACACACACATCAAAGCTGGATATGTGGTTCAGCAGTACAGCACTTATGTAGCATACATAAGGCTCTGGGGTTCAATCCCTAGGACCACAAAATCTCTCAAGCTGGAGGAGGGGCACTACGGGCCCTCAACTGCCTTGCTTTTCCTAATGTTGTCCCCTGACTGAGCCGGCCTCAGGGACCAGAATGATCTAAGGCAAAATCCTGCCCAGTAACTTGGCAGAGGAAGGGTCCGAGTATATGAAATTGCTTTTAGTTTGGTGTATCCCAGAAAGATAATTCTATATGTGAACTGACTTTAGAATAATTTATTTTCAACATATGTCAAAACATATCCAGTTTGCCCTTTGGAGTTGCAAACACTGTTTGGCATTTCTTTTTCCTTTTCAATTTTAAAAATGGAAAATAGTGGTGGGGGCCTGACCAGTGCTTGGTAGAAAAACCCAGCACCCCATGATGATTTAGTTTTCTGAGTCTTCGTAGGGCTCACTCCCCAGGCATATGCAATTGGCACCAGATTAGCTGCCGACATTTATTGACAAAGGAATTAATCTTCACCAATGATGTTTCTTAAAGCCCATTCTTTACAGGAAGCTGTGACCGACATCAGGGCTCCTTTAGTTATTTTCCTCTTTCTCTTCTTTTCCTCCAGATTAAAGTGGCTGAAAATAGCCTCTTAAAGCCTTGATTTAGCTGAGGAAGGTGCAGGCGACAAAGATTATGGTGGCAAGGCTGGGTGGCTGGTGAGCAGAGCATGGATTTTTTTTTTTTGTGCAGTGAAACTATTCTGTGAGATATGATATGGTGGATATGTATCTTTACACATCTGCCCAAGCCCATAAAATATGCTACCCCAAGAATGAAACCTAATATGAACTCTGGACTTGTGGTGATTAGGATATGTCACAGTGGGCTCATAGATACACATGTCACTCCAGGGAGAGATGTTCCTAGTGGGTGAGGCTGTGGGTGGGGATGGGGAAACTTTTCAAATGTTTCTGTGAATCCAAAGCTGCTTTACAAATAACACTTTTAGGGGCTAGCAAGATGGCTCAACAGACAAAGGCCCTTGCTGCTGAGCCTGCGGACCTGAGTTCACTTCCCAGAACCCATATGGTAATGGAGGGGAGAATCAACTTCTATAAGTTGTCATCTGACATCCCCACATGTGCTCTGGCACGTGCATGCCCCTGCCCCTACTCTAATTTTAAAGTTAGAAACATTAACAAAAATAAACAACGTTTATTTTCAGATGACCAGCTCTTCAAGTTCAAATCATCTTTCCCCCAGTGCACCTTCACACTAGGTGTGAAGTTTTTATTTGCAAGGATTTTTCTAAATAATAGTTTATAAAATAAAATAAATAGTTTATAAAATAAAATTAAAAAAAATCTACATTGGGCTGAGGACCATGTTGTGGTAAGAGTGGGTTTCCTGGACATGCAGCATTTGTCCTTAGCATCTTTGAGTATGTCCTTGACAGTTTGCAGCTAAATTGGTAGGAGAAGATGAACCTGTGGACATGTACAGAGTCTTTCTATCTTGAAATAAAATCTGCCATGTTAATCAACAAAGCATCTGATACAAGCATAGAAATTCTTTTGAATACAAGTTTAACTCTATTAAAAGGAAGTCTCAGTAGAGAAAATACCTTAAAATACATGACGTAGGAGGTAAACACAATAAATGCCTTCAAATCTAAATGCCAATGCCTACATGAGTTTATGTTAAAGGAAACAAGATGCTTGCAGTTAGTAAATAATGTGAACTCTCAAACTCATCCTTCCTAGAAGATTTAATTATCCCACAAAACTGATTTGCTATTAACAATCACAACACACACAAATCATTTAAACCAAGAAAACCACAAGGATACCATAATAGTGTATTTACAAGTAACATTTGCCGTGCCTCTGGTGGGACAGGATGCAGAGATACCTTCCAGGACAGTGTGGCAGATGGCTTTCCATATTGCAAGCTCTCTGAAGGTAGCGAGCTACCTCAGGGAAATCCAAACTCTTTTATTGTTGCATTCCTGGACCCCAGGATCTAGAGCCCACACTGTAAAGGGAAAACAAAACAAAATGAACGTACTTTGATTCCTTCCCGCAGCCTGTCATCCAAGATCCAGGTTTCAACAAGGAGGAAAGCTGCCTACCAGACCTACTAGGCACAGACAAGACATGTGCAACAGGTTGGCCTTCTCTCACTTCTCCTCTTGTGGAGGGAATCACAAAGCTCCCAGTATGACTCGGTGTCATCCAATGATAGGGAGCTGGGATTAGGGAGCTAAAGATACTCAGAGAGAACAGTTAGGTTTGGGTTAGGTGGTCTGAGAAGGAAGGGAATGGACTCAACAAAACTTCTTGTGACCTAAGATGGAAACAGCCAATGGGTAAAAAATAACAGGTAACATTAGTAATAAAGATGTGTGAGCTCTGTGATCCTTCTGTCATATCTTAGAAAGGAGTCTTAAGTAACTCGATAAAATCTATATATTTAAAAACCCATACATAGTTATAATGGAACATCACAGGAAGCATCCTGTCTTCTGACTCTGTCTACTTTTCCAGGTTGCTTCCTCTACTACCCAAATACCAACAATCTTTGTTTCCCCAGGAACTATGATGCATTGAACTTCCCTCTTTTCCACCTCTGTCCATCCCTTAGTAACTCCCATTGCCACAAAATCCAGTGTAAACAGTGGTTCATCACTGATCAACCTCTTCCATTCACATAAATACTGTGTCTAGTCTCTTGGCAAAATAATGATCAAGCTCTTTGCTGAACCCATGCCTGCTCTTTTGCTGAGAAACATGCTGGAGAAAGATACCTATCTTGAATTATCATACTTTAGATTTATAATCAAGACAACCTTAATGTCCAGCAAGTATTCCTCACTCCATTCATTTAAACTTTCTTTGGTACCCAATCTCAAATACCTTCTCTCTATTAGCTGATCTTGCCTCTTATTTCATGGAGACAACTGGGGAGTTCTAAACTTTCACCAGCTCCTATGGTCCCACTTCTAATGTATGGTGCTGTCTGTACAGTGTTTGTACATCTGTCATCTGTCCTCATTTGTGCACTAAACCTCTTTCTTCTATCTGCTTTTCTTCTCTACAAGATCACTAGCAACCATCTTTCTATTCAATATCGTCAATTTCTCCTTAGTTCTGGACCATTTTCAATGGCATACAAATATATGGTTATGTCTTCTAACTAAAAACAAAATCCTTCTCTTGTGTTATGTCTTCTGTAGCTAATCATCTCATTAATCAGTTCCCCTTGAGGAAAATCTCCTTGAAAACTTTCATTTCCTTTCTTCCAGTCTCTCTTTTCAGCATTACCAAGATCACTGAGATATCTAGAAGCAGGCAATGTGAACGTGTGCAGTGTGACCCCTTTGAGACATTATCACAATCAAGATAATGAACCTCTCCACCATGCTACAGGGATCCTGCTGTACACCTCTTCATTTACACTGAATCCCATAAGCAGTTGTCATTGTCACCCCATCAAAACCACCTTTGTCAAGGTCATAGGCTATTTCCTGGGTGATGATTCAACAGTCAATTCTGGGTTCTCATTTGACCTCAGCCCAACTTGCGACTTCATTGCTTTATCCTTGCATTTGTGGTACCCTTTCTTCACTCGGCTTCACTTCATTTCTAAGATAACACAGCTGGTTGATTTTCCTGTCTCCTCACTGATGCTACCTCCTAGTTTCTCCCTGCCTTGCTACTCACTTTCCACTAGGGAACCACAGACTTCATCCTTGGACTTCTTTTCTTTTCTCTATGCACTTAGTCCTTTATGATCCTCAACTAGCAACAGGGTTAGCTTGGCAGATAATAGGAGTTATAGGCAGATAATTTTGCTATTAGCATGGTTATCCTCTATAGTAATGATAGAGTTCAAAATGGTAGAATATGCATGGAACTATTACAGAATTTGTTTCCATGGGAGGTTTTGAGTGATACTTCAACTATAGCAACTTCTTCAACCGCACAGCTTCTTCCTTGTTATTACTCCTCTGCATCCCCGCCATCAGTGTGTGCCCATCATTTCTCTGTTCAATGCAGGCACTGGACTCATCTCTTCCTTGTTGATATAGGGTGACATTTGACACAACTGGCCGAAGGGTGATTAGACATGTCTGATAGTGCTGTTTGTAAGCACTTCCTCCGGGAGTGCTCATAAGTAGTCCCTGCTCCACACCTGGCTCCAGATCTTGTATTCTTAAAGCTTACAATTTAAATTGCTTATTATCATGATTATCTTCCACTGACTCTCAAGAAGTAAGTTCCAGAAAATAAAAACCAAGGAAGAATATTTCAACATTATAATTCCAATAATATTACTCATTCTAGAAGGAAGTAGTATGATTAGACCTTGGGGGAAGGAGATGCTGAGTTCTTCAACCTGCTTGAAGGAGAAAGTTTTGAGCATTAAGGCCAAATCTTAAAAAAAAAAAAAAAAGAAAAGAAAAGAAAAAAAATGCTGGTTTCAGTCAGACATGGGGCATAGGCCTTTAATCCCAGCACTTAGGAAGTAGAGGCAGGCAGATATCTGGGTTTGAGGCTAGTCTGGTCCACAGAGTAAGTTCCAAGACAGTAAGGGCTACACAGAGAAACCCTGTCTCGAAAACCCAAAAGACAAAAAAAAAAAAAAAAAAAAAAAAAGCTGGTTTCACCAATTGTTCAAAATCATTTCCTTCAGAGTCAAACTGTACATTTATTAAGGAAATTTTGTTTTTCTTGGCATGCTTTTTCCTTTATATTTTCTTTGTTGACAAAAGCAGTATGTATTTCACTTTAATGCTAAGACCATGCAGATCATTATAGAAACTCCATGCTCTCAAGGACTTCATGCTGTATCCAGACAGTTTTCTAAACCTGCTGCCCGCCCAAAGGATGTCTTTCCATCATATCTTTGAGATTAGAATTAAGATTTCCTTTTCTAAAATGTACACTCTAGGTATACAGACCCAGGTCTCGTGCAGTGAACACTTTACCCACTGTCTCTCTCTCCAGTCCCATGATTAACATTTCCTGAATGCTTTTTCTTCTTTCTTTCAAGTTCTTTGCTTCTTTTGCTAGAGATTATTTTCAGTTTTTGGAAGAAATCGCTATTCCAAAGATTTCCAAATTCTTTATTCTTCCTTTATACAGATGAATGTCCCAATATATAAATTATGGGTTGGAAATCATCTTGAAGAACTTGAAGTTTACTATCAGTTTGCTATAAAATACCAGTTTGATTCTTATTTTTTTAACCTTCTCTTCAATACTGTTAGTATCCTATGTGTTCCCTATGTTTAAATTTTCCTGTGTGACTTGAAGGCTCTCGTCCTTTCTCAGCTCAGGAGCATCTCCCAGAATCGTTTACTGCTTACCCCTGCTCGGTGCTTTTGTTCCCTCATCCTGAGGCCCTGGCTAGCCAGATGCCGGATTTCTGGGATTGGGAATCGATGTCCATTGAACATTCTATTGTCCAGTCTATCTTTTTGTCTTACCATCTAGGAGACTTAATTAACTTTCTTTTAAATCCAGGAAGTAAATTTTGAATTTCATTCATATCTTAATTTCTATTGCTTTTGTTGATTACTTCTGTTTTCTAATTTATATATTTATAGCCAAATTGCCTCTTCTTGTATGGAAACAGAATATTCTTATTATTTTAAAAGCCTAGTAAACAGAGAAA
This sequence comes from Tokudaia tokunoshimensis, assembly GCA_036184795.1. NCBI lineage: Eukaryota > Metazoa > Chordata > Mammalia > Rodentia > Muridae > Tokudaia > Tokudaia tokunoshimensis. The sequence continues at coordinate 46,304,326 of BTHU01000017.1, forward strand.
ACAGGAGCCCAGGTATTTATAAATTAGGATTTTTAAGTTTTATATTTTTGTCACTTGTACTTCAGCTGAATTTTCCAGTCCTTAAAAGAGACAGTGCGTTAGACACACCCTGAGGTTGCTCTGGTCCTTAGTGTTCACTGTCAGTCCCTTCCTTCCCAGAAGTAACCGCCATTATAAACTGTGCCTTTTCTAGCCCCGATTTTATATATTGGTACATGTATAGTAACTATGGATATTATACAGTGATGTTTTGTTTTACAGTTGTGCAGTAATGTATATATCCCAAAACACCTTAGGCGAATCAGTGCTCTTTCTGAAATCTGTCCCTGATGATACATAACAACATATACATGAATTTATTTTTAACAGATGCGTGCTTTAACAAAACTTTATGTGTACTAACAGTATTCTACAGAGTATTCTAGTGACTTGGCATACTAAAGAAATAAAAACCACAGTCAATTCTAATTTATTTCCTGATTCTTTCATTAGGAGTCATTGAGTTTTGGCTTGGCAAGATTGCTTTTATAATTTTTTTTTTCTTTTTAGAGTCTATGAGTTGGAGTAAAAATGGTTTTATATATATATATATATATATATATATATATATATATATATATATATATATCCAGCTTTGTCAGGCGTTTCCACCTTACTTTCCACATAGCAGCAAGCTGGGAAACTCCTCCATTCTACCCACCACGTGTATACACTCCATGCATCCTAGCGGACATTCTCACCCCTTTATTTATGCCTTTAGGATGGGTGGATAGAGGGCTGCTTTGTTTTAGTATGCATGCATTTCTCCTAATTGTCAGTAAAGGTCAGCATTTCTTCCTCCATTTATCACTTAAATCTCCTCCCCATCTATTTTCTGACAGTTTTCTTGCTTCCCACTTTTGTAACAAGTTTTTTTTGCCTTCATACTGATTCATAAGGATTCTCCAACTATATGGTATAGAACCCAACATATTTTCTGTTTTATGTTCTAAAAACTATATTTTCAGTCCAAGGTTTGTCTCTTAACTTTATTTATAGAGGTTTTTGCATAAAAGAGTGCTACCTCTTAATGTAATTTTTCCTTTATGAACTATCATTTTTGTGTACTGAGAAATAATCTCTTCCTTGTAGTCATAAACATATTCTTCTAATAATTTCAAAGTTTTATTTTTCACATTTAGATTCATAACATATTTAACATATATCTATTTATATAGGATGAAATACCAGTTCCCTGTTCTTTTCCATAATGAAAGCTAAATCACTATTAAATAATTCTTTGTTAACATTTTAATGCTTTGTCTACCATAAGCTGAGTTCTTATATCCAGTTTGGAGATTGTTTCTAGGCCTTTTACACTCACAAAGAATTGATCTCAGATGTTTCCAAAGCAACTTTCTTCTCTTTTTACCGATCGGTCACTTCCCCAATCTCAGGATCTCTCCACTTTGCTGGCCATATTTTAAAGCAACTATGTGGCTTCACACAGCAAGCTCCTCACAGTGCTTTGACTTCCACCAGAAGTTGAGTCAAGTTGCTCATTTCTCCAAATCTTTGTTAAATCTATTTTAAATTTCTGATGGTTTATTAATTTTACGATTTTTATGTGTGAGTGTTCTGTCTGAATATGCATCACATGCATGCTTGGTGCCCATGGAGCTCAGAAGATGACACTGGATTCCCTGGGACCAGAGTTACAGATGGTTGTGAACTACTGTGTCGGTGCTGGGAAGCAAACATGGGTCCTCCACAAGAGCAATAAGTGCTCCTAACTGCTGAGCCATCTTTCCAGCTCCCGAGTCTGGGTTTTATCCTTTATAACATCCCTTCATATCGGTGGGTAAAGAATGGTGTTATTAGAGTTTCCTGACATGAACCTTTAAACTATTAATTCCATATCAATACATATGTAACATATAACAGACTGGCCTTTAAAGTTTATTGTGTATTTCTTGGCCACAGTATCTAGTCTTTTCTGTCTATCATGTCTTTGTTTTCTTTTTTTATTAGTGATGCTTATGAATTCTAAGCAGATTTCAGTTACTTGTCAAAATGTATTCATAGCTTTCAAAAAAAAATCTTGGTCTTTTGTTTTGTAATTTTTTTTCCAGTCCCAGGGATTAAACCCAGGGCCCTGTGCATGTGGGGTACATGCTCTAGCACTGAGATACATGCCAAGTATGACCCTAAATTTGTTGAACTGCTAGCTGATATAAGGCATAGAACTTAGGCATAGTGCCATTTCTCTGCATCTCTTCCATTATTCCTTTATCTTCAGGAAAAGTCATCCAAAATTGTCTATAACTTTTATGATTTTATGAATTCTTCAATCCCTTTGTAGTTTCTTTTAGTGTACTGTGTGATATTAAAAGCCAATTTAATTTTCTACAAATGGTTTCTCAATTGTTTTATTAAAAACTTCACTTAATATCATTTTTGCCTGCAGTAGGTTCTTAGACACACTAGAGTTTGTTTTTAGATTCTGATTATTCTTATTATCCAGTTATTCTTATAAAACAAGAGTTTTAAAGTCATTGTAGCATTATAATTCATTTAAGGATATTTTTACATTAGTTAATTTTGTGTATGTGTGTGTTAGAAGACAGCTTGTGGAAGCTGGGGTTCTGTCCTTCCACTATTTTAATTAATTAATTAAGAGTGTGGGGTGTGTGTGTGTGTGTGTGTGTGTATGCTAGAAGACAGCTTGTGGAAGCTGGGGTTCTGTCCGTGCACTACTTCTGTCCTGGGATCCAGTTCAGGTGTCAGGTACCTTTACCTTCTTAGCCAACTTTGCTAGCTCTGATTTATTTTAATACTTGGAAGAGGAAGATGCCTAATTATGTCATCTATATTTTACTGATGACTCCGTTTGATAATTTTTTTCTATTTATTTATTTATTTATTTATTTATTTTCTAAGTTTTTTTATTTACATTCCAAATCATTTCCCCTTTCCCGTTTCCTCCCTCCCTGAAAGTCCCATAAACCCCCTTCCCTCCCTCTTTTCCCCATTCAACCCCCTCTCGCTTCTCTGTCCTGGCGTTTCCCTACATCCAGTCTTTCCAGGACCAGGGGTCTCTCCTTCCATCTTCTTGGAAATCTATTGATATGTGAATTGTGTCTTGGGTATTCCGAGATTCTGGGTTAATATCCCCTTATCAGTGACTGCATACCATGTGTGTTCTTTTGTGATTGGGTTACCTCACAAAGGATGATATTTTCAAGTTCTGACCATTTGCCTAGGAATTTCGTGAGTTCATTTTTTTCTTGAACTGTTTTTGATCACCAATTTAAAGTTGATGCTGTATTTCAAGTGGATAAACCTGATAATAAGGCAAATGAATTAAACTTTGAAAAATATTCTGTCTTCACTGAGAAACAACTTATTTGTAGATTTAAATTTTTTTTGCTCATAAAGTATTTGCTTTTTAAATTCAGACTTACCATGCAGTGTTTTAAACTTGCATAATTAGGCTTCTTCCATTGCATTTCTTAACAATGAACTGCCCATAAGCAACAAAGTTAGTGACCTTGGTTTACTTTAAATATATTAATTCATTTCAGTACTTTTTGTTAGTTCTTAAAATTTCCAGGTAAACAGAAATAACACATGAAATATGATTATATTGTTACTCCCTTTGCCTGATTTTTGTTCCATGAATGAACTATAGCTTTCAGCAGGAGATAGTCGCAATGAAAAGTGAGTAGTGTTTTGTCTTCCTGATTTGAATGAGGTGCTGCAGTTCATCAATTAAGTATGCGACAAGTTGTTTCTCTGACCCACACACTTGACTATGCTGAGATGTTAGTTTTGTAGTCCAGCTGATTTACTGTCTTGAATTGTAAATTGTTCTACGAGTTCAACTTTTAATTTTAATTTCCAAAACCCTGCTGCACTTATATTTTAAATTTTGTTTTTCATTACCCAATTCTTTATAATCTAGCCTTAAGTTCCTACTTATTCCTGATCTAAGTTGTTTATTACTACCTAATCATTTTCAAATTAAAAAAAAAATCAGAACTGGGAAGTACATAGCAGAAAGACCAATGGAATTAGAAAGTTCAATATGACGTCTTAAAATGCTCATTTGAATAAAAAGTGATTGATCCTTGTCATATGTAGGAAAAATAGACAACTATCATTTGTTTGATATTTTGAGTGCTATATAAAATTAACTTAAGACAAATAATCATTTGAAAGAAGACAAGAAAGTGAACCTCACAATACGGAGCCATTTCAAAGTGACGTAGGACCAAGTGAAGGAGGCCCCAGCAGCTATGAGCAGAACAATCAGTGGCAAAATAAAAATTTAGTTTGAAGAGTAAAAAAAGGTCAGTTAGCTCAAGCTGATGGGAGTATAACTGAGAGAGTATAAATAAGAGTCAGGGGATGGAAAAGCTCTGTAGAGAAGAAACTGCAATTATTTCTGTAGAGGAAGAATATAGGTCTTTAGTCTTTAAATGTGGGCTGAACACAGTGCTTCTTTCCAGTAAGTGTACTAGAGGAAAGGGAAGAAGAATCAGCTTACCAGGAAGGAAGCTGACAAACCCTGCCTTAGCCTGGTGATCAAGGTCAACATCATTTGATATGATGTTTCTTTGATATGATGTGATAAAAGTACTTCCATGGCCTGCCTTTTTCAAATCTACAACCATATACTATTGTAACATCAGATAAATTTCAATTTATGGGTGCTATATGCAGTTTGAATATATTTAAAATATCTTGCACAACTCATGTATTAAAGGCTTGGTCCTCAGCTGGAGGAAAGTCTAGGTGTCGGGTTAGAGCAGGAGGAAGTTGGTCACTGGGTGGGAGATTCCAGGAAGGAGGGTTTAAAGGCCATATCCAATGCTTGATCCACAATGTTATCTCGCTTTCTATGATTCTTGTTTCTATGAAGTGAGAGAAACTGTCTGCCACAGTCTCCTGTTTGAATGTTCTACGTCACTATGGCGGACACAACAGAGCTAGCTGTCATATACTGAAACCTCAGGAACCTAAAGCCAAAATAAATAATTCCCAATGATGTCAGTCTGACTAACTCAATAGATAGTATACAAAATACCTGACCAAAACCAGAACTTGGGAAGCAGAGACAAGCTTATCTCTGAGTTCAAGGCCAGCCTCTACAGAGCTAGTTCCAGGACAGTCAAAGTTAAACAGAGAAACCCTGTCTTGGGTGGCATGGGAGAGTAAAGAAACCCATTTCTGTACACTATACAGTAATAAAAGAAAAAGCACATAGTATCATATAGTACTCTAAATAATACAAGCTTCATGTTTTTATGTATTCTAAACCTTACATTTAAATATTAAAGCCTTAAGAAAAATTGAATTAAGTATGTACTTTAGTTCTCAATCTCAGTTTATTAGCTGTACCATACATATATATAAATATATATATTATATAAATATATTAAATTTATTATTTTTATATTGAGACATATATATTTATATATAATATATATATTTTATATAAATATATAAAATAGCAATGCAAGATGTTAATAGGGGAGTCAATTACAACTCCTTGTACTATCTTTGTATGCTTTTTATAAATGTAACACTTTCTAAAATACAGTTGGCTTTAAAAGGTCATGCCTTAAATGATCACAGTAATAGTTTCTGTGAATCTATCTGTTTATCTATCTATCTATGTATCTATCTTAATAATTTAACTTAATGTAGGTAAGTGTTTTGTCTGAATGAATATCTGCACATCACATGTGTGCCTGGTGTCCATGGAGGCCTGAAAGAAGGTATTAGATGCCCTGGAACTAGAGTTAGTGAGACGCTTGCGAGCTGCCATGTGGGTGTTAGGAAGCGATCCCAGGTCCTTTGCAAGACCATCCAGTGGTTTAACCACTGAGCCATCTCTACAGCTCTTCTGTGTATTTTTAAAGCCATGATTATTGTCTCTATGGAAAACTACTCAGTAACTAACAGGCAAGATCATCACGCTTGGTATTCTGGTCAACATCATATTCTACACTAACACCCAATGATCCTTGTCTCCTAGGTTACTGCTTAGAGTTGCACTGTGGGCACCTGGTCATACTTGTAAGGATTCCTCTGAAGAAAAGTTGAGAAGAAATGGACAAGAATTGCTGCTGGAGGGGTAGTGGTTCGGATTCTGGTGAGCTCTGAAGTCCAGTTGTCTTATAGTCCTTGCTCGTTACTCTTTAAGTGTGAGGAAACAGTGGCTCGTCGTTTAGCTTTAGTCCATGTTGGAGTGAATCTGGCAAAAGTATGGATTGCTACAGCTTCCAGGCCATCCTAAGAGCTTTAATATCTTAAGCAGCCCATTTCCATAAGCCAAAAGTTGATATAGGTGGCACAACTCACTTAGAATTGTGCATCAAATGTTTAGTCTGCACCATTTACTCCACTGACATGTGATTTATTAATTTTGTTCTAGAGATTTGAGTCAAGCTGTACAAATCATGAATAAAGATTAGTTTAATAATCACAGTACCTCCTGGGACAATACTTCAAGAAAAGAAAATTCAAAATTGTCTCAATGTAAAAATAATATGACAGTTGTATCAATATTTGCAAGTTGAAATGATATTCAATACCCTATGGAGGCAGTGCATACATCTTATTCTTGCTCATTTTATGCAAACCCTTAAAGTTCTCCTTTTGATTTTATATTAATGTGTATTAATATTTTCCCCATGAAAATGTTAAAAAAAATCTAAGATCATCCCAATCTGCCTCAAGCCATTGAAAACAGATCTCTTGTAACTGTTTTGATGACGTAAATTCTTCAGAGAAAGAATATATTTCCAGGGCCCTAAGCCATTTATAGTAATATTATTTTGCTATTGTTTTCACAAGTAAAAAAATAAGATAATTATATAGCAATGTGGCAATACCATAGTTTTAATATTGAAAATTAAGCCCTTTTGTGTCCACTGGCTTATTTTGCCTGTCTCCTTAACCCTATGAAACTCTAATTTTTACATACTCATATATGCAATTTAGAAAAATTAAATTGAATTTAATTTTTAAAATTAACAATTTAGAAAGATTAAATACCCTGCTTAGAAGCTAAGCCATCATAAGCATGAGTTAGAGATGGCAGAGGAATCCTAACGTTTCTATGATTTATATTATTCTTATGTATTGGTGTGGGTGAACTAGACACTATCACGTGTTGGAGGCAATTCCAGCTATGACTTCATATATTCAATGACATCTCTTGTAACATTTATTTCAAATGCGTGAAATCTCTTATGTGTTAGATAAAGAAGAGAGAAAAATAGCAAGCAGCATTGAATAAGCCAAAGCCCTTCCTTCACAGTAAGTTCTTTCCCTTTCACTAGTGATATTTTATTGGAAAGGTTTCAAATATTCTCATTGTCCAAAATGAGGAGCGTTGATCTACATGCACTCTTGGATAGAGGTTTTTTTACCAAAGCAAAATCTTAGAGAACAGATGGGCAGAATTCAATGTACCAAACCCAGAGATGGTGAAATGCAGTGCCAGGCATCTGTCTTTCAGAAGTCACCAAACATTAAGCTGATCAAGGAGGGTTCAGGGTAAGGTCAGAAAAAGTGTCAACAGTTATACTTCCTACTGTAAAAATATCTGTGATAAGCAATAGAATTTGTTCTTTTTGGTCCTGGGTTGTTCTCCTGTGTAACTATAGTACTGAATTTGTTTAGCAGCTAACATTTGGGAATGAACAAACTTGATTAAAATTCAAATTACATTTCTATTATGATGCTGTCTGTACTAGCATTCTCTGGATCTAATAAAGAATTATGCCTCATCAAACATATATGGTTTGGCTTGATGTGAGTAAGAGTAGGAAGCCAAATTTATAGTCATAATAAAGTTGTCTAGGCTACATATTTCCATTCCAGAGTGCAATAGCATTGGGTAACCTGTCCCCAGGCAACCATTGAGTCATTTACACACTCTCTGGGAGGGGTTTGCTTACATCCTATAATCACACCATTAATAGTCACTGCTAAATATAAAAACAAAGAAGAATATTACTGGTTATTTTACAACCCTAGTGAAACCACAGCACATGCTCACGATTGAAAGCTGAAGTAAACCAGGATGCCTTAGTCAAAGTGTCAACCAACAGGCACCTGAAAGACCTGAATGCACACTATGATTTCTTGACCTACAAAGGTGTAGGGAGCGGTACCATGTAGAGAAATGAGTATATGACTATAGCATTAACCTATTATGATGTTGTAATGTGAGAAAGAAGAGAAGGAAGTTTTGGCCATATTGCCAATATTCAGGGAACTCATGTTTATGGGAGGCACATGATATATGTGTGCTGATTGATTCTGCACTTTAATTAGCTTCCTGTGTCCCCATGGGCAAATCATCTCACTCCTGTGGCCCTTAATTTTGTTTGGAAAATGAGAGAATTGGGGTTTCATGGCCCCTCCCTTCTAGTTTAAGATTATGTAACAGTAATTATTTGTGTTGATGTATACACATATACACACACATATAAACACAAAAACTATATGTTTTTTACTAAGAGCAATAGTAATAAAACCAATATGTACCCATGATGTTATAACTTTGTACTGGTTTCTCTTTATTATTTTTTTATTTTTCTACTTTCTGTTCTTATAACTATAGACAAGTTGATACTATGTTATTTTCTTTTTATATAGAGTAAAGTAAGAATGCCCCTAGCATTGCTTATGGCACATTGTGAGCATTAACTAGGCAATATGTAGCTCAGTGCATGGTACCTAGCAAATGCACAGTAAAATTTTTCTATTCTTTTCTTATCCTGTAACTAGTGAACAAAGCATGAACGGTCCTGTGAGCATCTACTTGAAAGAGAAGCCTGTTTTGAATTATTGCAATTTTTTGATAAATTATAATAATAGAAGAAACATTTGAATTTTAGCAATGTATTTTTTTCAGCAAATAGAAGGGACCCCAAAATAATGTAATTTTTCTTTAAAAGATAAACTAAAATTTTATTTCATATTTACTATGGGATAGATTGTTTTTTTATTTACTCTGGAATTTTAAGATGTGAGCCCAGGATTTCCTCTGGACCTTTGTCATATTCTGGTCATTTTTTTTTTAATGAGAAAAAAAAAGAGGTTTCACAGTTTCACCAGTCTAGGGTCTTTATGGCAGATACATCATGATTCCTCAACTATAGGTTTTATAGGTCTCCCCTTGCTAGTGGAATATAATGTTGAAACTTCTCGGAAAAGGAGTTTGGGAGTTTCTTGAGAGGCTAAGCATCTATTTAACGTGAGCACATGAGGAGTCAGAGACTGTTTCAGAAAAAGAGGATGGTTCAGTGTGAAAGTAGTTGCGATGGCTGAGACGGACAGCGCCATCGTAAGCCAGCCTGGATCCAAGGTATGAGTAGGAAACAAGAGGTTTCTCACCTGCCTCTCAAGAGCAGAACAAAGAGGAGATAACCTGAAAGAAGATGGTGCTCATTAAAAGCTAATGGAACGGGAACATCTGACTGTCCAGAAGAGGGGAAATGGTCCAGGTCAGAGCAGAAGGAGACAGAATTTATATTCTGGAATGTACCCCCACGTTTCTGAACATGACCTTGCTTCAATCATGTTGGAGCACATCCGTTTTAGTTTCCATTGGCTGAGCCATAAACAACCAGGAACACTGCCAAAGGCTTTACATCAATGAGATCATTGCCATTGTAATAATCGTATGAGATACGGGTAATTATTACCCCTACTCTTCAGATTATACATGAGGAAAGTAAGGTACAGATTGGTCAGTGGGAAGAAGCTGAGATTCTCACACTGATCTGACCATTTCTTCCAGCTCGAACTACTTATCAAAAACTGGTCTGTACTGCCCCTTTGTCCTGAACAGAGGGCTGCCAGGAGTGGTGGCGCATGCCTTTAATACCAGCACTTAGGAGGAGGAGGCAGGTGGAGCTCTGTGAATTCAAGGCCAGACTGGTTTTATGTAGCATGTTACAGGGTAGCCAGGGCTATATACTGTGACCCTGTTAAGAACAAAACAAAACAAAACAAAACATCTCTGAAAGACTGACTTTCACAGAAAGGCAGTATCAAAAATAAAAAAATGTAAGCCATGAAAATTGCCAAGACAGGGATGGCATCCCTTCGTTGCCTACCTGCTAGAAGGTGGCATAAATACATGCAGTTTTAGAAACCACTGTTTAGGAAAAATTGTGTTTAAAACTTTTCTTGAGATATTAGCAACACACCATTAATATTAATGTTTGAATGAATCTTAGGAAGGTTTATAACCCTATGGGGCAGGTTCACATAAATACAAGGTGAAGCCTCTAATGCAGTAGGCAAAACAGCCAATGAGTAAGAAAAAAAAAACCTAGAGAAGGAGGGGAAGTCAAGGTCACAGGCTTTACCTGGCACTTTCTTACATTGCTAACAGAGTATAAAATGTTGAAACAACTCCAGGAAAGAGTCTGGCAGTTTCTTGAGAAGGTAAGCATCTATTTAACATGAACACTGTATATTTATCAAGGAGAAATCAAAACATAGATCCATAAAAATGTTATTCATACATTCAGAAACAAGAGGTGAAGAGATAAACCATCTGTACTATATTCACACAGTGGCTTCTTTTCAACAGCAAAATGGAATGGCCACTAATAACATGCCAGGACACAGGTGCAACTTAGAAATATTCAGAAACAAAGAATCCAGAAAAACAGGAAAACATACAGCTTAAGTCTTGCCCTGTACAATTTATATGACAAAACTAATGGATGGATCTGCTTAGTTTGAACATTTCACATGTATGCACCCATGTAGTTATGGTGAGGAAAACCACACCAGTAGTTTCCTGATGTTGGGACAGGGGCCTGATTATAAAGGGACACAGGAACCTGGAAGGTAGGAATGTTCTATATACTAGTTGGGATGATGGCTATACAAGCATATATATTTTATATATATGTTTCAAACATTTCATTATGTTTAAAATACTTAATTACATGTAATTTTATCCTAGTATGGTTGGTTTGAAGAAACTTTATGTCTTTGAAGAAAGTGGATTAAAAACCAGCAATAAAACCTCTTTCTTCTTAGTTTGCATTTTCAAAATGTTTAGGGTATCCAGTGCTTATCTCAGAAAGGAAGTTTATATCTTGCTGGTCCTCAGTAGCAAGGTAGATTTTTGTTTATAAAGAGTCAACGAGAGGAGCTGGAGAGATGGCTCAGCAGTTAAGAGCACTTGCACTTGCAGAAGACCTCGGTTTGATTCTTAGTACCACATGATGACTCATCACTGCCCATTACTCCAGTTCCAGGGAATCCAGTGCCTCCTCCAGCACCATGCACAGACATGTGATGTGAGGAAAACACTCAAACACACACAATAAAATAAATCTTAGAAAACTAAACAAGTGGAAAAAATTGTAAAGCAAAAATAAAGTTATTAAAGATTTATAAGTAAAATTACCTGGCTAATCAGATTTCCTAGGTATTTGAGGTTTTAAAAAATATACCATTTAAAAAAATGCTGTTTTCTAAAATAATCATTTGCCTCCATTTGCTTAAGTAGCATTTTTCTAACATAATATATCCATTTCTGGAGGTTTCCAGGTCATCACTCTGGGTAGAAAAATGACACTCTGTGAATGGTGCTGGCTTCCAAGTTTGTTATGGTGCACAGGGCTGTTTTGTTTTAAGTGGCCCCAGAGTAATGATGTTTTAAAGCTCTTGCATTTGTATCTCACCTATTTCTGCTGTCTCTCTTGTTGAGCTATGAGGACTTTCTGTTTTCCCTTCTTATTTACATTACTAGTTTCCCTAGTAGTGCTGCTTTCTTCTCTTTAAACCTGCTAAGAGAATGATGTTTACAGATATCCAACACCAGTCCCTGTGGATTGATTTTTAAATTTGCAATTGATGATTGCATAAGAATAAACCAGGAGCTAGATGTGGCAGCACATGTATGCCAGTGACTTCAGCGCTCGTGCTGGAGACAGGAGGATGAGTTGGAGGCCAGGCTAGGCTACATAGTGAATTCCAGGCCAGACGAGCTAAATATCAAGATCTTGTTTTTAACCACAAATACCAACGCCCCTGGAAACAAGCTGTTAACAAACAAGATGATAGATGCCCAGGTTCTGTCCTTGGAAATTTTAATATCCAACTCTGTAGGCTTCACTCATGATTTTAAAATTATTGAAATATGCATACATAAAACAGAAGTAGAGAAAATAGTATAATGAACCACCAGCCCATCATATGGCTTCAAACTATTTAACACTTTGCCAATCCTTTGCCATCAGAGGTAGAGGGAGAAAAACCAGGACTTTAAATAATTCACGTATAATTTATAAACCATGAGCTTCACTTCCTTAAAGTGCACAGTTCTGTGTTTTTAAAATTTCCAATGTTGTGAAGTCATCATCAACAAATTCTAAGACACTAACATTGCTCCAAAGAAAGCCATGCAGTCACTGGCCGTCGTTTATACCCTACTCTCCAGCCCCTGGCAACTACCATCAACTTGGTCTCTCTGGCTTGGCCTAGTCTGAACATTACATGTGCATGCAACTGGGAAATACGTAGTTTTTCCTGTGTGGCTTCTTTCCTTTAGCTTAATGGCTTCATAGTACTTCCATGCTTGGGGTAGGGGAGGGGGGCGATGTTTAGGTTCTTGCCCCCACTTGCTAAATATTTTGACTTTGTGTGTCAGGTGAAGTGGTGTACTGCTTTATAATCCCAGGATTTGGGAGGCAGACACAGGAGGATTGCTGAAAATTCAAGGCCACTATGGTGTATATAGTGAGTTCCAGGTCAGCTAGGTTACATAGGAAGCTCCTGTTATTTATTTATTTATTTGTCATTGTTTTTGTTTTTTAAACCTTTGCCAGTCTTTAGTTGCATTAGGTTTTTTTTTTAGTTACAAACGCTGTGTGTGTGTGTGTATGTTATTTATATATTCTGGATATTAGACTCTTCAGCTCTACAGATATTTTCTTCTTCCCCACAGCTCTGTTCTTATTTTTATCTTGATAGTGTCCATTGAAACACGAAAGTTTTAGATTTTATTATTTTTTTCCCATGGCTTGTGCTTCAGGAGATATATCTAAGAAATCATTGCCTGACTCAAGATAATGAAGATTTGCACCTGAATTCTTCAAGAATTTTATAGTTTTAGCTTTTACATTTACATCTTCTGCATCTAAACTTTTAAAAAAGAGTGGATTTTGACAAGAGTTTAGAAGAAAAAAGACGTGTGATCTCTGGTGCACTTTTGCAATAGGCATGCTCAGTGATAAGAGGCCCTTCTCTCTCCTTTTGGTTTCTGTTTCTGGTTTTGTTTATTTTCTCTTGGCAGATGACTGAGGTATTCACAGAGGCCTAGAGCTAATTCTGTAATCATATAATACATATATCAATGCTGAGGTCAATTCTTCATACCAATAAAGTATCAAACATGTTTAAGAGAAGCTCATTACACTTTCAAGTCTAAAAACACACAGTGTTATCTTAGAGTGGGCTCAGTGTGTGATAACCCACAGTTCTTCTGATCCATAGCTTGATAAATGTGGAGAAGAGAAAGACAACAGGTAGGATCTAGTTTTCTGCCAAGGGATGATAGCATGGACAGCTACACTTTGGTCATTGGCAGAAAGACATCGAAGCAGAAGCCCTAGCCATCAATTGCTGGTTGACAGTTTGTTCCAGGGATGCAGAGGTTAGGATCTCAGACTGCAGTGAGGATCTGAATCATCATGAGAGTTCGTAGAACAGACTCTTCCAGAGATTCTACTCTGGAGGACTGAGATAGGGTCATTAACTGACATTGTCAATGGGCTTCCAGACACTTCTGCTGCTGGTGGTCGCACATGAAGCCACACTACTTTAAATACAGGGATCCTCTTGCCCCTGTGTTCCCTGAACCTGCTTGGTAACAAATAACAATACACTAAGAGGGCCAAAAGGCTGTAAGTATAGTTTGCTTCCCATTCCTAATCACTGAGAGTCTTAGTTCAGTGTACAGACTCCAGATTTCTTTTTTCAAAAGTCATTTGGTGATGCATGAGGGTATCTTGATTTCAAGAATATTAGTAAGGATTTTACAACTATTATCTTATCTTTCTGTTTCACTTGATCTTGCTCAATTCATGTGGACATCAGCTATAGTTATGAAGGCTATTCAGGAGCATCTTCTGTTTTTGAGGTAATGTATTTGACCTGTGGCCAAATGAGATTCTGTAGAGATGTGGTTGTGACTTTGACAGATAGAGCCAAAGTGATATTCTAATGGTCTGCAAAGGGATTTTATCAGTCCCAGGGTGGTTGCCAGCTGGAAAAAGTGACTTTCCAACAATGTCTAGAACAATCTACATTTATTCTCCCACCTTTACTTTCTATTAACTTAAAAGTTGGGTAAGAACTTTATTTTCTGGTCTCTGTCATTTCTAAGATTGAAGTTTAAACCTGAGAATAAAATGTTAAGCCATGCTTCTGCCTCTTACAGACTGGCCGTGGCAGAGATCAGTAGGAAGCAGGGCCTTCATAGCTTGCTCATGTTATATGATGCAGACTGAGAACTAAGCTTGCATGAGTGAAGAAAGGTAAGTAGAAGATTTGTTTCATTGGTAGATTGAGGAGTTTCAAAACCAGAAGAAAGCCTACGAAAAAGAATAACAGTTGAAGGAATCATTATTCCTGATTTTTAATAACAAAACAGTGTGGCCCTGGCATAGAAAGAGACATCCAGACCAGTGGAAGGGAATAGAGAATGCAGAATTAAACCCACACAGCTATGGCCTCCTGATTTTCGACAAAGAAGCCAAAGACATACACTGGAAAAATATAGCCTTTTCAACAAATTATGCTGGAAAAATTAATATTCTCAAGTAGAAGAATGAAATTAGTCCAAATCTTACCTTGTATAAACTCCAAACTAACTAAAGGCCTTAATGCAAGACTGGAACTTCTTAAACTATTCAGAGAAAACACTTAGAGATACAGGTATTAGCAAGGACCTTTTGAAAGGACTCTAACAACTCAGGAAATAGTATCAAAAAATGACATGTGGAAACAGTCAAGTGAAAAGAAAGCCAAAGAAGGGGAGGTGTTTGTAATATATTTGAACAAAGGACTAATACTTAGAATATAAAAAGAATTAAAAAAATCTAAACATCAAAGAACCAAACAACCCAACCAACAAATAGCTAATGAAATGCATGGACAGTTCTCAAAATACAAGGTACAATATGCCAATAGGCATAACAAAGAAAGTTCAATATTTTTAGCCATTCGAAAAATTCATCTTAAAACTATTCTGAGATTCCATCTCACCCCAGGCAGAATGTCTTTCCTAAAGAAAACAGATAACAGCAAATGCTGGGCAGGATGTGGGAAAAAGGGAAGCCTTATGAATTGCTACTGGAAAGTAAGTTCCTTCGGTCACTATGAAAATCTGCTTGGAGGTTCCTACAAAAAACCAGAACAGAACTGCATATAACCCAGCTCTACTACTGCTGTGAATGTACCATAAAGATACCTGCACATAAGTGTTTACTGCAGCACCATCATAATAGCCAACTCAGGGAATTAGCCTAGGTGTCCATCATCAGAAACACAGAGAAAATGGGATATAAACACAATGGGGTTTTGTTTAGTCATAAAGAACAATGAGATGATGCCATTTGTTGGAAAATGGATACAACCAGAGAACAATGAAATAGGCCAGACTAGGGAAAGACAAATATCAGATATTTTCTCTTATTTGTGGATCCTTAGGTTCTTAGATAGAAACATAAAACCATAGGGTTAGGAAAGTGTTTATATGTTTGGAAGAAAGGGAGGTAACATGGTATGTTTGAAATTGTCTTTATGTAACCAAGCATGATGCACAAGGAACATACATCAATGAAAAAGGAGTAGAGAGAATATGACAGGCTGGCCATGAGAAGACACATTTAAGCCATTAGAGTTAGTTATACTTGAAGTCAACTAATCATGTTCAGAGAGAAGTAGATCATTTGTTTTTAAGAAGAAAACCCAGTTTTCTACCAAGCCTTTCTCTCAGTGTGTCTGACTGGATTCTTAACTATGCTCTTTCCACCTGCAGACTCCATTCCTCTGCCTACTATATCATCCATGGGAGGGCTCCCCATCCATCACACAGCAGCCCTTATAATGTTCTAAGGGACGAAGGAAAGGCTGTGATCCAACCCAAAGGAAAGCCAGTTATCTCAGTGGCCATATGTCCACCAGAGGAAGACACGTGTAGCATTTTAATCTCAGAGAGTGATATTAGTCACTGGGCTCCTCAGAAGCAGATATTGTTATTCCTCCCCCTCTTTTCTAAATTACAAAGGCAATAACCCCTTTTGCATGGAAATCACCCTAACTGGCTAGCTACTTCATTAAATTACCATATGATTCCTATTTTACGGGTAGAAAATAGTTGATCTCAGTGAACTGGCAACTTAGAAACTTAGGAGGCAAATTAGAGCAATTACTAATAAATTACACATGTGGTAACTAACAATTTGTCTATCACTGTGAACTATGAGGGAAAACTGCCAGACTCCCTGGCTCTGCAATTTTGCACAGGTTTTTTAGTTTTTTCCCCTTTCCTAAGCTAGAAGCGTTCATTATCTACACCATTACTGTTGCTGCTCTCTTGGAGCCCAACATTTCTCATCCAAGTTAGAATGCAACAGATAGGCTTGCCCTCCATTTGGAAAAGAGATCTTGAATACTTAAAAAGAAAATGCTAAAAAATATTTTTTTGTTGCTAATACAATGCTTTCCATCCCCATAAAAACCCCAGTAAAAAGTGAGCCCCACATCAGCTTCCCTAAGTAAGTGTATAGGAGAAATGGCAAAAGGTAGATGCACAATATTTCTGTATTCGTAATCACTACTATAATCCTCGCTGAGTTACTATGATGCAAGTAAAGCAAGCTCTGTGGTACAAGGGGTGTAGTTATAGGCAAGGAGGCAGGATGAGGTCAGTTAACAAGGTAAAATCTTTTTCTTCCTGTCCTGCTCGTCTTACCTCAGCCTTAGGTGTGCCATGCAGGATGAAAGGTGTTGATGCCATTCATTAATTGAGGGCCAGATTCTTTCATCTGCATATTCCTCCCACATGGGACTGCTTTTTCCTCTCTCCAGTCACACCCCGGCACTGTGCTGTGTGGCTGCTGTGAAAAGCTCAGTGGAAGGAAACACAGGCTTTCTTATTGCATGTGTGAATTTATTAGCCTCTTGTTCAAATGGGAATTAAAAGTATCTGCCTATATGCCTATAAAGAAGCCCTCACCATGGTGATGTAATAAGCAGTCCTAGTTAAACTTACTGGGTCACAAGAAGATAAGATATGGAAGTAGAGGAGGAAGAGTTGGAAAGAGGAAAGGAATTGGGGGAATGGGAGGGGAACAAGAGAGGGTGATGGGGATAAATATGATTAATAAATTTACATTCACGGTTGAGAATGCAGTTATTATCAAGATGTTAAGAGAGGGTGTTAAAAAAAACCCAACAGAACCTAACAACAAAAAACATGCTTCAAAAATAAAACAACAACAACAAACAGCATCTCAATCTATAGCCCAGGCTAGCCCAAACTCACAGCAGTACTCTTGTTTCTGTCGCCCAAGGGCTTGGATTCAAGTATGAGCCACACCGGGTTCACAGTTGAGGGTTTTGATATCAATCTCAAATATCCGCAAGCAACAGAGAACACTATTTTTCTGTGTGCTTGATGTACGGCACTTCCCCACAGCCAACCACGATTGTGTACATCTTTCTCTACATGACATGACGGCGTATCAGTTTAAAAGTATTCCCTCTCTTTATCTGCATCAAATGCACGCGGTACGTCCTTTGTTCAGCCTCACATTTCTGCTTTTACTTAGAACTGCAGTTTCCGTAGTTCCTCCCTAGCTCTTTGGTTATTTTTGTCATACACTTGGTTGCAGGACCTACTTTCATGCTGCCACATTTCCCTGGAGGATCATGCGGCAGGCATCTCCCCTGAGAAGTACTAAAGTTTGAGAGAATACAAATGCAATCAACACTGTTTTCTACTAGTTCAACAAGTATAGTTCGCAACAAAACTCATCTTCCCAGGATGCCCAAATACCTGTCTGGATAACTCAAGGTGCTTTCAAAACCCAACCTGCATAGCTCCTTGGAGCTGCTGTGGGAGTTGTGTCTAGCGTCTTTCCACATGTGTGCTAGCTTGGTCACACTAACCCAGAAAACACATTCCAAAACAATGTGAGCTTGTGGAGATGGAAGAAGCTGCCTATGTGACCCCTTCTCTGAGGCTTTGGGCATATGTAACTTCTAGACTGGGGGTGTACTCAAGGTCCTGAGGCTCCATGCTCTGACTCATGTCACACCAATTTCTAGTCTAGAGAGGTGATAATACACAATTACAGGAGAACAGAAGTGGGCAGAGAGAGAGTCCAAGGTCACAATTCTGAATTCTCACAGCCCTTTTGCCTAACATGCAGCATAATGAGTATTTTTCCTCCATGACTAGAGAGAGAAAAAAAATGTTCCTATAGATTACTGCTTTGATGGGTTGATTACCAAGCAGTGAATTATGTGTCAGAACACAGATAATATATCTAATGTGGTTTAATCACTAAACAAACTACTTACATGATGGCACAAAAGAATACTATTTAAAAGCATTAATTCTAATTTGGGGATAGTATCTACTTGGTATCCAAAATAAAAAGAAATAGCTATTTTAAAATGAGGAGCCCAGAAAGAGAAGCAGATGGAGAGAAACCTTCCCTTCCCTAGGAGCACCTGATTGATAGTAAAGATGGTGCAGAAACCTGGCTGCTACTTTCTCCTGTCAAGGCTACATCACTTGAAGAAAAGATGGGGATCCTAAAGACAAGAGCATGGGAGGGAGAAGTCTCCCCAGTATGCTTGACTTCTGAGTTCTATGCTTGCCAAAGAGCTTCTGCTCTCCTCCTCCTCCATATTTTGGCATCGTTCTCTGGATAATCAGAGGCAGATGGAAAAACAAACAACCTTTTCCTAATCCTCCTGCCCTTGCATTTTGTGTGAGGCTCTCTGTTACCAGGGTAATGATTAAGAACCACAGCTGCAGGTTTTGAAATTAAAATCAGTGTGCTGGTCAAAGGTAGGACCTTGAAGCACTGTTCTTCTGATGAACTCATCTTCAAACCCGTCTCAGGGACTCTTGGCCAAGATTTCAGATCACCACATTATAGTTATGTAGATGGCGATTGTGTAAACAATGAGAAAATGGGGCTCTTTTTGTAAGCTGATGGTTTTTATTTTTTGGATTTTTATAAGTCCAGTCATGCTTTGAGTATCACTTTATTCCAATAAATTAATTTTGCCTATAACTTGAAAGTCTTAATGGAAAGCTGTATAAGATACACGCAGCAGCTAAAGTCATCTATCTAATAGTCATTCTTCAGTCTATTTTAAGGTAGAATTCGATTCTGGTGTTGAAATTTTCTGATTACATTTTCATGTTTTCCATATATAAATGCAAATTATTTTTAGCTTGCATAATATTTTGGTAAAACAGTCTATACTGCTCTATATGGCAGGGATGCCAGATGCCCCCGGAAGCTCCTCATTGCCATCTGGAGGAATGCTGAACGCAAGCCGAGGAAGCTGTTCCTCCAGGCAACAGCAGAATCTGGCAGCAGCTGGTGAGAAGGGCAGGGGCTTTTATGTAGTAGGTACACCAGGTCTATTTTGGGGTGCAAAAACCCAGCACTGTTCTGGCTCTACTTGTGATGGCTAAAACTTAAACCTTCTCTTGGATGCAACCAAAGAAACCAAGCAGATTTAAAGCCCTTTCAACTTCTCTACCTGGAAAATGTGCTTTATTCCTCCTCTGGCCAGTCTCACACCCTCAACAGGCCTGGAGCCTCTAGTGGTTTCTCTTACTCCCTCGGAAGCTGCCAGCAGTCTTTTTGTTCTTCTCTCCTGGCTCCACAGTGACCCTCGAAAACAGCTCCTAGATCAGATTCTGCTGTTATCTTTTTCTCCTATTCCCCCCTAGAGCACAACCGAGTAGGAGGGCATTTCTCCTGTATTTGTGGGGCTGGAGCACATGTTCTTAACTTCTTTTCTCCTTGTTCAAAATGCATTCCTGGTGTTAAACGTTCTACAGCTATGTGTCCATACAGTAGAATAGAGTACATTGACAGTAGTGGACTGTGCCGGCAGACCTCTCCCATGACCCAGTCACCAGCTCTGAGCCTGGCTGATTTCAGCTCAGGTCCAGCTCAAGTTCTCTTCAGCTCCACTGCTTAGGACCACCTGGTTTCTTTGTGGTCACCTGGCTCTCCACCAGGACACTCAAGGTCTGTTGGAAACCTAAGCTCCTTTCTATTTTCCAGTGTGACTAGGGCTCCTTACATCCCTCACCTCAACCTCACCTCTTCTGCCCAGGGCAGCTAATTAGCTCAGTCTCCAGCTCACCTCACTTTGGCTTCCTCCTATCTGCTTGTTCTGAGCTCAGCGGCTAAAATATTCCTTGTTCTTTAAGCAGACACTCTTTAGCATCTCCAGCTCCATGGGAGGGCCCTGACTCCCCCCTTCTCCAGGAGTCCTGGGTTCCATATCCTGTCCTGGGCAGCCAGGAGAGCACTCCCCTCTGACACCCTGCCCACTCAACTGGCAGGTGGCCCACATACCTACTAGAGAGTACTGCCCTGACCTGGTTTTCATCTACTGATCCCAGATTTGCTGCTACTCCCAACTCTGAAAGGTAGTTCCTAGAGGCTTTTAGGAGAGAGGAAGGCCTAAGTGCATGAGTGCTAATGCCTGCCCTGCCCACCCTGCTATCTGGTCGAATTGACAGGCAGGGGTAGGTTTATCAGACTTGGGCAGACTATTCTCCACCCAAAAGAGGCAGGCTGTACGTGACTGAACATAGAGCTCTGTGCTCAGGCAACATGTTTGGAGTTTAAATGAGCAGATATAGGGGTGTGATGGGGATCACATTGGGATGGCTTCGTTTTTATTAACATAGTCTGTAGCTGATCAGTTTCTCCCATTTGCATCTGTCTTCAGAAAACATAGTGCTCAGTTTCCTGGGACAGAAAACAATCTTATGTGAATTAAAAATAACCTTAATCATCAGTCCACTTTATGCACTTAATTTTGTTTCATATCTTTTCTGCTCATCTACTGATAACTTTTATTTCCTTGCAGCCACCTAGTAACTTTCTAATTAAGTTAGGGTGTGAATGAACATTAGTATAAAGGTAACTTACAGAAAATTGAATCAGTGTCTCTTTTCACAGTAAGCTGGGAAATAAATTTCTGCAGAACAATACTGTTAAATGTTGCAGTATATATTCATGACGTAGAAACTTCAGTTCCAGAAATTTATCTTATAGTCATGCTCATGTAAGTGTGCAAGATCTGATCGCAGTACTGTTAGTAATAAAAAGATGATGCTGCATGTATTTAAGGGAGCATTATGCAGCTATTCAAAACAAGAGAAGAATGCATGTGTTCTAAGATAAAGGAATCCTTCAGAGGATTCAGTGAGGAGCAAAGAGACTTGTGGCTAGGAGTGAGGAGTGGGTGTGTTTGTTATTTAAACTTCTTTCAAACCTCACCACAAACATGGTGAATTTTAAGCAGGGCTTTCTGTGTGGTACCCTGTGTTAATGAAATGGTCATACTCAGCACAGAGACTCTCCTAATTCAAGGCACTGTTAAATAATTGTTACAATGAAGAAGCAAAAGTGGGGAAGCCAAGGGAACCACACTCACAGAATTAACGAGCAGTAGCTAGACACTGGGCAGGGTGGTAGGGATGGTAGAGAGGTGAGGGACTGGCTTTTGGAAAAGCCCCTGGCAGCCAATGGGAATTCTGTTAGAGTTTCTGCTCATGTGGTGAGCTTTTCTATGTTGTATCTATAACACAGCAAAATATATCTATTTGCCAATACATCTGTGGTAGGTCTGATTTGAAGGGAATGTAATAAAGCGCTACATTTGACCTGAAAGTTGGAGAAGGTCTCCACCTCCATTTCAGTCACCATAGATAATTAGGTCCCATGTGGAATCAGATCTGTGCATAAAGAAATCTGAAGGCTGGAGACCAGGAAGAGACTGGTGCCCATGGGGTGTGCTGGAGGAACAAGCCAAAGCAGCCCTGTGCAAAAGCAGTGGCTTGGCTTTAAAAGTGATGAGATCAATTTTCCTGGCTGCATGGTGATTTAGGAAAGGCTGAGATGGTCACAGTGAGAACTGAATATGGTGATGGTTATACATGGAATTAATGCTCACTGCTCTGACATTATTTAGTTGCCAGATTATCTGTTTTACCTGAATATGACACAAAAAGAAAGCCATGTTCTTCTTAAAATTGCCCTCCCAGCCCTTTACTCCTGTGTGCCTGAGTCTCTTTCCCTGACACACAACTACCTTGTCTTTCCTCTGTGTGGCTTCTCTCTTTGTAACTGACCACTTCTCCGGAACTTGTTTCCTCATTCAGCACAATGAATCCAGGGGGTTATGGACTTTCAGGGATCCCAAACACCGGAAAGATATGTAAGTGATTCTCACTCCATTGTCAATGAGGTAATTCTCTAGATCTCATGGACTCCACTTTAAAAGTCTAATGTAGAATTGTCTGAAAAAAGAATCTTGTTGCAAACTGTTGTTACCTCTGCCATATTTGTTATGTGTGAGCATACATATTTCTAAAGGTCAGTGTCATACATTAAACATTCCTTAATTTGATATGATGTTCAATAGGCTGTGACTTTACCATCCTATATAGGTAAACAGACTCTACCAGTCCGTTCATGCTTCAGCAGCAGTGCAGTTATCTTGAGAAGGTTTCTGGATGTAACTGATTCCACTCATTAACCTAGAATTTTCTCCTTTAGTAAGAATGAATCTTTTAAAAAATGTTTTTAAGTGTGTGTGTGTGTGTGTGTGTGTGTGTGTGTGTGTGATGAAGCACACCCATAGAGGTTTTACAGGACAACTTTGTGACATCAGTTTTCTCTCTCCACCTTTGAATGGGTTCTGGGGATTGAACTCAGGCCAGCAGGATCCTGTAGCAAGTGCTTTCTCCTGCTGAGTCATCTCACCAGCCCAGGACTTAATCTCCTTAGGGCACCATCCACATGTTGTATTTTTTTATTTTATTTTTTTTATTTCTAAGGTCTAGCACAAAGCCTGGCAAATATTTGGTATTTAGTAAATAACAAAAGCTCATAATGAGTATTCAGAGTATACCAGACTATGAGGTGTTTGTTAATATGATCTTATTGTGTAGATGAGGAAAATAAAGTCTCAAGTATAGACCCACACTCGAAAACTCTAAAAACATTTTATGCCTACTACTTTCTATAAATTCTATTGATGAATGCGTGCAGAATGAGGTGGTGTGTGATGACGATATTCACACATTATTTAGGTGAAGAACAGGGCTGGAGATGTGCATATAGAAATCTGAAGGATGATGACTAGGAAGAGACTGGGGTGCCTGAGGGTGTGGTGAGGGGAAAGTCAAAAGAGCTCTATGCAAAAGCAATGGTTTGGTTTAAAAGTTCTGGGATCTACCATATGTGATGGTATATATCCATCATTCAGGCGAAGAAATGGGCTGGAGATGTAGTTCAGTGAATGAGCAACCATCTAGCCAAACCATGCTCTGAGTTCATTCCCCATTACTGAGAAAACAAAACAAAACAACACCCTTTAAGAAACTTGATAACCCATGGGAGAAAGGGCTGCATCAGTGTCTTCCGTCTGTGCTTTTTCTTACATGTTACAAATAGTCTTTGTTCCTTATCAGAAAACGAAGTGCAATCCTGTAGGCCCAACTCATTTCACCTGCCTCTGTTGCAAAACTCTTGTACATGAATGAGAATCTTGTTCCTCAGCAGACCCAACTGATATTTGATTGACAAACACCTGTCACCATGGCTGTAAGGATAGCAAAATCTTTCTTCTGGGCCCCTTGTCTTATTGAGGGCCACAAACTTAAATGCTCTAGAGTTCAGTAGACAATGGAATTGGCACACGAGATCTTGGTGGGAACTACACTAGCCAGGAGGCAAAGCTTGCATTTACACTGTAGGAAGCACCACCTACTGGCCTCATGGACACAGAGACTGGTCTTCTGAATTCTGAGAGAAACCAGGAACACAGACGATATGTAGGAAGCTGAGTTATAGATGATCACAGTTTATATAAATGTATTGAAAAACTCATTATGGCCAAATAAAATACACCAATGACTAGGTGGGCCTATGGGGTTCCAGCATGCAAACTGAGTTTCATCTGGGGACTATCTAGAGCTACCCTTTGCCTACTCTGGTAGATTAAGGGACTGGGAAAGGAGTGAAATGAATGTTTTCTGTTTTGCTGTTTGTTAGCATGTTTGTTGAGAAAAAGAGTTGGACTATGGCTAAAATTTATTTTAGACTATCTGTGGGTTTGTTTATGACCCAGCTCCTAAGTCAAGAGTAGCTGGAAGCTACAGTGACTGTGTGTTATTTTCTCCCTCACAGGCAGTCAAGCTTTTTGCTGCACTACAGAACTGACGTGAACTCACCATTCTTCAAGCTGATTGTCAGTGTGCTGCTGAACTTGCAGAAAAATTCACAACCCTATGCACACCTTCCTTACACTGCCTGTGTTTCTGAGGGGCAGCAACGCACCTTCCAGCAGCAAACAATATCTTTGTCCTGAGTGCCCTGGTTAGATTTTTGTCAACTTAACATACACCAGGGTCATCTGGCAAGAGAGATCTTCAATTAAGAAAATGTCTTCATGAGATTGGCCTGTAGGCAAATCTGTGGGGTATTTTCTTGATTGATGAGTAATGTGGGAGGGTCCCTTGTTGGTGGTGCCCCCACCCTAGGCAAGTAGTCCTGGGTTGGGTAAGAAAGCAAGTTTAGTAAGCCATGGAAAACAAGCTAATAAGCAGTGTTCCTTCATGATCTCTGCTTCAGTTCCTTCCCTGCCTGAGCTCCTGCCCTAACTTCCCTTCAATATGGACTGTAAGCTGTAAGAAGAAATAAACCCTTTCTTCCCCAAAGTTGCTTTTGACCATGGAGTTTATCACAGGAATAGAGCCCAAACTAAGACACAGGGCATTTCCATACAGTCAGTGTCCTGTGAGTAGAAAGCTTTTCCAAAGAATGGAACTTTCCTGAGTCCAAGGGCCTGGAGTTCCCCATTTCACTCAGAAAAGCTGAAAAAGCACCAAGCAAACCTGTGTCTCCTTGGGAACCAGTCTTCTGGGCACGAGTGTCTCAGGCCTGCTGCCTACTTTATGGACAGTGTAGTCTGGTTCTGATGGAGGAGGCCTTGTAAATGCGACAAGAGAAGACTTTGGACACCAGTAAAATTAGTTCTTGCTGTAGCTATAAGAACCATATTTGGACATAGCTTCCCAGAGCCTCACTTTCTTTAAATACACCAGTGGAAAGGAACAATGTGGCATATTAATGGGCTCTACAAGGCTTGGGGGAATAGCAGTTTCTCTTGAAACCTGAGGTGTTACATGCAGTGTTAGTGGAAGACAGCTTTTTTTTTCTGCTGGTACAAACTTTCCCTCCCATCACACAGTGCTGGCAGAGGATTTTCTAAGCTTTTTTTCTTTAAGCAATAAAGGAAAAGTACCCATCATACATTTGAGCTAACATTACCAGAGTCTTGAATTGCTAGACACATCAAAGATTATGATTAGAGTGACTGTCACCACAGGTTGCCAGGCTCATGCCTTTTCATTCTGTGAGGACCGTGAGCTTGTTCTTTTACTATTCTTACTTGCCTGCCACAGCACCAGAGCACTCTCAAGGTGTGCCATGAACTGCCTAAGACTCATTCTAGAAAGCCCATCCACTTCGATTGCCACTTTCCTTCCTTACTACATTTGCCTGGTAGATAGCACCATTCTAAGTTTCAGGATACCTCAGACTCTTCCATCCCATTCCAATGAGGCCTATGGACAACCGAATGATCACAAAACCTGGTTTGACTGTCTCTACATTTGCACTTTTTAGGTTGAAGAAAATTGTAGACTTAGTTAAAATTCATATAATAGTGTATCTCTCTTCTCTCACCAAAGACCACATTCTACTTCATCTCTTCTGTTCTACCCTTTCAACACTGGATATAGGAGAACTTATATTTTAAAAGGTGGGCAACTGAGAGGTGGTTCAATGAACCAAACAATGCAATTAACAAGGTTACTTTCAAAAACTTAAACAAATGAGGACAATGTAACTATTCCTTAAGCTGTTCTCTACCTCCTAACTCAAAGTTAAGGCTGTCTTCATCTCTGAATGTTTCCTCTTTTTTCCCCCTTCCCTTCTCACTCCGGGACCTGTTCACTCTGTCCCATAGGTTTCTTTATTTGTTTCTTATGGATGGTTGTGAGCCACCATGTGGTTGCTGGGATTTGAACTCATGACCTCCAGATGAGCAGTCAGTGGTCTTAACCACGAAGCCATCTCTCCAGCCCAGAATGTCTCCTCTTTATAAGGAAGTCTTCCCACATATACACTCAGGAGCTAAAGCTTGGATGGAAGCTGATTAGCTTATTTGGGTTATTTTCAGTTAAGTAAATAGCTACAGTTTGAACTAGATGCATTCATGTGCTTTGCTTTAAAAATTGAGATACTTTGTGAGCTACATAACTCACTCACTTCAGCTGGATTGTGGCAGACTCACAGAGTTGTGTGGTTATCCCAGCAATCAGTTTGGAACACATCACTCTGAAAAGAAACTCCATATTCCTCAACTACCCTCTTTCCTCTCTTGTTCCCCAGTCCCCGCATCCCCATGAATCTACTGTCTTTACACACTTGCCTGTTCAGGACCTTTTCTATAACTGCTGGAATGATATGTGGTCTTCTGGGAATGCTTTCTTTTTTCAGCTCACATAAGTTTCAAGACTCAACCACACTCACACATTTAAGTGCTACAGACACGCAAGGGCACTGTCTGAAACTCCAGTAAGGACTTGCACAGCATGTGCTTGCTATACACTTTCGTGCTTTTATTGGACAGAGTTCACCACACCTTGGTGCACTCGGTATTTCTAAGAATGTCACACACCAGTAGCCATCTCCCCGTTCTATCCTACTGCATCCCAAACCCATGTATATAAAATAGTCTAACGTTTCCCTACAGTACCTCAAACTCATGTATACAAAATAGCCTCATGTTTCCCTCTCTACACACAATATTCCTCACGATTTACTCATTTTGGCTAACAATAAGACCGTCTGCCTGAAGTAACTTTAAAATCAACACGTTTTTCATTTCATTCAAGCCCGATCCAATCAGTATTATGCTAGAATAGTTTTCTACCCTGCTTTTGCTTCGCCTCTCACCTGCCTGCTCTCCACGTTCCACAGGCTCAGTGACACCCCTTGGTCAGTCCCACCAAAGGCTGTCCATTTCTCACCCTGCTCAGTCCCCTCTGTCCTCGCCGAGGCATACACCAGGTGAATACAGCAAACAGCATTATTTTGAAGGCAAGAATGGTGAGGAGAAGGCGGGCAGCTCATGGTTTTCACCAGTTTCCACTAGCGCCTGAGATGACGATGGTGACTCCGACATCCCCCAGAGGTGAAGACAATGCAGATGTGCTTTGGCTTCTCCTTGGGCAGTCTGGGCACCACCCGCACAGCTTCTGACGATGACTTTTACAATATCTCACCTATATGATTCTAAGGTGCAGCCTTCAGAACCCCTGAACTGCCATGGCAGGGTGGTACACAAGACAAATGAGGGGGGAATGGAGGCTGGATGGGGTACTGGAGGCACATTCGCTCTTCACCCTCTGTGGTGGTTTGAACGAGAATGGTTCCCATAGGCTCATATGTTTAAATGTTTGGTTCCCAGTTGGTGTGCTGTTGAGGAAGGATTAGGAGGTACAGCCTTGTTAGGTCTTGCTTTAAAGTTTCAAAAGCCCATGCCAGGCCCAGTGTCTGTCTGTCTGTCTGCCTGCCTGCCTGCCTGTCTGTCTGTGTCTCTCTGCCTGTTGCCTGTGGCTTCACAAAGAATGGTGTTTGCTTTCCAGTTAATTAAAACAGGGGTCTCTTCTGAAAAGCCAGCTTTAGGAGTGGGGGATAGGTGAGGAGGCATAGAAGGGGCAAGAGACCTGGCTGTGGTATCTCTGTCTCTCCCTGGGACAGGAGCTAGCTAGCTGTCTGCCTATGACCAGACTTTGCTGCTGTCTGAGTCCACAGGCTGGTCACTTCCTCAGTGCAGGATCGTGTGTCAAGAACAGCAAAGGAGCCCCTCAGAACTCTGGCTTACAGTGCCAGAATCTAAAAATGGCAGGGCTCAAATTCTCTCCTTTGAGTATCAGAAAAGGCAATCGGAAGTGTGAGCAGGCTCAGAATGCAGAACTGTGGGGAGCTAACTTTGGCCTGGAATGGCAGTTTATGTAGGGCTTCAAATCCACCCTCACTGCCACTTATGATTTATGGTGCTGGGCTCAGTCCACTGAGGCTTGTAAGTAAGGAAGCAAGAGCCCCAACTTACTTTCCTATTGGATTGCTTTCTGTTCTCTTTGGGAGGCAAAGCAAAGGAAACACAGGACTCGAAGGATCCTCTTAGAAGAGGCCCAGAGCAAACATTCAAACCTAGTTACAGTTTATAATCCTTTATCTTTTTCATATCTTCAGCTCTGTTGATTGTCTCATATTTAATCCGTATTGTCTACTATTTATCTAATTCTAATATTGAGAAGTTAGCTAGAATACGTAAAAACAGCTATAAAAGAACGAAGTAGGATAAAAATTTAGTCAGGTTGTAGCAGGGAAAAACTTGCTTGCGGTCTGCAGCTAACTCTAGGAAGGGAAGGGCAGGGTTAGTATATAAAGCTGATAAAGGGGGACAGGGGTGGAGTGGCAAGAACAATGGATAGGTTTTCTAGGACAGGGGTATGCTACTCCTCTTCTGAGGTTTGCTATTCTCTGAAAAAGCAAGGTACTGATCTCCAGGTAGCTCTGGGGCAAAGGAGGCAGGGAGTATGTGGGGAAAGAAGGGTTAGGAAAATTCCTGTTGATATTCTATATTCAGAAAAGAAACTTGGGGTAGTAGTATTCTGTGGGAATAAATGTCTTCAGGGATGAAGGAAGAAGTAAGGGCAAACAATCCAGTCAGATCTAGCTGAGGCAGAACACCCTGCAAAAAGGCCTACCCTAAGGGCTGGGCGAGGAGAAGTGCACAGAGGAACCACAAGGCAGCACACTGCGGTTCCAGGATCTACAGTGTCAATGCCAAAGCTCTGCCCAGGATCAAGTAGAAACTGAAGGAGCTGGCTAGCCAGGGCTCCCTAGATGGGACCTCTGGGAAGCAGTTATGTTCCAACATTCTTGGATCATGGATTTCTTTTAAGAGATGAGAACTACAGAGCCACTCGAAGAAAATGTACCAATGTCCAAGTAATTCTCCCTTTTACTTCTGTGGATCACAGGTGCCCAAAGCCAATGCACAGACCCAACCAAGGTCATAAATCTCAGGTCCAGAAGGTGCTGCTGTGCCCAGAAAGAAGAGGAGTGATGACGGGAAATACCTGGCCAATTGTTTAGTCCTTTAACCCTCTGGCAAACTATATGGGATAATATGAAACCTGGCCTGAATAATACATAATTGGCCTAAAAGGCTAGCTGGATCCTTAAGCTGACAGTGTGGGACTGACTCCAGGGGAAAGGTGGGGGCTTGAAGGACAGTAGGGATGTCTCAGAAACAGCCTGGAATGAAGAGGAGGATAAAAAAGATGAGGAAAGTAGAGTAAGGAGTGAGATCAGCAAATGGCCCTCTATTTGGTACCAACATTGATAGAGAAGGACAACAGAACAATGGTGGACGGAGTTAAGGTGGAAGTTTGCATTAGCAGCCTCCTCTTAGCTTTTCAAGTCCATATCAAGCACTGGACTGAGACACACAGCATTTCTAAAGTGAGGAAAATGAAACACACATACACACACACACACACACACACACACACACACACAGAGAGAGAGAGAGAGAGAGAGAGAGAGAGAGAGAGAGAGAGAGTCTGTATTTGTACTAAGATGATGCCCGCCCCCTTTTTTGAACCGAGGTATGATCTAGATGTTTACTTTTATATGAGATATATACTTTTCATCTAGACATTTACTAAAACCATAATGTGATTTTGAAAAGATGTATTTTGGGAGGTATGGGTAGAGATGATTATAGATCCATGTACTATTATTGAATTATGCAATGGGTTTAATTTGATATTTTTATATTAATACTAGAGCTATCTTTTTTATGTAGATAAATTTTCAGGGGATAGTGGGGAGGCTTTGGTTCTGAAAATACACAGTAATTTTTTATTCTTAAACATACTTTAGCAGGGAAAGAAACTGACCTTGGAAGGATTTTTCATGCCTGACTCACTTTGGTCCCTGGGTATGCAACAGTGGGATAGATTGATTGTCCAAGGAAATTTAGCTTCTTACAAAAGAAAGTTTAAATCATTAGCAGAACATGCCCTGCATGAGTCCACAGCAAGCATTTCTAGTAGTACTAGCATTTATAGAAATATGCTCATTGTCAAATGTTCCCCAAGGATATGTATAGCATATTGTAACCCTTACAAAATAAAAAACACAGAATTGGGGGCCCAAAGGCCTGCAGACTGTAGCAAGCTTGAAACTAAGGTATATGACCATAGGCAAATTTCAGATAGAGCCCAAGTGTCCAAGGTGAGATTAAATATGTCTCCCACCACAATATCTCAGAAACGGCATCAACTGTGAGCAGGAAACAGTATCAGAAATTAAAACACTTGGAATCTCAAGAGTACCACGTGAAAGCATGCAATTATTATATAAAGCCTTATATAGTCTTAGCAAACTTTAAGTTCTTTGAGTGCCTAATGTGGACAAACCATTTCTCTAGACATTGTGAATTCCAGGAAGGAATAAGCCCTTAGGAGATATTGGTCTATTTTTAAAATTAAAATCACATTATGAAGATTTTAAGAGTATTTCAAATTGTATGGGATCATATTCAAATAAATAGGTTAATAAATAGATCAATTTAGATACACAGCAAATGGAATGAATATGTGAAAATAAGTACAATGCAAATGGACACCTACGGACACATACTGCTAAGTCTGTAAACCCATAAGATTTGAGCTGAATCATGGATGTCTTTCTTTGTTTCTTCTGTTTCTTTTTTAAGTATCAAAAGGACTTGTGGCCTGTGCCTGTATCTGGAAGAGATATTTGTGGGGCCAAGGATACAGGGACACAGGGTTGGAGGAAGACTTCTATACAGGGATTGTATACACGAACTTTGATGTCTAGTAGATGATGGGTGGGATGAGAATACAGCTTACATCCTAACCCTAATAAAATGACATCAGGGCTGTGGAGATGGCTTATAAAGTGCCTGCTGTGAAAGCCTAAGAACCTGGGTTCAGATCCCCAGAACCCGTATGAAAATCTGGGAACAGTGCTGAGCGCCTCTAATCCTAGCCTTGGGGATGTGGAGACAGGAGACTCCCTGGGGTTTACTAAGCATCTAGTCTAACCAATCTGTGAGTTCTAGGTTCAATGACAGACCTTGTCTCAAGTAATAAGGTGAAAATTTGGACACTGACCTCTGTCCTCCACATTCATGTATACCCACACATGCGTATTCATCTGTACACAGACCACATATATATGTGTATACACACTATCTTAGGGTTATTATTGCTAACACCAACACCAAAGCAACTTGTGGAGGAAATGATTTATTTTCCACAGCACTGTTCATCACTGAAAGAAGTCAGGAACTCAAACAGGGCAGGAACATGGAGGTAGGAGCTGATGCAGAGATCATGGAGGGGTTCTCCACAGACTTCCTATTCATGGGCAACAATAACAGGAAATCACATCTACACTCAGAATAGCATGGGGAAACCCATACCATCTATAAAAAAAATAAGACTCAAACCCTTGTTATTAAATATGAATAGGTATCCAAAGCTTGCCACTCTTATTTAAAAACAAAAGAGAAACATCAAAAAGAAAAACCAAGTAAGTCATGAAGCAGGATCCTGGAAAACATAAGAAGCTGAAGAAAACTCATGCTCCATTTCAAAAGTGCAGATTCATGCTTCATCCAACAGAATGGAGAGTCATGGTAGGCCACATAAGTGCACAGGGCAGGATGCTAAGGCTTAAAACTCTTTATTAAGGCATAAAGATGAGCAATAGAATAATTAAAATAAATACCAGCCTAGGAAGGGCGAAACAGAATATAAGGAAGCAAATGGCAAACTGGCCATTAATTGTTATTATTGGCCAAGTTATTATTACTAAATAATAATATTACTGAACTGTACCCACCCGCACATATTCGTTATCAGAGACAAGTGTCCTGGGAAAGGGGACTGACTCCAGCTCATGTGTGGAGGTCAGAAGACGAGCAGTAGGAGTTGGCACTCTGCTTCATCCAGGGATTGAAGAGCAGTCATCTGGTTTGGCAGCAGGCAGTCTTACCCACAAGCTGTCCCACCAGACCCTCAAAGGGAGGCTTTGTTTTTTAATTTAACATTGTTTTAACCAAGTAACATAGCTGTTTGAAACAGAAAACTTTAAGGCAATTCAATAGAGCAGTAAAGGATTACTCCATGATTAATTTACACAAGCCCATTGTGTGAACTTGAACCCCACTTGTTCAGTAGCCCACTAAACAGTGATGGAAGCCCAAGATCTCTCTTCAGCACTGAGAAGCCCTGACTGCTTCCTGTTAGAGTAACAGCACTAAGAAAAATCCTACCAGCGGGACTCTGAAAGTGACGACCTCCTAGAGAATCTCAGAGAATGGAAACAAATGGGCCAGCTGTGCAACAAAGACCTTGAAACCCAGGGGAAATGCAAGTTTGCACACTCTTCCCTTTGGAATGACACAGCACACCCTTCTGGGTATGTGGCTTCGATCCTGTTCAGTGCTCTCCAGAGTGTTAGTGAGGCTTTATTTTTATCAAATGTGCGTATAATTTCAAAGTGAAAAGCTTTAAAAATACGTTTGTTATTAAAGTTTTATAATTTGTGAGATGACACCAAGGCTAAGATGCAAATGATATATGAGCTAGGATGCCACACAAATTACAAACATGAGCTCTTAATTCCCAGGATGCCCTTTTGTGGAAAGGGATAGATGCTAAGTTTCTGTGTTGAAGACAAGTACTCAAATATAGTTAGGAGCCCAGACAGAGTTTACATCAGGGATTTATTTGTGTCTGCAGTCCAAGGGCTTTGAGTGGGCTGGCCAGGATTTAGTCAACTGTACTCAGAATTCATTATCCAGAGTTCTCAGGTGACAGGGTAGAAGCAACATGAAGAAAAAGATATCCCAAGTTTTATGCCAAAGTACAAGCTATGAGTCAGAGATATGATTTTTTAAATTTTCTTTTTAAAAAAGACAATTTGAGGGAGAGAGGAAAAATCAAGCTTGAAACACAGCAACACTTATTTTTGGCAAGATAGCAAGAAAATCTAAAGTATAAGCTATATCTCCAAATAGTAGAGGCATTGAAGAACAAATCACAATACTGTAGGGGAACACACCAAGCTCAAAGTACTCAAATTATAATTTAAAGGTCTCCTGGTTAGGTTCTGTCAACTTGACACAAGCTAGGGTCATATGAAAAGAGGAATCTCAATTGAGAAAATGCTGCCACCGGATTGCCTGCAGGCAGGTCTGTAGGGGATTTTCTTGATTAATTATTGATGTGGGAGGGCCTGACTCGCTGGAGTCAGTACCACCTCTGGACCTGGGTGGTATAAGAACGCAGGCTGAACAAGCTATGGAGAGGAAGCCAGCAAACAGAGTGCCTCCTGATGTCTGCTTCAGTTCCTGCTACCACGTTAGGGCCCTGTGCAGCTTCCCTCAGGGATGGACCAGGACCGGGAGCTGTAAGATAAAACAAACCTTTTCCTCCTCAAGTTGCTTTTGGTTATGGGTTTTTTTTTTCCATGACAACAGAAAGAAAACTAAGAAATAGGGTAATCTGAAAAAACTATGCTCAGTTTTAGCTTTTTCTTATTTTCCCCAAGTAAAATCATAATTCACTATTTAATCCCAACTCAAAGCTCTTCTTTCAGTGGAAAGCAACCACTACATACACATTAAACCCTGCCTTGTTAATGTAATCATTTCCTTGGATCATTCAGCATGCAATACACAGGACTCCAAGGATGATAATCTGGGATGAGTGTATACAGGCTGAAAAATTACAAGTTTCAAACATTGATCCTGAAATCATAGGACAGCCAGGTCATTTTGCTTATCATGAGGATGGTACACTGCCATTTGATCATCCGACTACCTTAGTATGGTGAGAATTACCTTTTGCCAGTTTGAAGGGACTGGAGATAAAATTTTTAAAAGCACTAGATTTCTGAATGGTGAAATAAGATCATGACAACTGTTTGTTTACATTCTGCTATAGTTTCAGCACCAGTCTATGAGTCTCAATGACTTTATCGAGCTAAATGAATGTGCAGCATCCTAAAAAGTAGAAAATTACTTCATCATATGCCATTCACAACCCAAAATCTGAAGAGCACCCTGAATCAAATCTTTATTATTGTAATTGTATACATGTGATCCAAATTCATCAATAGTTAGTTGCCTTCTTCCTCCTGATGATTGCATGGTTCTCATTAGAGGATGAATGCCAGAGCACTGAAAAATCTAAGAGCAAAAACGGGCCAATAGCTGTGTAAACTAGAGCACAAACTTCATCTCTAAGCTTTCCTCCAGCTGAGAAGGGGGCGAGATGTGTGGAGTGTTCAGTGAGTCCTCCTATCATTCAGGAAACCATTCATTGTAATACATTTCAGAGAAGGGAACATTTCATGGGTACTACCAGTATGAATATTTTAATTATAATGCTTAAGGCTCATCAGTGATAATTGAGAGTCACTTCCTATTATATTATGACCACCCCTTAGTGTCTTCTACAGTCATATCAACTTGTGTTTACTAAAATGAAGCGGTACCTCAGCTTCTTTAACCAATGCCTTTCGCTCCCTGTATCCACTATCACTGCATTCTTCCCTCAGCAAATGCATTCCTCTGTGAACTTTCCATATGCCTCACAATAATGCTCAAAGACATTTATGTTCTTTTGTTCCTTTCTGAACTGACCTCTAGGCTCTGTCAACTGGGTCTCTTGAAGTCATGTGGAAAATAAAAAGTTGGACAATTCACTAGGTCTACAAACAGAAGCAGCCAGAGAAAACAATTTCCTAGACAATAAAAGGGCCCAGTATTGGGTAGGCTTAGTTGATACCAGGTGAAGAGTTCGAGAACTGCTGGGCACTTGGTACAATCAAAACCTGTGACTGTTTCTTCCACCTTCCTTAGCACTCACATTCTGACAGCTCAGCTCTGAAACATTCTCCTGTAGTGAGATCAGGAGTTGGAAACAAAACAGGTCTCTTCATCCTACCTCTTGCTCTTTACTCCCCTGTCCTAAACGACACCATAAAGTAGGAACCTTAAATTAGCCCGCAGCACAAGAACCCACCAGTGATGCAGGTCTTTGAATGGACATTTCCCTGAGGCAAAATCCCACCGAAAATAAGGTTTTTCCTGCTGTCTCCACTCCCTTCTATTGGCTAAACCACAGTTGTGAGAAAACTATAAAAAGTCCCAGAGTTCTGCAGTCTAGGTTGCGCATTTTCCTTGGTCAGGATCCTTCATGATTTTGGTATTAGCACTATGTTTTAGTTAACTGCTTTTGGGGTTACTACCCAGATTTCCAAGTCAGGGTGCTGATTTGGTTACTGTAGAACTCTGAAAGTTACCAAGGGACGTGGAGGGTCCACAAGCCTTTATCTTCTTGTTTTTGACAGCCATTTGACTAGATTGATCACAACCCACAACAAACCACAGGAAGATGAGACCTTCCACTCAAATAGTCTTTGAGCTGATTTCTTTGCTCAGTACAGCGGATGCTGACTACAGCACCAGCTAAGCAGCATACAGACACATGCTTCTTGAATTAAGATCTAAGTTCTTATATCAGGTATAGAAGCCAACGTGCCTAGATCATGGGTAGAAGTCATGGCCAGATCCCTCTATTTTCACTATGTGCTGGTAGTACTTTGTTAGTGTTGTCAACTTGACACACCTGGAACCTCAGTTGAGGGATTGCCTCCATCAGATGGCCTGTAGCCAAGTATGCAGGACACTTTTTTTTTAAACATTATTTATAGATGTGGGAGGCTCAGCCCACTGTGGGAGTGTGGCACCTGGGCAGATGGTTCTGCGCTACATACAAAAGCAGGCTGAGCAAGTCACAGGGAATGAGCCAGTAAGCAGCACTCCTCCATGGTGTCTGCATCAGTGTTTGCCTACAGGTTCCTATCTTGCCTTCCTTCAATGATGGACTGTGATGAGGAACTAAAAACCAAATAAATCCTTTACTCCCTGAGATAGTTTTGCTCTGTGTTTTATCACTGAAACCAAGAAAGCAAACTAGAAAAAACATAAGGACAGCACATTAAACACAGAAGAGAAGGTGTCTTACAAGCAAAGGACCCCAGTGCTCAGAATCTGAAAATCTTCAGGTGAGGAGGTAAAAGAATGCATTCCTTGGCAATGGAGAATTTGAATATATGTTGGAAATATCACCCTGTAAAAAAATGTCCATCTTCAAGTTTCCAATACAGGACATCTTCAGAGGCAACCAACACCACAACTTTGGTGATTTCCCTGAAGGGCCTGGGAAATCTTTATAACACCCAGTAGATTTTCCTAGTTCATCCAAAAAGCTTTTCCAATCTCTCCTGAATATTAAGGCACAGTCTCACCAAACAGTCCAACACTCTAAACATTTCTAGGGAAGAAAATAAGTTCCATGTATAAATAAAAAGCATAAGCTGTTGGGATGGTGTCTACCACCCTATTCCATGTCATACTCAAAGTACCTGCAGCAGAGGCAACGCAACCTAACTAAACCCTTTAAGCGCCTTTTAATCTATCTCAAACATGTGATCCTACTGAAATGGTCTAAAATAGTGTAGATGATTACATCTTAATTATAGGCCTTCTGAATTTTCACCAATATTATGGCAATTGAAAATAGTTCAGGTATGTTGGAAGAGTCAGTAGTTTCTCCCTACCCTACCCCATTTTTTTATTTATAGAATCTCACTTAATTCTCCTGCTCAGACTCCCCTGTATTGATTTAGGTGTGTGATCCCATTCTCTCTCCACCCCTTTTTAAAGTAAGAGTTGAATTAGTCAACACACGTAATCACAGCTACTGAGAACACTGAGGTAGGAGGACTGTGCGTCTGAGGCTAGCCATGACAACTTGGACCCTGTTTCAAAATAAAGATTCAAGAAAGAGATGGGAGGGAAGCTCACTGGTAAAGTTTTGCATTTAATCCCTACTACTGAAAATAAGCAAGTTGATTTTTATCTGCTAGACTGCTCAGCCCATTTCTTGGTATCTTGATAAAAGAAACACCAACATATGTACACACACATACACACATGGCTTGCAGGGATGGGTGTGTAATTCAGATATAAAGACTGTGTCTTGAATTAATGAAGTTCTGGGTTCCATTCCCAGTATAAAGTGACTGAGTGCGATGCTGAATACCTGTAATCCTAGCATTAGGAGGTGGAGGCAGGAAGATGGGATGTTAAACATAACCCTTAGCTACCTAGTTGAGTTACAGGCCAGAATGAGCTATATGAGAGAGAATCTGCCTCAACAAAGCAGAACAACACAAAGTTATGTGAATATTTACTGTGGCTTTATTAATAGTCAGATCTGAATATAATCCAATTTTCTATAGCTGATCACCAAATAAAGAGTAGATCCACAATGGAATACTACATAGAAATAGAAAAGGAAGTAACTATTGTTATACACAACAACATGGGCACCCTTCAGATGAAAGGGCTTTGAGTTAGAATATAGACTCATACCAGTATACATATGATCCAAAGTATAGGACTCCCTGGAGAAGGGAGAACACTAGAGTTAGAAAACATGTCACATAGCTGCAGATGTAGCTCCTTGCTAGAATGTTTGCTCACCACGTGGAAGACCTCGGATTTGATCCCTAGTACAGCAAATCACCACTGCACTGCCACCGCCACAACCACCACTGCCACTATCAAACATAAGAACTAAGTCAGTGAACTGAGGTTGGTGGTGAAGGAGGTGTGGACTCCAAAGGGCAGGAGAAAATTATGAAGGGTATTGATAGTTACATGACTATATGCATTTGTCAAAATACATATAACATACTAAAAAGGCTGCATTTTACGACAGGTAAGTTATATCTTAATAAACTAAAATGAAATCTCTGTGTAAAATATTCAGTGTGAGAGTCACACAAGTTAACGTCCCACCTTCATCAAGATCTGCAGTCCGAGGTGGAAGCATCTCAATGGCGCCTTGTCCTTGCCCTTTTCTGACACTATTTACCTAGTGCACTAGTGTGTAAATATCCTGTGCCAATGGTTCTGGAGGGTATTAAGTCTATTCCTACGAGGCTTCAGGTATTATGAAACTGAGGGGCTGTTTATTTTGCAAGTTGCTCATATGTTCCTAGTTCCCTTTGTATAGAATCTGCCTGGATGTCACTGCTTTCACAATCATGGGAAACAAGAGATTATTTCAGACTGAGAATCTGAGCTTGCTATGTGTGTTTTCTATGATGAAGCAAATTAATCCTTATTATTTTGTCTGGACACAACACAGTGATGGGGTGGGGGGACCCTCTAATTTTGTGACATTCTCATAGAATATTTCTATAGAGTAAATATTTTAGCAGAAAAATATGCCAAAACCATCATATATGGTCTCAGTTTTGAATGGCTGTGACTTGAATTTTAAGTTTTATTTTTTCCTCATCCTTCCCTTAACAAATAAATCAGTCAAGCATAAATGGAGCAATAGCTATACAGAAATAAATGTTAAGGGCTGTCAACAGGAACAAGTCAAAGGTTTGGCCTTCAGCAGCTGCCATGGCTACTCAGATCCTGCCAATGGAAGCACAGTGTGATGTGCTAGAAGACAGCTAGGGGAGGGGACTGGAGCAGACTCAGGAGGCACAATTTACACTGGGTCCTTCAAGAATAGATAAGGAATGAGATTGGACATTTCATGCTTTGCATAGCTCAAGTTCATATTTGTTTAAGCAATACATTATCTGCTATGTTGGAGGAACCTGGAAATCATGGTTATTTAAAAAAATTCCCCCCCCAAATTCAATGTCTTTGGGCCTTAAGCCTCCGCATTTCTCCGTAAATCTCAAAGACTCTATATTTAATGGGGAAGAGAAGCTCTAGTCATGGGATAATAAACAATTCTAAATTTTGCAGCATGGTCAAAATGCTGGTATGACAGAGCCAATAATCTGATTTGGCAATTAAGAAATCATTATGCAGCTTTAATAGAGAAACTTTCAGCAGACAAAAGACAAGGGGTCCTGATGACTCACTTTCTGAGTCCCCCACATTTTTCATTAGGGCATTCCAGCAGGGGGCTCAGGTGGGACTGTGCTGCCTGTGGCCAAGCCTGGGGATATGCAGAGCTGATCCTGAGAAAAAGAGGAAAGGGAAAAAAGGACAGACATATTGGTGACACACTTTGAGAGAGTCTGGGGACTTGCTTGTACCAGGGACTACGCATCTAGGATCTTCAATCTCTTGGTGAAGGGACATCAACAAAAGCACTGATACGAAATTCAGGAGGACCTTTGCTGCAGCATTACCATTGCTGACCCAAACCTGGATATCACCTACATGTAGCAGAGAGATGCTAAAATCAATAATTGATTATTTATACATGGTGAATTCAACAGAGCCAGTAAGAGAAAAAAATAGTGGGAAGAGAGAAAAAGGTGTCCAGTATAAATTAGTTAAAAACCAGAGTTGAGAAGAATGTGAGTAATAGGCTCTCACTGCATCTGCATACACAGTGAGAGAAGAGCACATACAAATGCTAATATTGGTTGTTGGTTATGGCTGGAAAGGAATAAAATGAGAGGCAGGAGAGAAAAGTTTACTACTCAATTCATATCCTTCTGTAACTGTCTATTACTAAAACCAATCTGAGGGCATTTATTGTCATCTGTTAATAGCATAAGGGTAATTGAAACAACACGAGCGAGTATTTTAGAACTAATCTCCCAACCTAAAACACCACAGTGGCTTCTCAATGATCTCTCACTTCACTGAGCATCTCTGGAGATGACTTGGTTGCAGAACACTATCTCCCGTGAGCATGATCTGATCCAGTTGTTTTCTTGACTTTTAGAGTAAACATCTTCTGCATCAACTACTATGAGCTTCACATTCCTGTCCAGACCAATAGCACAGCCCTCTCTTCACATATTCATGTATCCACAGAGCCACACCTGCATCCAGGATCTGTTCTGCAAGTATCTGAAGAT
The DNA here is from genome assembly GCA_036184795.1 of Tokudaia tokunoshimensis. Lineage (NCBI taxonomy): Eukaryota > Metazoa > Chordata > Mammalia > Rodentia > Muridae > Tokudaia > Tokudaia tokunoshimensis. The sequence goes on from BTHU01000017.1 coordinate 46,344,744, forward strand.
GAAGTTAATGGGATATGCTGTGATCTGCTGTTTTTCACAGCAACAGCACATGAAAGTGGAGTCTCACAGAGAACAGACTGGTGCTTGCTTGAGTTTGCTTTTAAAATTACACTGTATAATGAAGAATGCTAACAAGTCCTTTCTGAAAAGTAGACGTGAGAGCACTATTAGATGATAGAAGTCAAACGTCACTTTAGGGTTGGGGCAATGCCTCCATGAGGAGGAGTGCTTCCTTCCCCCAAAATGAGGATCTGTTTTCAGATCTTCAGTACCTAGATAAAAGCTGTGCATGGCTACACAGGACTGTAATCTCCATGCTGAGGCAAGGGTTGCAGAGACAGCAAGATTGTTGAGGCCTGATGGCTGGCCAGCCAAGCTGTAAAACATGATGTTTCCAGGTTCAGCGAGAGACTCTATCTTAAGGAATAAGGTACAGTGATGAAGGAGGATACCCATCCTCCTCCGGCATCTCCATGTATGTCTATGACCATGTGCACCCATGTACACACACACACACACACACACACACACATTAAACAAGCAAGAAGCTTAGCTTAATGGTGGTTACTGATGTTACTGCCCAATCCTTGAGCAACTAACACTCAAGTATGGTGAGCAGTTTAGATGCAGAAAGGCAACAGACCTGGTATGAATGCACAATACTGCTAGTCAGTCAGAGAGAACTTCCCTTGTAGAGTGGAGGACAGGTTTGGAATGGCAAAGCAGAAGAAGCATGAGTAGACAGTAGAATGAGAAGACAGGGAGAATACACAGTTAGCTTTTCAAGTGACAAGGAAGGGAAGGCAGTGGGGTAAGGACTCACTCCAGAGGAGCTGGAATGCTGCCCAAGGAGACTGGATGCCCTTCTGTACCCCAGGACTCCATCAAGATTTCTTGGCATGGGCATGGATGGAAACCACTGAACCAGAAAGGAATTTTGGTGCTAGAGAACTGGCTCACTGTTAGACAGTGTGATGAACTGATATCAGGCTAGTGACAGTGAGAGACCATAGGACGTGTGAGCAACTGCCCAGAGTCAGGGAAATATACACACCTAAGATGGAGGTAAGAAATTAAGAAAGGGAGATGAAGCAGTCCAGAAGATTACATGTTTACAGAGGGATACTAATTTGTTATTTTTTTTTTAGAGTTTTTATTTTTCTTTTTTCATCCATAATTTATTTATTCATTTTACATCCTGATCACAGCCACCCTCCCTCCTCTCCTCCCAGGCCCATCTTTACAAATCCCTCCCCTATTACCCCTTTCCCTTCTCCTCAGGGAAGGGGAAGTCCCCTCTTGGGTACCATACCACCCTGAGACATCTGATCCCAGAAGGAATAAGCTCATTCTCTCCCACTGAGGCTCAACCAAGCAGTCCAGTTAGGGGAAGGGGATCCAGTGGCAGGCAACAGAGTCAGAGACAGCTCCCACTCCGATTGTTCGGGAATCCATATGAAGACCAAACTACACATCTGCTACAAATGTGTAGGGGCCTAGGTTCAGCCCTGCATGCTCTTTGGTTGGTGGTTCAGTCTCTGTGAGCCCCAATGAGCCCAGGTTAGTTGACCCTCTAGGTCTTGTGGTAGACAGGTTTTTTCTATGTAGCTCAGGCTAACCTGGAATTTTCAATTCTTTTGCCTCAGCCTCCTGAAAACTGTGTTTATAGGTATGTGCCCCATACCTGGCTTTTCTGACTTTTCTCTCCCCCTGAGTTTGGGGAATAAGATACATACCCTTTTCAGTGATTTGACCAAGATTCAGTGAATCTGCTTGACATGATCCTTGAGAAAGATTCTGGATTCTTCCACCTTACTTCTGAAAATCTGATTCTAAACACATAGATATAAAACCTTTCTCAATTCTGTTTCAGAATCAGTACCAGAAACAAGGAGGGCGGAATCCCCAAATTCTTTTGGAACTGAAAAATCCCAATCCCTTCCAGTCATAAACATATATAACTTTGGAACAAAGACCTTAAAGATGGAAATAAAGTGACTCAAGAGTCATGATGAAATAGCTTTAGTGAGAAAACACTGATTAAGGAAGTTTTCTTAACCACTGAACATCTCCCCAGCCCTTAGATCCTGTTTCTAATAGAAGTGGTGGAATAATCTGTTTAGACTATCTTCTAAACCCTCTTTACTGGATACTTCCTTTTCTTCCTTCCTTCCTTCCTTCCTTCCTTCCTTCTTTCTTTCCTCCTCCTCCTCCTCCTCTTCCTCCTCCTCCTTCTCCTCCTCCTCCTTCTTCTTCTTCTTCTTCTTCTGATAATATTATTCTTTTGCTCCCTTCCCCCCCACCAGCCCAATCTCTCCTCTCTTTCTCTCTTGAGAAATTATATTAGGTCAACCATAAATGTTTTTGTCCATTTGATACATCAGACTGATTACACTGACAGAGTAGACCTCACTCTTGGAGAGTTAACAAGACTCTAGTATTACTATCACTGAGGAGCACAGCCAGTTATTTTGGAAAGTGATCATAAAGATAATTTGCTGAAATTCATCATTTAAATGACAGAAGTCTCACTTATTCCCTTGTACCACCCTCCCTCCATGTCAATCCTCAGACTGTGTCACAACAAACTGAGAGACCACAGAGCTTCACTGAGAGAGACAAGCCCCCAAGTCTATGGAGGTTACTTGAGGAAGCTCTAAGCCATAGATTATAGTGAAAATTGGGCTGGCAAGATGGCTCCAGGGATGAAGCTTGCTGCACCAATCTGATAACTCTAGTTTGACCCCTAGACTTCATGGTAGGAGAGAACTGACTCCTAAAGTTGTCCTCTGACCTCCACATGTGTGCTATAGCGCATCTGTGTGCATATGTATGCCTGTACACACACACACACACACACACACACACACACAGAGAGAGAGAGAGAGAGAGAGAGAGAGAGAGAGAGAGAGAGAGAGAGAGAGAGAGAGAACAACAATAAAGGAGTGAAGACCTTCAACAGAGAACTGGAGAAATCAGCACATGCCACAGACATCAGGACAAATGCATACATGCCAAAGCCCTAGAGGTCCCTGGCAAACTCCTTCCCCTCAGCCCTCAGGAAACTGCATACTGTACTTTCCACATAATTGCTTTTCAGGTCTGCCTCCCACACAATCCTTCAGTGAATACCTAAGTCAGCAAAACAACAGGAATTTTTATATTGATCCTGAAATACTGGCAAGTCTGTAAGCTATGGAACTCAGCTGGGACAAAAACAGAATATTTCCAACTGCATGGGAACTTCTTATTTAATAAGACGGTGTGGAAAACATGTCCTTTTTCTTCCCCTTTCCAGATGGCAGGATTCTGTTTTCTTATACAATGCCCATTTGTATGGCAATTATGCCCTAACCAGCTCTCAGTGACTCCATTAGATCTGTCCAGCCCAGCACAACTTCCTGAGAACCCTGCCTCTTGGAGCCATGGAGTCTGTGTCCAGTGTTGAGTCCTGCATCTTGTGCTTCTGAGTTTCAAACTTCCCCAGGTCCACTCTCTCCCTGACATTCTGATTTGACCTACACTTATCTACGCCAAGTCAGCAATTCACCTCCATGACAGTATCACTGTCCCATCCAATCACCTCAGTAATGTTTCCCAAGCTGAACTAGTCTTTGGTATTCTGTCTGGTACCTGGCCACTTCAAGGTAGCCTCCAGTAAAGGTGTAGTTTCAAAAAAAGTTATTTGTTTCTATACAGTAGATTTTTCTAGAAGTAACATGTATGGTATAACATATTCATTCAGCAAATATACTGAGCGTCTATTATTATTATTATAAGACAATGCTGAAGCTATAACAAATGGGGCTTTGTCCTTTTGGCTGTCTCCCTAGAGCACTTACTGATGCCTCATAGCAGGTAGATATCTGCCTGTCTCATCAAAGCCAAATTATGGAAACAAAGCAAAATAGTAATAATACCTTAAAGTCAGGCTAAAGCTCAGTTTTCAAAAGGCTGTTACACATCTTTTAATATTCATGATCTTAAGTCCTCACTAGTGAGTTGAAAGAGACCTTTAATATCATTTAAGCAACCTTGATTGTGCTATTTCTGTTCTCCTTTAGCAGAACTCCCTCATCAGTCTTCCTCCAACAAGAATCCCTTGGAAACATGTTTCCTAGGCTTCTCCGCCCTCAGTGCTTGCTCTCATCCGCTGCTTCTCACTGATAGGAGAGACAACTTTAGGGCCTGAAGTGGTATGACAGATCAGATCTAATCCACAGAGCCCGTTGGTCTGGGTGACTAAGTAACTTAGTCACTGAGTTAGATGTCAACAGAGCCAAAGGCTCTCAGATCTCTCAATAATTCTAAATGCTCAGATAAATGTAACAGGACCAGATCTCACACAGAAAGGAGAAACAGGGAAGGATGAGGGAGAAGCAGATGCTGCTGAGACCATTCACTTGACAGGATCACTAAAGCAGAGGCCTTTGGAGTCCCGTCACTAATGGGGCAGACGGAACACAGGCATTCATAACTGTCTCTGAGTAAATGAGGTACTGTACTGACTCTTGTCTCTCAAGCTGTCCTCTTAAAAAGCCCTATGGTGTTTATAATTCTATTTAAATTAAAAATAATTAAGGATAAAGATTATTAAAATGCTAATAATACATGTCTATTATTGAAAACATTAAAACAAGAAAATACTGGTTATCAAAAAAAAAAAAAAATCCCTGTAGCTGACCTAACTAGAGGCCTTTTGATAATGTTTGAGAAGGAACGTAGAAATTTTGGTAATTCAGTGTTATTCATAATGGGTCAGAAAGATGATGCTTCTTTCTGTTCAGATAGTTTAAAGTCTTCAAACATAAATTATGTATACACCTCAACTTTACAGCTGTGCACAAAGTACTACGACTTAATATGGCTTGATTCACACTCATAAAACCTGTGTCTCCTACCATATCATCATATGGCTAGCTACTCAGGCCACAACTTAGGGTCATCTTTGCTTTCTTCACCCCACATCTCCAACCTATCACCAGGTCTTGTTTGTTCTGCTACACAGAAATAATTTCTCTTCATCGCTGCTGCCATCACCTTACCCAAACCAGCCTCTAGTCTTACCTGAACTACAGCAGTGACCACGTGGCTGCTTTGCTTCCATTTCTTGTCACTGTATAATCTATTATTCCTTATAGCAGCCAGTGATCAGAGTGCCCAGGAAAATACAAATAAATCATGGTGAATTTGGTCCCAGCAATATGGCACTGAGTATGTATCTATGGGGATAAGGGACATTTGGATGTGTTAGATTGAGAGCCCTCATACCATCACTGCACTTTGTTTGGAAAGGCAAGAATGAATCCTTTTATATGGGACTCAAGGAAAACAGTTGTAATCATTTGGATGTATGCCACTTCGAACACTTCAGAATGGACACTGCACATAGTGACACATTCCTAAGGATTTAGAGTGGGAAATGGGAAGACTGAGGAGGAGCTGGATGGACTTTTTGAAGAGTGACATGGCTCATAAGGATTTAAAGAATGAAGCTGGGAAACCATGCCAGCTACCAGGAAGATGTTAACTCTGTGGCGAGTGATGAAACTGGTTAAGAATTCCAGCCATACCACATGGCCTTTAGGGGAAAAGATCTTGCATTATCTCAGCCCTAATAACACTTGTCTGCTGATTACCAGAAGACTCAGCAATAGAGATGAGAGTTATATTTAAATGCTTGTTTTCAAGTTCCTTCCTCACCACTTAAGCCTGGCCTACATACAACTGGCATAGTTTGTGACTATGAAAAGCATACCTACCTATCTTTGTTCTTGGTGGTTCTCTCACTGAAAGAAGTATGATGTTCCTTACATTCACATGGCCAAAGAAACTCATATGCATAAAATATCTAAGCTAAAGAGATGGGCATAGAGGACAGCAATTTCAGTAGCTCCAAATTGGAGCCTGTTGTTATTATGGTTAGTCAGGGTTTATTTTCTGTAATGAATGTAAAGATGATTAGTTATTTCAGCATTCCACTGCTCCATTGGCATGAAGAGGGAACTGTTGAGAAACCATTTTCCAGAGCCTGGACAACTTTGCCTCAGGGAAAACAGCATCATTCAGGTGTTCAGAGGTGGCTGGGCCATTAGTCTCCCTGTGGCATGCTTCGTCTACACAGAATACTTATACCTCCCCCTCCACCACCACCACCATTTTCCCACAGGCTGGGTGAGTTTCTTTCTAAAGCCCAGTTTGTAAATCAGACATAATCAGGAGTTTAAGACAAAATTAACTTCCACCAGTCCCATGTTTAGCTGTTGCTACAATGGAGTGTGCTGGAAGAAACTCTGCCTGAAGGGAGCAATCAATAATCAGAGTAGAGAAGAGAACAGAACAATGAATGCATGCCTCTCTGGACAGAGCAACTGGGGAGCAGAGCTTCCATCTTACTTAGCTCTTTAGCCTTGTTAAACCTAGCAGGTGCCTTGTGTTGGGGGGGGGGGGGAACGCTTGTTGAATTGAATGGACAATTGGAATAAAAGGAAAAAAAAATAGTCCCCGAGAGGGAAGGTTGGTGACTAGGGTGGGAAACTAGAAGAATAAGTAGTTAGGGTACTGGAGACATAAACAAATCGTAATAGCAGAGGAGTAGAGGGTAAATATTACAACTATTTACAAACAATGGATGGAGAATTGAATGGCAAAGGAAGATCCGACAAAACATTACATTTGTACATGATTTCACTAATGTAACAGGTACACATTCACACAGACATGTATTTAAACACAGTAAATACCAATGGGGAGTTAGCATTTGCTGCAAAGATGAAAGGGCAGAGAGCTCTTGGAGTTGCTCATGTTAGCTTTAGCCCTTGCTCACAGGAAGCTGGTTTGCAGCTATTAAGGCCAACAACAACTGGAAGGGGCACACACTGGGGAGGAGAGGCATGCCCACCAGTAAGGCCCTCAACTGGAGGGGAGGCATGTCCACCAGTAAGGCCCTCAACTGGAGGGGAGGCATGCCCACCAGTAAGGCCCTCAACTGGAGGGGAGGCATGCCCACCAGTAAGGCCCTCAACTGGAGGAGAGGCATGCCCACCAGTAAGGCCCTCAACTGGAGGGGAGGCATGTCCACCAGTAAGGCCCTCAACTGGAGGGGAGGCATGCCCACCAGTAAGGCCCTCAACTGGAGGAGAGGCATGCCCACCAGTAAGGCCCTCAACTGGAGGGGAGGCATGTCCACCAGTAAGGCCCTCAACTGGAGGGGAGGCATGCCCACCAGTAAGGCCCTCAACTGGAGGGGAGGCATGTCCACCAGTAAGGCCCTCAACTGGAGGGGAGGCATGTCCACCAGTAAGGCCCTCAACTGGAGGGGAGGCATGTCCACCAGTAAGGCTCTTTGTTCTACAGAAATGTTACAGGCACTCTGTTTTTTACTTATTCTGTGGGAGATTCCTTCTGGTTTGACTTACTAATATAACCTCCAGTCTACCTGAGGACCCGCCTTATTTTTATCATCTATATATAGCATCGTGTATCTGTTCTCTATAAATAGGTTGCCAAGCTGCACTGTGCCTTTTGCAAACATTAAAGCAGAAATAGTCCTGACACAGATCAATAATGTTTGCCCATTTCTCCATGCTGCTCTGCTTATTTTTAGCCCCTATGCAGAGCCCAATATTTATAGGAAAAACTTCAAACACTTCATATCACCTTCAGGAGTACTGCCAACTGATGACCTGGGCAGCAAAGAAAAAAATGAATTTACTCTAATCTTGTCATGTCTTTAAAAAATAGTAATAAATTCAGACTCTATAGGCATTTGTTCTACTATCTTATCACATGGATTTAGGCCTTTGGGGAAGAAGATAATGAAGCTTATAAAATTTATACTTATTTTAGTACTCCTTGTGTTCTTCCATCTGCCAATTTATCTAAGGTTTGATTCTTTACCCCACAGGCTCACAATCCAAAGAGAAATCTCTGAGTTACTTGGAAATGGGAAGGACTATGACCCTCAGCTTTACCTTTCTTTACTAAAACATCATTTAGTGCATAGATGAATCACAGCTGCAGAACCCCAGTGAGAAGGGCCACAAGGCTCAACAATATAAAAGGTGTATTAGAAATAGCATTGAACACCCAAGTGAGTAATTGGGATCTAACTCTCTCTAGGGGTACTTCACCATTTCTGTGTTTCCTATGGAGTTTCCAGCATAGAACTCACATATGGTTGTTGTGAGCGGATGCTGCTCAGAAGAAAAACAAGTTTTTTTTAAACACAAATAGTATCAATGAATACTTGAGTCCCCAGTAGGCTTGTGAACTTTAGGGGTGAGATCTTAGGGAGTCCCCATTTTATATTTACATCTTTAGGAAACAGATCAAAGCCTGCAATGGCACACACACTTGATTGAAAGATTAGTTTATGTCACTCTGATGCTATGCAAGTTACATAAGTCTTTAGGACATTCATGTCCTATTTATGTCACTCTCTGACCCTATGTAAGTCACCTAAGTCCTTAGGACATCCCTGTCCTCATGTGGGAGTATTAAGTAATGTCCATGACAACAGCCATTAGTGGGCATGTGAACATCCTGAAATTATGGGAAAATTTTTATTTCCCAGAATCTGAATGTAATTTTTATGAGAAGAGAGTGTGCATCTTCTATTGTTCTAAAGTAGCCTATGATTCTTCCCTGTCCCAACAGGTTTAAGAACCTTTAGCTTAAAGCAGCAGTTTGGAAAATGACTGGATCATGAATTTCAACACTGAGAACCTTTAGAATATGTGTGGTGTGTCTATATACAGATATGTAGATAAATGTTCTGCTACACATCAGAATCACAATGCATGAGGTGAGTGCAAAATAAACAATGGTCAACCAATATTTGCTTTAACTTGAGGCCCATGCCATTCCAAGAGAGGGAGCCCATGCCCTACAGTGCCTGGAACCAGAGACTGAATGGGCCAGAGACCTTGGATGGGTGCCTTGTCCAGTCATCAACAGAGAGGTTTCTTCAGGCAGCAAATGGGAGTGGGTTCAGAGACCCATAGCCAGACATTAATCAGAAAGAGAGAGAGAGAGAAAGAGAGAGGGAGATTGAGATTGATTATAAATTGGGGTCTCCATTGGATCCCTTCCCTTGGAGACTGGGAAACCCTGTGGAAGAGGGGGAGGAAAGACTTTAGGAATCAGAGGGGACATAGAAAACCAGGAGAGCTCACATGGGCTTCTGGGGACTGTATGATAAGGCTGACTTTAGTGTTCTTGAGAGACTCCTCTGAATCTCTGTCTGCTCTTGAGACTCTTGTCCTTCTATTAGGTTGCCTTGTCCAGCCTTGATATGAGGGCTTTCATCTTGTTTTATTATATCTTGTTTTACCCTGTTTGGCTGTCATGTCTTAGAGACCTGCTCTTTTCTGATGTCAAAACAAAGTAGGAGTGGATCTGGGGGAGAAGGGAGATAGGGGGTACTAGAAGGAGTGGAAACTTTAGTTGGAATGTATTTTATGAGAGATGAATCTGTTTTCAATAAAAAGGAAAAAGAAGCATTTATTTTAATTTAGCTGAACATAAAACCTTTTATCATCCTAAATGGTCATTTTTCCAAGAGGAATATGACTGAATATGCTTTGATATCTTTGAAAATCTATATTTATTTATTCGTGATACATTAATTTGGAAATGTAGCTCTAAGTTCAATTTTTTATTATAATATGTGGACTTTAATGCTTTTTATAGTTTTAAGCAATAAAAATCACACTTAAGATAAACATTTCCAGACACTGTTTTTATAATATTCTGTGTAGAATGGTATTTATTTTCTTGGTTAGTCTTGGAACACACATTTATCTAGAAAGGACATATTTGCTGCTGTACCCCACCCCCATCGCTCAGCTAGTAGCATAGTAGTAAAGTAGCGTATTATCACAAAAATGCAGGACACTTTCTTTTTCATACGAAGAAAAATAAATATAACTTATCTGTAGGTTTAACCACTCTTAAAGATGTTTCAAGAAGACAATCAGCAAATCTCCATGAGGTACAAAAGATTTTCATGAACTGTCAACATTCTGTGACTTCTCTGACACAACAGATGAATTTTTCATTTTTTTTTTAAAACTAACTTTATTAGTAGGGTCCCATGACATACTGTGTACTTCTATTCTCAACACTGGGCTATACTAGCTGCTCGTAGCAACTGCACAGTGAATGAGCCAATCTTTGGTCACTTCACCCTGGGATCATTCTCAAAGAAGCATCTGCTTTAGAGGAAACACTACTCAGTTGTTTTTAATAAAACATGTTTCATTGACTATGAGAGATTCTTCAGTGGTGACTTACCAACAGAAGCTCTTAGCATACTTCATCTATGAAACAGAAAAAAACCGGAGGGGGAAGTAAGATTACACACCTTACACATGTCCTTGCTCCATGTCATCTGTCCTACGGAATTTGTTTCTTTGGGATGCAGTAGCATCTTCTCTAATATGTTCAATATCATTTTCTGATAAAGACACCCATTTTAGATAATATTTTTTCAACATCTTACTTTATCTTATGTTAGAACAAAAACCAGGAGGCAACAAGTGTGTCCAAAAGATAAGTAGTTTCTCTACTTTTGCAAATGAAAGAAATACCAGGAGAGGATTCAAAGTCATATCATCTAGTTTAATGACATTTTATTAAAACTCACTGTGATGGACTAGAGATTCAGCTCAACGAGGAAGCATGTGTCTAATGCACTCAAGGCCCAGGATCAGTCCACAGCACTGATACCAAATGACAACAAGAGGCCCTGCAAATTATGTTCTGAATTAAGCATTATTTTAAAAGCTACATTAAGTTGAAAGGAACCCATGTTTTTCTAATGACACCTTCATATTATCATAGAAAGTGCTTCAAGGCTAAGTGTAAGTTTAATTCCAATATTTTCATTCTTAATGATAGTGGGCACAGACCTATATTTCAAATAGTTATGTCAGTTTTGAGGTGTGAAGATCAGCTTATAAAATATGATTGGATTGTTATCATTTTTAGCTCATAATTTGACTAATGAGCAACTTACCTTAGAACAAAATGTCATTTCTATTTTTGTATTGCTTATTGGTGTTTACATAAAACATAACATCTTCTATTATATTTTATATTGGACATTTTTCTTCCCTCCCTCCCTCTCCTCCCTCCCTCCCTCTCCTCCCTCCCTCCCTCCCTTTCTCCCTCCCTCCCTTCTCTCCTTCCTCTGAGACATGGTCCTACCATGTAGACTTGGCTAGTCTGGAACTGACTATGTAGACCAGGCTAGACTAGAATTGATCCACTAGTCTCTGCTTCCTGAGTGCCAGAATTAAAGGTGTGTGATACTTCTCCTGGCTTTGGTTATTATTTTTGATTTAATAAAGTGACTTGATGTATTTTGCTGCTATCCTTGTGTTGTACAGCTGGAAATATGTAACATTCTACAAATTAACCTAGGTGGACTGTATAAATCCAGCACAACATCCTGCAAAGCAAGTGAGGGAATAAACTTCAAACTCTGCATGTCTAGGAAAAGTCTCACCTTAACACCCTCCCAACTCACTTAACACTATGGGGAAGGGCAAATGTCAATTCATCTATGTATTACTTTAATTTTTATTATTTTGTGGGACTAAAAGTCTATGAGATAGCTCAGTTGATAAAGGTGCCTACCATCTTTAAAAAAAGGTTTTATAAAGAGGCTTGGTGACTTGAGTTTGAACCCCAGAACCCACATGGTAGAAAGAGAATTGACTCCTACAGCCAGTCCTCTGGCTTCTATACATACTCTCTCTCTCTCTCTCTCTCTCTCTCTCTCTCTCTCTCTCTCTCTCTCTCTCACACACACACACACACACACACACACACACACACACACACACACAGACTCAGAATGTAAATGAATGAATTCTAGTATTCTTTTTTGTTATGTCTTCATTGGCTAATCTTGTAAACTCTGCTCTAAAAACTTGATTCTAGGTTATCCCTGTTGTCCTGCACATAAATTAAAGGAAGCAATGGGCCCTGTGCTTAAAAGGTAGTGGCTTTCAGTTTCCAACTGCAGGAGAGCTCCTGAATAATGTCTAAGGTCACATTTATGACCTTGAGGATTCAAAGAAGGTTTCCCTTCAGAGGGCCCCGGGTGAATAACCAAGGAGGGTTACTTGGTGAGTGTCTCCTGTGGATACTGAAAAGAGTGAATTCACTCTGGGAGCTGGGTGAATCTACTCTGTGTTAGAAGTAATGCTTGGTAATGTCACAAAGCTTAGCTCAAAGCAAAATTATTCGACATATACAAATCACATTAGGAAACCTTAACAGCTGCAAGTGGAGTGATGGGATGGGGTCACTTCTTTTCAGAGTCATTCTTCTGGACAGCTTTACTTGGAGTGGGAAGAAGAAACAAATTGCATTTTATTATGTGGGGGATTAAAAGATTTCTAAATTTAGTCATTATCACCTGGATTCTTGGCTTTGAACACAGTTTTCCATATGTGCCAGCCTGAGGGCAGCAACTCAGAACTCCAGGGGTTACTAGCATAGGTAGCAGTGACAAAGTCATGTGCCAGATAGAAGCCAGACAATCTGGTCTGATGACCAAAGCTGTATTAAGAAAGGACAGTCAAACATTTAAAAGAAATTATTTCTAGGCAGGAGTATCTGGCTATCCCCATATAACATTTCCTAAAGTACTTACACAATAACTTAGTAGGTTTAAAAATAAACAATAAGACCAAAAGATGACCTCCAGAATCTTCCTGGACACATTTTCCCCATCAAAATCCTCTTGTTTTAAGAGAACCCCCAGAGATGCCAAAGTCTCCCATTCCTTTCAGAGGCTAACTACTCTACTAACTAGAGAGCTTCACAAAAGCTAAGGATAATTCATTCATAGGAAATTAACTAGGTTGGCTGTGTATATGTCTGTGGAATGGGTACTGTGTCTAACATTTCAGTATTTCTTTGGAAGAAGTTTTGTTAGCAGAAAGAAAACCTATCAAGTCTAAGCTGTTTTCTGTTAGAGATCTAACCAATATTGTCTATCCAAAAGACTCAGATAAATCATTAAAGAGCTGCATCTCACTTAGAGCTGTAATAACCTTTTCCTTAGGCCTCTAGGAAAGTGATAGGGTGGCTCTTACAACTTTTTTGTTTGTGCTTCTTCTCATACCAACGTTGGCACTGGTGTTATATTTCATACATGAAGGAACAGAAGTAACTAATTATGTGAATCCTCACCGGATTCTGGTTACATGTTTGCATATTGAATTTCCCCTCTTTATTTTCCTATGAAACTAAACCCTCCACACCCCATCGACTCCAGTCACCCGACTCAGCTGAAACATAGTCTTGCTTCTTCTTGCATTCAAGTATGAAACATACTGGCTATTCTTTTGGGATCAGACACATTTAATTGAGTTCTTCAATGCAACACAGGTTTAATAGTAAGCCAAAATGCTAATTTAAGCAACCAGCTAGTAACCTTGAGCACTGACTTCACAATTAAAAAGTTCCTAACCAGATACTGATTTTAGAACCTTCTAACTTACAGGAAGGAAGTCAGTCAGAAGGCTTAAGACATGAATAGTATCACATGATCTTAACACCAGAACATGTCCATAGAAATGATCTAGGCTTTTGTTCCTTTTCCCAGAAAGGAAACATAAAGCCCTGGAAGGAGTCTGGTGGCCTTCTACATCACCTCCAGTCAGAGGCAGAGCTAAAATCAGGGGCAGGATTTTGACTGGGGTCAAAGCAGACTAGTAGACTTGACCATCTGATTAATCACATTTGATTTTAGAAAGAAATGTCATAGTAGAAACTAGAAACAGGTAAATAATTTTATAAGATGGTAAGTGATTTCATGAAGCATGTAAGGATTTAAAGATGTATTATTTGTACAATCCTGAAACTAGAAAGAACAGCCAAAAATTTCAGCCTCCATTTAAAAGCAAAACTCTCTTTCAGACCCTCCTCCCAGATCTTTTCTAGGATGTTTCCACAAACCTGTCACCTCACATTCTCTAACCCAGGTCTAGACAAAGAGCTGACCCTATAACTCACAACCAGTTCACACTGTGATGGCTGAAAACAGGCATTTAAAGGGGAAAAGGGTCAACTGCCACCTCACTTGTCATACTTCCTGATTTTCTTCAATCAAAATCAACTAGACTTTTTACTGCTGATAGGGAAAAACTCTCAGAATTTTGCTTCTTGAGGCCTGTATTTCCAACCCGTTCCCCAGAATACTCTCCCTGGATCAGGCATGAAGATCTAGGTTGTGTGTTTAAGTTGAAGAAGGAATATAGACTAAAAATACTGTCTCTACTTTTCTCACTTATGAATATTATTCAGCCTCAAGAGAAAGAGTCTGGTGTATATATAATAGCATGCACAAGCGCTGAGACCATTATACCAAGTGACGTAACTCGGACACACAAAAAGACAAAAACTCCATGGTCCCATTTAAAATGAGATGGAGACAAAAATAGGGAATGGTGCTTTTCAGGGTGTTGGGGAGGAGAGAATAGGCAGTTACTGTTAATATGGGTGTACATTTCCTTCCAGGGCCTTATGTTTCCTTTCTGGGAAAGGAACAAAAACCTAGATCATTTCTATGTTCTGGTGTTAAGATCATGTGACTTTTCATATACAAGACAAAGTGGGTTCTGGAGATAGTGTTAACAGGTGCACATTTAGTATCAACTGAACTGCTTAGTTTAAAGGTTAATATGGTAAATAAATTATAAAAAATACTTATTCTGTTCAGATTTCCTTCTACTTCTCTGCTCTCTTCAAAGTTATAACCTACACAAAATATTTCCAGTTCAAAATAGAGTGTTTTAATTTGCATTAATAACCTTTGAAAACACAAGCCTAGGGAGGCCTCTGAGATTCACACAATAAAACTCTCCACTCAAAGTACAGTGAATTCATAAGCCAGGATATATTTGTGAAGGACTCTAGGCTGGAAGTGGATGAATAAGGCTCTAATGACAGATTCAAATTCAATCATCACGGCATGCCTCTATCTACTCATCCAAATAACCACAGGCTCTTTGGGCATGCACTCAACTGCTTAATGCAGCATGAGGGAGTGGATGCTCAGAATCCAAGGCTCTGTTTTGGTTTGAGCCCCTTCCCACATGTAGTATTGTCTCTCATCAAAACAAAGACTAGGGAGTACTACTCCTTTCTCCCTCAGGCTTTTGCTTAAAAATGAGAATATTCAAGTGTCTTGGCAAAACTCACATATCTCCAGTGGTGAACATTTCCACTTTAAATATTAAATGTTCCTCATATCGTCCCCAAAGACAAAGAAATGATAGCTGGCTTTACTAAAGGCACCCCTTCCCAGATGTGCTTACGCTACCACACTTTCAAATATGAAGACAAAGGAGACTTGGAAGAGAACCCGTGAGAACTGTTCACAATCTATTCCTTGTTAACATTTTCAAACATCAAGTGAACCCATCCATGTAAGAGTATACAGCTGATTATGGCTTTCTGTGTACACTGATAGAATGTAATGACTGTCATTTTAATTGACATTCTGAAGTCTGTCATTGTGCAAACCTAAGCAGCTCAATTATTTTGCCCAACTGGAGAAATGCAATATTCAGAAACAAATGAGAATAAGACATTAAAAGGCTATCCTTGCTAATACTTTCAAACTGGGCTGAAGTTGGTTATATCCTGTTGAGCCCATCTACTGCTTTGGATGGCCAATGCAAGCATGGGGAGGCATACTGCTTGGGTCTCTAATCTTAGCTGTGACATTTCCTGTCTCATGTTTTACCATCAATAGTGACCTACTTGTTAGACCATGTGGTTTTCCAACCAGAGCTTTTGATGCTCGCACATGGGAAACACAATTATTTTTATATTTAGCACAAAATGTAGCTATGAAACATTTAAAATGATTTCCAGTTTAAGCTATCTGCATTAATCCTGTTTTTCAGTAATTTTTTCTTTGTCATTTAGAAATACAGTAGTTATGGTCTACTAAAAACAAAGCATTCATCCTTTGTTTTCTAAGCAACCCGTGAAGATGCTAAGGCATATTCGTATTTAATATATAGAAAACTAATGAAGAGTCAAAAACTCATGTCCGAGTTACTCAAGGGGGGAACCGGTAACACGTTTTGTTGAAAGCGAAAAGAAGCAATGCTACCTGTACCGTCTAGAGTTGAGACACCTAGGAAAGGGAAACTAACTCACTAAAATCAATAAAAAGAGTAGACAAAAGACTCAGATTAGAAACACACAGAAAGAGTCCCAGGATTCATAAAGGAAAGTTTAGCAAAGCCTAAAATCTCACTGAGTAACAATGCACTGGAGGTTACAAATCCCAGGGAAGAAAGTCTGTCAATACAATGAAATATGCCTAAATGTTGTTCTACTAAGCAAAGTAATACTGCTGCCCCTAGCTTTCAAAATTAAGAAGAAAGTCATCATTTCAAATTTACATATGTATGGAACATTGCAAACACTGCTCAGAATATAGGTTGGATATACAAACCCCCAGGAAAATGAACAAAGGCCCCACAATCTAACAAAGAATACTTTCTTGTTCCGTATTACTTGTGAATAAGTGAGTTTCCAACATGTAACCAAATCTCCAAATGGATGTCAGGAGTTTGTACTACACATACTTAGGTGAATTTCTGAAGCTATGGCTACCACACCAGCTCAAAAACAGCTGCTTTTGTGAACCATAAAGGACCTTTCAAATTGGTGTTCACACATGTCCCACTTTGCCTCTGCCAAAGAAACCTCATTGTCACCCTGCAAAGTACTTGGGAAGTACTCCAGCAATGTGTGTACCTATTATGAATTCTTTCTCATTGCCACTGTTTTTGCTATACATTTTCCATAAGCCCATGCTGCTTCTCACCTACACAGCCTTGACAAGAGAGAAAAAAAAGGAGAGAAAGAAAAAGAAAAGCTTCAGTTGATCCATAAAAGGGCCAATGTATTATACATGAAAACTACCCCGTCAAAAGCAGGCCCCCAAGAGCCAGAGATCATATGCCTATAAATCTTAAATAATAATGATACTTAAATAATAATGATACATTAACCCAGCACTTTAATTCTTGGTCTCGTTTTTCACCAGATCCCAATGTACACTCACAAAATTGTATTTCCAACTTTACTCAGGTTAGAAAGTGAGAATACAGCAAGGAGGAAGGGATCTCCACCAACAGCTCAGGAAGAAGATATGATGTGAACACTGAAACAGCCTCCTTTCATTTCTTCTCACTTGTTTCTGAGGCTTTAGAGAAAAACATCCTGCAAGACCCTAACTAAAGAGTACTCTCAAACACAGATGCGTTTTACTCACCATAAAAGGGAAATCTGTCATTTGGAAATCAGACTCAGGAAGGCTAGCCAGCAGTGTATTTCACAGTAAGTGACTAGCAACAGGTTTTCTGACAAGGGAACATCAGGTGACAAAAACCCCAAGTGGATTGACTCATACAATGGGTCAGAATACCTTAGTTCGTGAGGCCCCTGGGGAAGGGCCTAGGGAAAATGAGCAGGGACGAAGGGAATGCAAAGTTTTTGTCTAACTTAAATGATAATTTAATTACATGCCAACATCGCACTGCCTCAGAACACAATGCCTTACAATGTAATTAGCAGGAAACAATCCATAGAACAACAATAAAATAAAAAACTGTACACATTTACAAAAGCACTCACTTTAATGAAGAAGGAGAAGCCAGAGCAAAAGGACTTTGGGAGAAAATACAGCTTCATGTATTCTAGTTGCTTAGGAATTAACATGTGCGGTAAAGCTATTTTTCAATTTGCACCTCCATAATTACTTTGGAACAATTAAGAACACAGTTCCGAGAAAGGAGTCATTTAAGTACATATATTAGTTGAAAATTATGTGCATGCAGAGAAATCAATTTTAAGTGAATTTACCATTCTCACTCCCACTTTAAAATTTAGTCTTATACATAATTTCATTTTTTAACAGTTTATACCAAATTAAAAGTGTTGGTGTCAATAGGTTATTCTAAATAAGAAGTTCAGAATTTATTACTCAAATGCCCCTAGTATAAGGCTCTAATAAAACCCAAATGTATATAACTATAGTAAGTGTATCTTTTCTCCAAAGAACTTTAATATTCATTTCTTTTGCTCCTGAACAGAATAAAAAGTAGATTTAATTAGTTTTCAAATTTTCCAAGAAAAAAATTCTGAGCTTGATAGATTCAGGCTCAAATGACAACTGGCATCTTACCTTAGGTGGGAGATAAAGGCCAACTCTGGATTACTAGAAATCTACATTTGTAAGTACTCATTCATTCATTAACTTATTTGTTTGATCATTGATTTTAAAATATAGGTAGAAGACAACAGATCAAAAACTAGATAATTAGGTAAACTATATGAGACTGTGGCAAGTAGCATGAAGAAAACAGATGTGGGGAGGGAAGAGGGTCCAGGAGGATTCCTGAACAGATAGATAGCACAGTCCTTGGATATTGTTATAAAGAGGAGATATTTAAAAGCCTGGGTAGAGCAGATGTAACCATAGGAACAGAGGCTGTGTCATCCAAACAGAAGGTACCACAAATGCAAAGGGTCACAGGTGGGGAAGAGACTGGCTTATTATACCAACAATAAGAACGCCATGTGGTTAGAAAATTGAGCAAGGACCACAGGATAAATAATGAGGTCACAGATATGGGCAGGGTCCAATCACTTAATGCTCTACTGGCTGTGATAGTCCTAGGACTGTCTTCCAAGAAAAGGGGCAGTCATGTTGAGTAGGAAGGGACATAAGAGAACTCATGTCTGAATCCTAGCTTAGCCACTTATTAGTTGTGTGATCTCAGTAAGTTGCTAACTTCTCTTAGATGTTAAATTCTTACTGTATAAAAGCGTACATAAGAAATCATGACCAGTTATAATCACCCATAATTATCAGTCTTGTTAACAGAATGATATATAAAGTTAAAAAAATTGTTTATATTCATATAAACTTATATTGTAAAATATATTAGATAGATTTATTGAGAAATAAATTATTTTAATCATTTTTTTCACTAAGCAAAGAGCATATACTTCTTGAGTACAAGAAGACATAAATTAGTACATTCAAACTCATTAGGGTTTATTGTGGCTGTAATCAGAATAATCATTGATCTTGGCTCACTTCTCTGTCCCTAATTAGTTTGCATTGTCCCCTTTTTGTTTCTACCCATCAGCGGTACCTACCAACTACATAGCCACTATCCCAAGAAATTTAACAGTAATTTTAGAAGGGGTAGTATGCAATAGATATACATATGCCTGTCAGTGTCTATTCTGTACCCTGCCTCTCCCAATACCTACATCTTTCTTTTTAACAGAACGTTAATTTTGTTCATTCCTCCCCTTCTCTGGTGCTGATCCATAGCTAGTGACTGACTGAGAGGTGGCTATGTGAGCCACTTCTGATCAGCGTGTGAGGACCCAAGTGGAAGTCTTTTATGGAATGTTTTTATACTCTTCAGAAGGAAACTTTGAAATGGTGGGGGTGGTTCCAGTTTTCTGTGCTCTTGACATTGTCCTGTTTGCAAGTAACATCTGAACTGCTATAACCAAGTCACAAATACAAAGAGAGCAGAGTGGTCTGTGACAACAAAGGCAGGCCACTTAATCAGTCACTCTTTCTCTATGCCCTGTGATTTACTCCAGACTTAACATTTCTTTACCACACATGTGAATTGGATGCAGAAGACCTCCCAAGGAAAAAGAGCCTACATATTTCTTCTTCTCTGAGAAGGTCCAGGCTAGAAGCAGGAGTCTTACTTGAGTTCAGTGAAGTTTAAGAATTTTGGACTATAGGATAATACAGCATTTGACTCTACAATGCTGGGGTAGGCATACACATGGGTAGCCAGTACCAAATGTTCTCTATTTGGCTTTCCCTACCTGATTCAGGATTTTTGCTTTTATCTTTTACCTGTCTGCAGCAATTGTTCTCCAGATGCCTAAACAGAGCATAGTTTTCATGGATCTTTCGTTCTATAAAGTTGACAACTAAGCCTTTATTCCATTTCAAGATTTTCAACAGAGACCACACAAGGAAGTCACAGATTCCAGCACAAGCCAGATGTTAAGGAGTAAAAGCAGCTTCATATTCTACTTAGACCAGAGGACTAAATTGGAAAACAACAACAGCAGCAACAACAACAACAATAACAACAACCCCCCAAATACTCCAGGGTTAGGATTTCAAGTTAGAGGGCAGATTTACCTGAAAAGGAAACCATCGTGACCATTTGCTGCTTTTTTATTTATTTATTTATTTCTGCAAGATCTTATTAAATGTCTTTACAGGACAAGGATAGCATCCAGAAACAGCTGCCAATATCCTGTTATGCTGTAGGCAATGGCTGGGGCATGACAGGAGGCTCTGGATTCCCGCCCTTCTGTTCTGAGATGGGGGGTGGTGGGCTGGATTTCCTCATTCAGCTTCACGGTGCTCACATGGTCAAGCAGAGGCTTCTTCAGACCAATCTTGGGTCCCAGGGCAACATGAGCTTCACTTTGATGCCCAGCACACCCTGTCTGAGGAGCACATGGCACACAGCAGTGTCAACAGAGTGGTTAACAGGGTCTCTACTGCGGGTCATCAGCTCATTCACAGTCTTATGGACGTGGCCCTCTGTCCTTGGAGCTTCCCAGTCACCAAACCTCACAGCCCTTGACCCTGCTCTCCATAATGAACCACAGCACACCGCAGCAGGTCCTCACAGAGCAAGCCCTCCTGGGAGTTTGTAACATGGAGACTCTGACTGGACAAAGGCACACAGGCCCCTTGTGGCCACTTTTTTCTCTATAAAGCTCTATGTTGCCGCCGGGCGGTGGTGGCGCACGCCTTTAATCCCAGCACTTGGGAGGCAGAGGCAGGAGGATTTCTGAGTTCGAGGCCAGCCTGTTCTACAAAGTGAGTTCCAGGACAGCCAAGGCTACACAGAGAAACCCTGTCTCGAAAAACCAAAAAAAAAAAAAAGCTCTATGTTGCCCTGAGGGAAGCCGAACCTCTTCTGGTTCACTACTGCAGTCAACTCTGATCCCATGACCCTTCTCATCGAGAACATCCCGTGTTCTGGTGGCTGAGGTTATGATTTCTGTCCTAGTTGGTGTAACTCAGACTCCAACTCCAGAGTAGCCATCTTCAGCCAGCTCCTGAGTGAGAAACTCATTCACTTCAGCTTTGAAGATGCCATCAGCCGCAGACTTCCTGTTCTTGGAAATCTGCATGGCCTCCCTGCCAATACGCGCCACCAAAAGGAAAGGCAACTGCTTGCTGCTTTTAGTACGTGTATCCTTCCAACATTTATACATTGGAATCTAATCCCTAACAGAAAATGGTGCCTATTGGAACTAATTAGGACTATGCCTTCATAAATGGCATTAGTGCCCTTATAAAAGAGGACAGAGACTTGCAAACTCTGTCTGTCATATGATGTTACAGTGAAAAACCCCCATCTACAAGGAAGAAAGCCATCACCAGATTGCTAGCATCTTACTCTTGGACTTCCCCAGCTCTAGACTGTGAGCAATACATTTTAGTTGTTTATAAATCATCCAATCTCAGGTATTTTGTTATGGCAGCCAAAGAAACTAAGATACCATCAAAGAACATTGTTTACTTTTCCCAGCCATGTGGAGTCCCCTTGCTCTTATTCATTTTTTAAAGTGAAGTAAGTAACAGGGCTTGGGAATATACTCATTTTGCAAAATAAAGCATAAGCTGGAACAGGGTCACAGTGTAGGGGAGATGTGACGAGGACCGGGAATATATTAAGAGACGGTATAATGTCTAACAATTCACAATATGCCAAAGCCAGAATGGCTTAAACCTAAAGTAACCATTTCAGTCTAATGTATACTTTCCTACAGGAAAATGATAGAATTATACATTTACAACATAAAGGCAAGCACAAATGTAACGAATGCAGATTTTATAATTTCATACAGTATTTAAGAAAAACTACTTGGGAAACGGGGTAAGCATTATAACTAGGTGTAAGACTGGAACAGTAAATGATGCCTCAGCTCATGAAAGGGGCACCATTGCAGCCCCACCTAATGCCTTCATTATTAATGCAAAGCAAAGAGGGAAACTTGTGCAGTGTGTGAATGGTATCTAAATGTGTAGATGTGGCCAGCGCAAGAAAGCTGTAGAAAAATAGATGATTAGGTTAGGAACAATACAACCTAATTAGGTAGATCAGGGAGAGCAAACTGAGACATGAAAAAGAACAGCGAAGCGAGACAAGTGAGGAAAATTGAAAGTTACTGTCAATATTTTTTAAGAGAAAGAAAAAAGCCAACAGATAAAGGGGAATTCCAGCACCACGTGTGGATAAGAATGGCGAGAACAGGTTCTGTGAAGCTAATTACTCTTGTGCTGTATAAGGTTCTCAGAACATCTAATAGCTCCTTAGAAAAGCGCAGGGAATGCTCACACAAAGTCCTTTGCAAATGGTCAAAATTGTAGTTACTTACAAGGAAGAGATTAATAGTAACACTGACCATGAAAGAGCTTTTATTAGTAAGTGTTTTACCTGAAAATAGGGGAAAATAACACACAGGAAAGAAACTAGTAGAAGGTGGGGGACTGAATTATGAAGAAAGGTTGAAATTAGGGGAACCTAAAAGCTTAAGGAATAACAGCTTTCAGACCATGAGCATCTGTTTGTGAGGCATGCACACAAAGTGTAAGAGGAATAAGTTTCTTTAAAAAATAGATAATATTTTAAACTTATATTTTGAGACCGCCAAATATGTATACAATGTATTTTAATCATATTCACCCTACTTTACCTTCCAACTCTTCCCACATCTCTACCACCACTACACCCACCACTACCTATCCCACAACCATTACACATACCACTACCACAAACACTACCTACCCCCCCCACTATACACACCACTAACACTACCTACTTCCCCAGTACATACACCACTACCACTATCTACTCCCCCCACCTCCCGACAACTATGCTTTCCTCACCAATACTCATCCACTCGCAACTTCAAGGAGAGGAAGAAATTTCCTATTGAAGATATACTGAAGCTCCTCTCATGTCTTTCAGAAAGCTAGATCTAAAGGGTAAAAGGTAAGACCTCCTGTATACAGAGAAATTATCCTGGTTTATAGGATCCAGAGCCAGTGTCTGAGCTCATGGTGCTCATCTTCCCAGTGGCCTTGAACATCTAAATGCCTTCGGATTTAAACTGTTCAACTTTCTGATGTCTTCTTAGAAGATACAAGAATAAAGCACATATATTAAGTGATACTCAATTTCCCAGATAAGACAGATAATCCTGGTTCTTGATCTCCTGAATCCTCTAAGGTCCCATAAGATCTAATGTGAAAGAGCTATCTTAATGGCTTTATTTCAGACAGTTATGCTTAATTCAATTGAACTACAAGCTCTTGAATGCATGGTCTATACATGACTTCAGCAATGCTACTCCTTGCACTAACTTATCTAAGTCACCAAACCACTACAGCTATGTTGAAAGTACTTCCTCAAGGAAAAGGGATTTATAAACGAAAACTATTATAAAACCTAGTCTCTAAGCTAAAAATATACTTCAATAATTATTTTTGAAAGCTTCCTCATCACAGTAAATATGGAGGACAGTGGCTACTTGACTCATCAAGATCTTGCTCTTCAAAGGGCCCCTGTGATGGTTTGTAGAGGCTCGTCCCAGAGAATGGCACTATTAGAAGGAGTGGCCTTGTTGGAGGAAGTGTGTCACTGCGGGGTTGGGCTTAGAGATCTTCCTCCTAGATGTCTGAGTCTGTTCCTGGCTTCCTCTGGATAAAGATGTAGAACCCTCAGCTCTTCCTGCACCATGCCTGTCTGGATGCTGCCATGCTTCTGCCGTGATGACAATGGACTGAACCTCTGAGCCTGTAAGCTAGCCCTGAGTAAATGTCTTTTATAAAACTTGCATTGGTCATAGTGTCTGTTCACAGCAGTAAAACCCTAATACAGCCCCCAAATCTCCCCCCCCCCCAATGCTACCTAGTTACTTACACTGGACAGTGAAAAGAATGAGGCATTAGTGGCTTTAGAAGACATGAGTGAGGCAGCCCCAAGTGTCAAGAAAAGCTGCCTTTCAGGATCTAACAAGGGACACAAGAACAAGAATGGTCATGGGAGATGGCAGGGGGCGGGGCAAGGGAGGGAAGGAGGGAGGGAGAGAGGGAAGGAAGGAGAGAGGGTGAGCATTGGAGGCATCCTTCAAGAAGTCATAACAGGCGGGTAGTGAGAGGAGGAGGGAAGGCAGGAATGAAGCAAAGAGACTTTGAAGATGGAGCAGGATTGGATGAGCATTCAACGAAGAGCCAAGATTGGTCCTACAATTCTGTTCCTGCCATCCTTGTACTTTAGGGTGGATGTTTTTATGCACATCTGTTGGAGACCCACAACATCCATTTGTAGTTCTTTGTAGCACCTAGTGCACATAGACACTATTTCTTGCCAAGCTTTCTTGAGAGATTATAAGATGGCAAATAGTTCCCTGCCTTTAAGGGGTTCCAGGCTGGAGAAGAGAATGCAGGAGACAAGATCAGATGAGATCATTAGTCCACATGGGAGCATGTACAGAAAAGTTTCTCCAAAGTATTAACATGTGAAATGAATTTTGAGCTAGCTAAGAAGACAAGCACTAATAGTCAACTGTAATTCTTTTTTAAAAAATAATGTCTTCCCATGACAGGTACTTAATTAGTATTTGTTAATTAAGTTTAGCTTATTTTGATTTCAGGCTGGGAGCTAGTTCTTATCCTATTTGTTTTTATGCCATCTAAAAAGATAAATCTATCTATATTAAAATGCAAGAGCACAATCTTTAAGAAACATTGTATCATGGGGGCTGGAGAAGTGGATCAGTGGTTAAGAGCACTTGGTCCTCCTGTAGAGGATCCCGATTCATTCCCAGCAACCACATTGCATGGTGAGTTCACAACTGCTTGTACCTCTAGTTCCAGGGGAATCTATGTCCTCTTCTGGCCTCTGTGGGCACCAGGCATGCATATCATACACAGGCATACATGTAGGCAGAACATTCATAATAGAATAAAACAAAAAAAATTGAATCTTGGAACCAGATATGGTGGAACACTGCCTGCAATCCTTGTATTCAGTCAGGATGCAGAGGCAGACAGATCTCTTGTGAGTTCCAGGCCAGACAGGGCTCCTCTGTGAGACCTTGTCTCAAAAGAAAATATTGGGATATACACTCATAATTTTCCAATTATGTGCATCTTCTTGTTCTACTTATTTTATGCAAAAAAAGTTTGAAGAATCTTCAAAAAGAGCACATTTTGCTCACTTGAAATATGTGTGTGTGTTAGCATAAAATATACTTGGCAGGTCCTAATATAATTGGATGGCTACGCCTTACAAAAACTTGATTTCTTTTTAATCAAATTTTTAGAACCATACTGGGTTTCTTGCCAGGGCTGCAATAGTGAGCAATAAATACATCATTAGATCAATGGTGGTCTGAGGATGGATTACTCGAAAGATATTTCCAGCCAAGAAGAATAAGATCAGACATCTTATTGTGCAGAGATTAATAAAATATTGTTTAAAGCATGGATACCAAGTTAAATATAACAGGGAAGGAAACATTGCAAAACAGAATGAAACAGTCAGGGGTTTATGATGTAGTGATATTGATCACAGATTTTCCTAAGTACTTGAGACCAGCCACACTATTATATATGCCTCTGATTAGACCTTGAGATGAGAAGGAAAAAGTTATATAAAAAAGAAACTAACCAGGGGAAGGCCTTCTGCTATAATAAATTATTAAAAGCAAACAGGGTGAGTGGGTTGTAAAGACAATATAAAACAGAATCAATGCCCACAAGAAACACCAAACCATCCACACTTCTATAAATTTCTTACCACTCTGTCTGGCATTTCACTGGAGGTATTTCTTTCCCACACCCTCCCTATCCCGCCCCCACCCCTGACCCTTCACTCTCGGCCCAGTTCTTTTTTCAGAGCTCAGCATTTGTTTTTCTTGTGTAACCCAGGCCTTGATGTCTACAGCTATGCTTTCAGCTTGTATTAGCACTGTCTGAGGCCACAGATGAGTGCATCTGTCACTTCATTCATCTGGATCTTAAATATAACACTGACACTGTAAGCAGGGGACACCGAGGATGATGCACATATCACTATTACTTCAATACCATCCTTCCCCAGTATTCTTTTTCCTTATTGTTAAATCCACAAAGCTAAAGTCACGCTGAAGGTTCTCTAGCTTAGTAACTGAATACCACTAGACTAGCAAAGGTAGGCATGCAAAAGGGTATTCAAAGTGGTTGTAGTTTATGTATTAGGGGATGTTAGAACAGATTGATTTGAAAGGTGAACCTTTACAAAAATGATTTCACTGTGAGAATAAGGGTAAAGAAAAAAAAAGGGTCAAACACTTGAAAAGAATTTGTCAAATGAAAGATGCCAAAAGTATGCCATGTTTTTTTTTTTTTTTTTAAAAAAAAAAAGAATTGTTGCACAGAAGCTTGTAATGACCTATGGCCCAGTTTCAAGAAAGGCTGCATTCTACAGTAGTTGCTAGCCTTTTCTTCTCTTCTCTTCTCTTCTCTTCTCCCCCCACCCCCATCTGTCTGTCTTCTAAAGAGAGAATAAGTTGGTGCTCTTGTCTGGGAGCTGTGGTATACCTCAGGTTTTACAGACACTCTAAATCTGTCAACTCATGCAGAAGCTGGGAAAATGGAGTGTAAGTAATATTTTTGCTAGTGTAGAAACAGTAGTATTAGTATAACGTGACCACAGACAAAAATAGCACAAGGCTAAAATGTGGGCCCAAAGAATTCTTCATGTAGACTTTGTCCCCAATTGTGCTCTGTGACCTTTAGCAAACTATTTGCCTCTCCCTGTCAAGGTTGGCTGATTAAGCTCAGGGTCACCCAAACATTCATCATATATGCTGGTTAACTTTATAAGGAAAACTTATAAAGCCAAATCCAATATAAAGAAAAATGGAAAGAAAATGGTTTCAGAAGAAGTGTTATCACAAACTAAGCAAAAGCAGGTAGCTCACAGTATAAGGCCAGCATCGTACTTATTGGTATTATCTTTAAACATGAGGGACAGAATCCAACCATTATGCTTTCATGGCAGCTGTTTGCTCATCTGGAACTAAGTGGGAAAAAAATCATTGTCCTCCAAAGGCTGTTAAGTGACCTATCAAATGCCAAGTATTCCTCTAAACAGAAATTGCTCCATAAAGGTCTCTGTGATGATCCAATGATCTTGAAGTATGTAAGTTCAATGTCTCAACCTATCTAAATCCTTTTGTCATCAAGGAAGTAAATAGTCTTGACATTTCTGACCTCTGAGATTTTTTTTTTTAAAACTTGAATGTTAGCGAGGACAATTTCTGATATAGATCCACTCTCTTTCAAACCTTACCTAAAAGTCTAATGTGAACAATCTTGTCAGTATGGAATACAAGAACAAAACACAGAATGCACATGTCAGGATCAGAAGGTAAGTAAAAAAAAAAAACCCAATTGTTAATAATTTATAAATAAAAACTAACACTGATTTCAGTAAGAATATAGTCAAGCAGTATATTTTCAACCCATTTCTGAGGGACAGCTTAAAGTCAATCTAAATTAACTTTCAGAGTATATCATGGTGGGTGGGGCGCATGGCTGGTCAGCCAAGTAGCTAGAGTGTCCTAAGGAAACACTTGATTCTGGTTAAGTCTCCTCTATCCTTGATTATGTGCATACTTCTGTCCTAGCACCAAGAGATAAAAAGGGCTCCCTTTCCATCTTTCATGGAGAAATGAGGAACGGTGTGTATTAGGGCTGGCCAAATCAGCCCAGAACATCCCAGCATCACTGGTACAGAAACAGACAGCGAAGAAGCAAGAGTGAGGAGAGGTATTAAATTATCTTGCTTCTCCAGGCAGACTTCCTTAAAATTGGGGCCAATTCAGAATAGGAATGACTGAAGATTTCAGGCACTAAGCAAAAGAGGTCCATTGTTGAGAGAGTTAATAAACTATCAATTTTATAAGGTCAGTAAATACCCCCTGGAAATTCTGAATAATCAATTGTTATGTCAGCTCACAGATCATGTTATTTTATATCCTAAACACCATGCTAGTACTTCTTGATGTTCAAGTGGTCCCTTGTATCAGAGCTTGTCTTGAGTGCTTGAAAAATGCAGATTCCTAAGGTACCCTAGGTTCCAGAAGTGAATTCTAGGACAAGAACTAAATTCCCATGGGGCCACTTAGTCTATTTGGATGATTCATGTGAAGCCAGGAGGATCTATATAGCCCTTCATAAATTTAGACATATATATTAGGGATTTACAGATTTCCTACAAATGTTTATGTAACATAAAAATGAAAATACCTGTGATGGGTTCTTAAAGCCACTCCAGTTTATAATGATCACCACTATTAAACTGTAATTAAGAGCATAAAATTACTGCCAAAAGGATCAACTGTGCTTCTGGAAGGTGTTGTCCCTATTGTCACTAAAAGTAACTATACTATTAAAGGAATTTATAGCTTTTTAAAGTATCACTCATTTGCCAGCAGGAACTTAACAAGCTGTTATAATAACACTCCTCCCATACCTTTTTAGTCATCAGAAATTTTATGATAAAGCCTTTTTTATTATTGTAAAACTATACATTGTGAACCATTGTTACTAGTGATTAGGCCAAATATGAACTTATTTCCAGGGTATAAATTCCTAAAGGCATGCTTCATTAGGATTACTAAGGCAATCTTAACTTCAGCCTTGGCAATAAAGTTCTATTTACTTCTATTAAACTGTGTGTGTGTGTGTGTGTGTGTGTGTGTGTATGTGTGTTAAAAACAATTTATTTTTAGTGCATTCTCTGAAGCAAAAGACAACAGTTTGTGATATACATGTTACTGCAAACCAGCCTTGCTGTCGAGGTAACAACCACAGTTCTTCTCAGGGGACTGTGGTTTGTTTTTTTTTCTTCTATAATTCCCCCTCCTCAAATTATGGCTACAATTATATCAGAAAATACTCTCCCTGTTCTAGGAGACACCATTCCCTGCATCACCCTCATTAAAACTGTAAGTTCTGACCAAATAATAGATGAAAATAGAAGGCAAGCAAAAGGCTTTGTTTGTAGCGTGTTGTTTTCCTAAGGGTTGCCCCCTACCCACTATTCACCCCAGTGTGCTGGCTGAAGTGTACATGCTATGTTTTAACAGATGGGCTGGCTGGCGGCGGCTGGGCTGTAAAACAGGAACGCAGAATCTGTACTGAGTGGTATTGAACTGAGTGCTAGTAAAGTTCACGGACATATACTGACCCAGACAGACCAGACAAGATTCAGACATGCTTACACATACAGGATTATATATACCTTATAGCTAAGAGGGTTCATCTCCATAAGCCAGAGGAAGTTCAAGGCTGAGTTAAGCCTTTATATATTTCTACCTCATCCCCCTATCAATCCTCAGATATATGCACTTGTATATCCGTATACTATATAAATCAACGTTTTATATATTTTAAAAGACAGAACTATTCCCAACACCAGAGCCAACTCTCCATAGTCTTCTTAATAAGCTCTCATTCAAATCGAGTAAGAATGGCAAGACAATATTGCACTGAATTCTATTTGGTCCACACAGAATATAAGCTGCATGCTACTGCACTCAGAAAAATCAAGCTGCATTTTCTACAAGAGGAAAGGGGGAAAATGTAACCCAAGCTTAGTCGCAAAGTGTCAGGTCTAACCTTGAATCCTCAGTTGTCAGTTCTTGCCACAACTTCAACACTTAAAACACGCAGGTGTTTTAATGAACACCACCGAACCAGGCTGGGGATACCCAGTCTGGTGTTGGCCTCTAGGCTCCCTGCTGGTCCTAACCAAGTTCCTCAGACACACCTTGAGGCGGATACGGAGGTCTGAGCAACCCAGGAAGGGGGGGGGGGGGCGCACATTCAAAGACTGTCAGGGAGCAATTACTTCCCAAAGTTTAACGTTCAGCACCGCTGTCATTTTCTTTGGATCTGCAGAGTACGAAAGAGGCCTGCTACTGTCCCCAGCGGGTCCCTCCAGTTCTCAGTCGGAACGCGACCAGCGCTCGCTGCGCACGCCGGCTCGGGCGCCGGTTAATGTTTAGGAACCACGCTCAGCCATCTAGGAACTGCTGTGTGCGCACCGAGGTGTCCCCGCGCGCCGTGTCGCTGCCGCAGAGGGGCAGGGGAGCGTCTGGGACCTAAGGGTGGCAACCACCAACGCCAAGTCTGTTCAGACGCACAGCCACGTCCTGGGCCGAGTTGGGATGCTTTGAAAACCAGAAGTTCTGGAGCCGGGACACCGACAGAGGGTAAGTGTTCCCTGCCTTGCCCTTGCCCTTCCACAGCCGCCACGCTCCCACCCGCCAGCACCGACGAGGTCCTCGGCTCGCTGGCAACACCGCGCGGAGGAGCCGCTTTCACGGCGCGGCTACTCACCCTCCTGGCCCAGTCCAGACGCCAAATCCACGCCCCTGCTGCAGATCCTCAGTCCCAAGTTGCCCGGAACCGCCGGCTGCTCTTGCCCCGCGGGACCTGGGCGCATTGGCGCTACGGGGCACTTGACGGGGATCGCCGCAAGCTCGGCGGTCGCCTGGCTCAGCAGTCGCCCGGAGCGCGCTGACAAACCACGGACCCGCTCAGCGAATGAGGCGGAACACCGCGCAGCGCTGACTAGGCTCCGAAGGGGGTGGAGCCCTGGGGCGGGGCCAGCTTCGGGCCAGCCCCCGTAATGCGGGGCGTCTACTAGTGTTTGACTGGCGGAGGCCATAGCCAATCGTCAGGGCACCAGGATCCTTGGAGGCCGTAGGAGGTGCCTAGGGCGTGGTCCCGCCCCTCACTCAATGTCCAATCGCTTGCGGCTGAGCGTTAGCCCGGAGACGCTACAGCTGCCCGCAAGTTGGCAGTTGTGAAGTGCGGTGGTAGTGGTGGTGGTGTGGTGGCGGCGGTGGCGGTGGTGGCGGTGGTGGCCGCGTCTGGTGGCTCCTGCACAGTCTGATGCAGTGGGACCCGAACGCCCCGGGAACCTGACTGCGGCCGGGGAGGGCTCTTGCTGACAGACGGTAGGAGTTCCCAGAGCCGTCGCGAGTAGGCACGCTGCTGAGATCAATCCTCATACCTGACACGAAGAGTAGGCTAGGAACTTGGCCCCAAAGGCTCCCCGGCCAAGGGAGGACTCTGAGTACTCACACAGGCTGAGTCTCACAGGTCCAACTCTACACTAGAAACGGTTCTGAGCTCGATCTGGCGGTTGTCTCCTAAACAAGAACTCTGGCTCAGCCAACCTCTGGGAAAGTACAAAGCAAGACTCTCCTTTCCCTTCCGCTAGGGAAGTCTTAGCAAAAGTCTGGTTCTTCTCATGCTCAAAGGCGCCCCCATGCACTTCTTATCCTCCACAATGGGTTCTGCTGCTGTCTGCTTGCTCCTCCAGGAGTAAACCATCCTGTCTGCTTGGACAGAAAACCGCCGCAGAGCAAGCCACATCCATCAAACTCTGCATTCCCTTCTTTCCCCTTTGGAAAACCTTGATTAGGCTGAAGGCACGAAGCAGCTCATAGTTGGTAGTTGGGAGTGCACTGGGAGCCTTTAGGTCTTGCCCGAATAGACTTTTTAGCCAGGTTTTAAGATCACACACACACACACACACACACACACACACACACACACACACACGAGAGAGAGAGAGAGAGAGAGAGAGAGAGAGAGAGAGAGAGAGAGAGAGAGAGAGAGAGAGATCTCGAATGGAATGGGAAAGCAGATGAGTATTGCTAAGGCTTAGAATATGAGCATGTCCTAGACTATCTTCTTGGGATAGGTAGATCCAATCTGTGTTTAGACCCGTACTTGTGCATCCAACTTGTGTTAATAGGATTGCACAACAATATAGGAAAGGGGCCAGACTTCCTGACGGTCTGCCACTCATGTGTGCCCCACCTTGATACTCTTGCTTCCAACCCAAGCACTTCAGATCACTGTCTCAGTTCTGAGAAACTCTAAGGAATTATGTAGCCATTTAGTACAGGTGACTATTCATGTGTGAGAGAGCCGCAGGTATAATTTCAATGGCCATCTGGCTTCCACAGCTTCCTCCTTGATAACTCATGCCTCATGAGAAGGTTCTGATGAAGTCACCAGGGAGAAAGAAGAGAAAAGGACAGCTTTCATCTGGCAAGGAATGAAACAGCACCAGTAGCAGAGAAAGTTGCAGCTCTTAGGTGACCTCTGGCATGGATTTGACTCTGTGGAAAGAGGTCCATAGGCAGGTTGTCAGAAGGGGAAAAAGATAATACCCAGCCCAGGGTAGCCCTTAAGAAGCTGTAAAAAAGTTAGTAATGTCAAATGTGCACATTAAGTTCTTTCTTTCTTGCTGAACCAAAAAGACTGGTAGAGATAAGAAAGATTCAATCCCAGCAGTCACTAGCAGCTATAGAGTGACTAAGGGGAACGACCTTTGCCTACAATCTATTCATGTTGGGATGGAGTGGGAGTGGGGGCGAGAACACGTCTGCAGATATCAGAAAAGAAAGTTCAGAAGACTTCTCCCTGGTTCTTGTAGTGCGTCTGTCAGAGTTCCTCACTGTGACAAAATACCCAAGGAAATGTGTTGTATTGGCCTACAGTTAGAGTTCATGATCTCATGGCCTTTTAGGGCCTGTGGCAGCATGGTGCCTCATGGTGGAAGCTCTAGGTAGAACAAACACCACACACTTAAGTGGTGACCAAGAATAGGGGGTTGGGCAGAGAAGGAAGACAGATGGAAATGCTCCAGTGTCCTTTCAGTGGACCCTGCTTCCTAAAGGGTGCACAACCTCCTGATGATAGTGCCACAGGCCAGATCCCTCCAACACATGTGTCTTGGATCCAAACTATAGTAAGCAGGAGACCTTCACTCTCTTTTTAAGGCCATGCTCTTCATGACCCTCTGGAAGCCCCTTTGCTGAAGGCTGTCATGAAATATCGTCTTTGACTGGGATAATCAGGAAGTTCCCATGGAAGAAGTGTATTTCTTTGGACTTTTTCCATTCACACTTATGATGTAATTAGAGAAGTTGGCTATCAGCGCTCATCATGAACACACCCTGTGAGGGTTTTTCACAGGTGCTAATAGTTATTTTAAAACCCTCTTTTGGCTTGTAGGATGGCTCAGACAGTAAAGGGTATTTCGCTACTAAGCCTGAATACATGAGTTCTATTTCTGGTCCCCACTTAGGGAAATATGCCTCAAATTGACTTCTTACCTCCACATGTGTACCATGGTGCATGCATGTGGGCATGCATATACAACACACACGCGCGCGCGCACACACACACACACATACACACATGATTATAATATTAAAAATCATTTAGCAGAGCCAGTGAAGCACTTGTGATATATAGGTTTGTTTAAGAGCACTAGAAAAGTTTAAATCACCTTGGTATAGGAGCCAACCACTGGCTGATGATTCCACATAAAGTCTCATTTACATTAGTTGATGAGGGAGAAATAAGAGACACCTCCTCTAGTTAATAGATAACTTCCATGTTTAATTTTCCATTTCTTCTTTTTTTAAAGATTTATTATATATAAGTACACTGTAGTTATCTTCAGACACACCAGAAGAGGGCATCAGATCTCATTATAGATGGTTGTGAGCCACCGTGTGGTTGCTGGGATTTGAACTCATGACCTCTGGAATAGCAGTTAGTGTTCTTAGCCGCTGAGCCATCTCTGCAGACCCTATTTTTTTCCTTCTATAGATAGATATATCCATCCATGGTTCTGGGATTAATTGTACATCTCAGTTTTTCTTTAAGAATGAATGATGTCTTTGTTAGGGTTTCTATTACTGTGTCTTAAAAAAATGATCAAAGCAAGTTGGGGAGGAAAAGGTTTATTTCATCTTACAGTTGATAGTTCATCATTCACAAAGTCAGAGCAGGAACTCAAGGCAGGATCGTGGAGGTAGGAACTGAGGTGGGAGCCACTCAGGGATGCTGTTTACTGGTCTGCCTTGCTCATGGCTTGCTCAGCTTGTTTTCTTAAGCCGTCCAAGACCACAGGCCCATTGGTGGCACCACCCACAATGGGCTGAGCCCTCTTACATGAGTCACTAAGAAAACACCTCCCAGACTCGCCCATAGGTGATCCTATCTAGGTATTTTCTCAATTAAGATTTCTTCTTAAATGGCCCTAGTTTGTGTCAAATTGACATTAAAACTAGACAGCACAGATGGCAAGGAAAAGACAGCCCATTTATACTATTTTCACATTCCCACACCATCTTAAAGTTAAAAACATTTTTGAGATTAAAATTTATACAATATTTCTTTTTCCTTTCCCCCCTTTAAACCTTCCTGTTATACTGTTTTCTGTTCTCTTTCAAATTCATGGCCTCTTTCTTCATTAATTGTTATCACATGTATATATGCATAAATATATAAATACAATCTGTTGACTCTATATAATGCTACTTGTATTTTTTTAGGGCTGACCATTTGATCCTGGACAACCAATTGGTTCTGCTCCATCTTTTATTTTCGTTGTATTTTTATTTTATTTTAATTGTATGCAGTTTCTACAAGAGTCTATCACTTGGACATTCCTTTAGTTGCTAGCTCCCATAATAATCTGTTGAGTTTGGGTTATCCTGATATTCTGAGTAGAAACAAGATCTCTTCCTGTATCAAGGACTTAGGCTAACACTGTCAATAGGAAACAAACCAAAAACCCCCACAGTATGGGAGTGAAAGTCATTTGTTTGCTTCCAGCCTATTTCATAAAATTTCTTCCACTCAAAGGGGTGAGAAGTTTGTGGAATGACTTAAGGATGAAAAGAGTGGTATAGCTAGGTTGGATGATAGACCTACTTTTAGCAT
Source organism: Tokudaia tokunoshimensis (assembly GCA_036184795.1). NCBI lineage: Eukaryota > Metazoa > Chordata > Mammalia > Rodentia > Muridae > Tokudaia > Tokudaia tokunoshimensis. The sequence continues at coordinate 46,379,677 of BTHU01000017.1, forward strand.
TTTGATAATTCTTCACACTGATTTAAGATGTGCTTGTTTGCAATCTTACTATCAGTGAATGAGGGTTCAACTTTCCCCACATCCTGCCCAGCATTCGTTATCACTTCTTGGTTTTCACTGTTCTGACTGGGATGAGACGAAATCGCAAAGTAGTTTTAATTTCCATTTTTTTTCTAATTGCTAAGGATGTTGATGTTGAACACTTTAAAAGATATTTCTCAGCCATTTATATTTCCTCTTTTGAGAGCTCTAGTTCTGCAACCCATTTTTAAGTTGGGTTGCTGATTTCTTGATTTTTTTTTAAAGTTCTGAATATATTCTATTCAAAATACTATTCTGAATAGTAATACTCTATCAGATAATTGACTGCAAAGGTTCTCTCCCACTTCATGTGCTTCCTCTTCACTGGATTGTTCCTTGTGTTGTACAGAACTGTTTCGTTCTATGCCTACTTTGTTTGTTGTTGGATTTAATTCTTAAGGAAATGGTGTCCGGTTCTGAAAGTCCTTTCCTACACCTGTATCTTGTAGGGTACTATGTTTTCTTCTAGAAGTTTCCCATTGGCATCTTTGGACCATTTGTAGTTGATTTTTATGTAGGCAGGGTAACAGATACAAGTCTAATTTTCTTCGGCTCTTTGTGATCATCCAGTTTCCCTTGCACCATTTGTTGAAGATGCTGCCTTTTTTCCAGTGTGCATTTTTGACATCTTTATCAAACATCTGATGGCAATAGTTATGTGCACTTGTGTTTGGATCTTATATTTCATTCCATTGGTTTGCATGTTGGTCTCTGTGCCAAGTAACATGTTTTTATTACCATGGCTCTGTAATATGCTTGTCATCCATCCAGTGTTGTTCCTTTTTCTCAAAATTGCTTTGGCTATATGGGGTCTTATGTTTTCATATGAATTTTAGGAAATGTTCTATTACTGTGAAGAGCATTGTGGGGATTTTGGCTGGGATTGTATTGAGTTTGTAGACTGCTTTTGGTAAGATGGTTGTTTTTACAATATTACTTCTGCCAAACTATGGGATGTCTTTCTATCTTTCATGTCTTTCACAATCTATTTTTCTGAAATTTAAAGGACTCCAGAGATAACTGCTTCTGCCATATTCAATGCCACTCTATTCATAATAGCTAGGAAATGGAAACAACCTAAAGATCCCTTGAACTGATGAGTGAATGATGCATATACACAATGAAATTCTATTCAGATATAAGCAAAAATATAGAATTTGCAGGTGAATGGATAAATGGATGGAATTAGAGAAAATCTTCTAATGATTGAGTTAATCCAGACCCAGAGAGACAAATACTACATGTTCTAACTTGTCCCTGGCAGACCCATATAGAGATAGGTATGGAGTTTTAGATACAGGGATGGAGATAGAAGTAGAGATATAGCACTTGGGGTAAAAATGCTCCCAAGAGCCATAGGATATCTAATAAAAACTAATTAGACACAAAGCCCACTCATTAGGAGGGAATTCATGTCTGGGACTGTAAACCTATCCAACTACCTGTGGCTAGTGATTGTTATTGACCCTAAAAGGAACTGACTATGCTTTCCCAAACTAATACAATTTCTAACAGTTTTCTAAATACTTTTCCTTATACCCACAGATAAGTAAACCTCTTAGCCCTAATCAGAGCTTTTTTAGTGGGTGAGACTATTACAAACATCCACAATTGGTCAAAATGCAGAAAAACACTGACCATTGGATGCTCAACCCCAACTGATACATCTACATTCCAAATTCCACACCCAAGGCCTGGGGAACATTGTAGAAGAGGGGAAGAAAAGTTGGAAGAGTCAAAGGACCAAAATGTCTACTGTGAGATTGTGACTTCTATGTATGACAGAGGGCTATACCCATAAAATCTCAACAATATGGCTGTCTAAACACAACCTGAACAATAGCAATACCAGTTGACATACAAATGTGGAGGGAGGAATCTCATAAGGCCATACCCTTAGATGGAGAATTACAGGCAATTAGTGGCTTCTGGGAGAAGGAGGGTCAGTCTTCTTCAGGGATAAGCCTTTTTATAGGTTATCTAAGCCTAAGCAGTCAGCCATAAACATATATACACTATGAGCAACACTAAATGGACACACACACACACACACACACACACACACACAATCACTAAGACAGGCACTGGGGAGGGCATAGAAGGAGCTGGCAGAGGGGCGGAAATGACGAATACAATGCTCATGTATAAAATTCTAAAAAAAAACATATTTTGAAAAGAATGGGAAGAATCAGAACCATTATGCAGGATTTTCCCTTTGTGGATGATAAGCGAATTTGTTTTTAGGGACGACCATCCCTCTCTGACAAGCTATACCTTAGAGCCTTTCAATAGGCCATGAGTTCCAATCTGAACAGCTGTCATGGTGAGTGCTTCTGGCAGTCACTTAACCTCTGTTTACCCTTTCTTCCTTGGCTGTAAAACAGCTGGCAGAATTGTCTTACTGTGTTTAGCTGCTCAAGGGGGACCCCATGACAATGGTTACTATGTACTGCAAATGCTTTGCATTTATAGTGGTACTGACTGCTGAAAAGGGGAAGGATGTGAGGGTGAAATGGAGAAATAGTGCACTCTGGACAATTTCCTACATATGCAATTTCTGTCTAGATCTCATTGGACTCTTGTTCTATAAATGGAAATAAGGGGAAAGACCCTTTACCATTCTTCTTTGGTTGCCAAGCACTTAAAAAAGATGTTAAAGAGAATACATACTGTGTTGGTTAGTTTTTTTTTTTTTTTGTCAACATAAGCTAGAGTCAACTGAGAAGAGGGGACCTCAATTGAGAAATTGCTTTCATCAGATTGGCCTGTGGCAATGTCTTGATTTATAATTGGTGTGGAAGGGTTCAGACCACTGTGGGCAGTGCCAGGTCTTGACAGGTGGTCCTGGGGTGTATAAGAGCACAAACTGAACAAGCCATGGGAAGCAAATTAGTAGGCAGTGTTCATCTATGGTCTCTGCTTCAGGTCCTGCCTGGCCTCTACTCAATGGACTGTGACTTAAGATATGTCAGCCAAATGAATTCTTTCCTCCCCAGGTTGTTTTAGGTCATAGCTCTTTTGTTTGTTTGCTTCCTTGTTTGTTTGTTTGTGTTTTGAGACAGGGTTTTTCTTTGTAGCTCTGGTTGTCCTGGAACTCCTTCTGTAGATCAGGCTGGCCTCAAACTCAGAGATCTACCTCCTGAGTGCTGGAACTAAAGGCATGTGTCGCCACTGCAAGAGAAACACACTGGGACTGGTGGGAGGGCTCACCAGGTAAAAGTCCTTGATGTACAGCCTAATAACTTCAATTTGATTCCCAGAAAAGAGGAAGGAGAGGACCTACTGCACAAAGTTGGTACATGTAAAATGGCCATTCTCATATTCTCTCTCTCTCTCTCTCTCTCTCTCTCTCTCTCTCTCTCTCTCTCTCTCTCTCTCTCTTTCAAACACACACACACACACACACACACACACGCATGCACACACACACACTTCAAAAGGAGATAATACATAATTAGAATGGAAAGAGTTGAAGCAGATACAGAGTTGGAAAATGTGCTTAAGTAAAGATATGTTTCCCTTTCTTCCATTACCACCATCTCTTTCAACATAGTTTTACTTTGAAAATTGTCCATATTTTTTAAAAGGATCAACCAAAAGATCTTGCATGGAAATACAAAAATTTCTAAATTCCTGCCAGAAGCTATAGACCCTAACAGCAGTTTTGCTTGGGAATCATTCTGAAACCTTGACCAAGTCATGAACTTCATTAATAGTTTCCCATGTATGACAATGCAGCAATATTTCTGACCAATTTCACATAGATGAGATAACTAATGACAAAGAAGTCTGAAATATTAATTTCTGTACAGACTACAAAATACCATGGAGGTGTTTTTGGCAAACCGAAGTGTGTTAGTTGGACACATCAACTAGGAGAGAATTTCTTAAGAGATTTTGATGGCACAGCATCTTCAAGCAGTGTGTCACCACCCACAAAACAATGCACTCTTCTTCTACTTGGATGCCAAAGCAACTTTTCCATTTGAGGGTTAGATTGGTACAGGTCCAACCACGATAAAATGTGCTAACAGAAATGGGTAGGGAAGAACAGTTTTTGTTCCACAGAAACTTGGGATTTCAACATACATTCTCAGAAGAAAAACTACTCTCAATTTCTTAGAAATTTATACCATTAAGGACAAGATTTATGGAAGACTCTAATGATCTTGATAAATGATGGCCTGGTATAAAATTACAGAAGCTGGCCAGGAATCAACTAAGGGAAATTCAGAACAAACACATACTCCTAGTTTTAAAACTTCATAATGAAGCTGGACATAGTGACAGCACTAGAGTGACAGAAGCAGGTGGATCTCTGAATTTAAAGTCAACCTTGTCTACATAGTGAGTTCTAGGACAGCTGGGAGCTCAAAACACACAACAAAACAAAACACCCAAAACAAAGAACCCTCATAATGAACAACTCTGAGGGATTTGGCAGCTATTGAGAAAGGGAAGATCATATGTTTGATATGGGCATGGGATGGGAAACTGACCCCACTGTTGAGTTCTCTAGCAATGGAAGCAATGGGATCTATATGTGTATGCACAGAAACTCACAATTGGGAATCAACTCAGTTATAGAGGCCAAGAAGTCCTATGATCTACTGTCTGTCAGAAAATCAGTGATTTAACTTTTCTCCCTGCCTAGAGACTTGAAAAAGATCAGGTGAGCTGGTGACATAGAGCCCAGTCTAAAGTCAAGAAATGTGTACTGTTCCAGCTCAAGCAGGCAGGTAGGAAGCAAAAATGAAATTCTTTTTGTGCCTTCAAGCCTGTACAGATTAGATGATACTCATGTTATAGAGGGTGGTTTACTGAGTACCTATTCAAATGTTACCTTTATCCAAAAATCACTTTATTTCAGCTTACAGTTTTAGGTCATCATGCAGGATAATCAGGGCAGGAACTCAGGGAGGTATCTGGAGTCAGGAACTTCTCAATGACTTGTTCCCGAAGCTTGCTTAGCCTGCTTCCTATATAACTCAGGACTTTTGCCCAGAGTGGCACTATCCATAGGTGGGCTTTGCCTACTACATCAATCATTAATCAAGAAAATGCCTTACTAATGTCTTGCTTATAGGCAATTGGATGGAAGCATTTTCTCTACTGAATTTCATCGCAGATAACAAACTGAAGCTTATGTCAGACTACTCAGGACACTACCATAGAAAGACCAAGAAGTAATGCTTAATCAAGCTATACCGTGGCTTGGTGAAATTGACACATAAAATTAACTATCACAGATAGAATTAAAATAGGAAGACTTTCAGGCTATGTGAAGAAGTCCTATTCTTTGAAAATCCAGTTGCTGAGACCAGGAGTACTGAGGTGATGAAGTTTGCCTCATTAGCTTGTTATGAAGCTCGAGTAAGAGCAGCATGGCACCAGGCTTATGGAAGTCCCTCTAGTGATAATACTTACAAATACATTGTTCTACTTTAATCCTTTAACAGGTAAGGACTCTCCTTCCTCATAATTTCTAAGCTGAAGAACTATTCTAGCAATAATAGTAGGTTATATACTTGGAGGTCCAAAGTTCTTTATAGGCACTAGAGGTAATACATGAAAACTTATTTTGCTATTGGCAACTTCTTGAACATACTAAGGAGGAAAATAGCATCTTAAACTCATACTGCTTCGCTTTCATGTGAAAGACCTAACCCATATCTTTCCTGATTCCCAGTACATCACATAGCAATGAGTGACTAGTAACACTCAAATCAAAAGGAAGATAGAGAAAGCCACAGGAAACAAACAGCTTTAAAATCCAAGCCGTTTCCAGGTCTCATTGTAAAGCTCCTAGAAAATTTAGGCTTCTAAAACCTATGTTCATCACCCAGATTTTAGACTTAATAGGAGCTAGTTCCCTGGAGGCAATAGTATTAGAATAATAACTGGCCAAAGACGGAAAAAAATGGACCATCCCTTAGAAATGAATTTTATCATTAGCTACTATGAATACCCCAAATTATGACAGATTTACATGTAAGTGTGCCAAAGAAAAGTAGCTGTGATCTATAATACACAAATTTTTTTATTACCCAGGAGAATCTAGGTACTAATGTGAATGGTATTGCATCTGTGAAATCCTGAAACCCACAAAGGATTTGAAGATATAAAGCCAAATAAAACATAATACAGAAGGAAATGATTTTGATTATGTAACATTTATATATAGCATCTCATTTTACAATTTTAAATTGCTTTTTCAGTCATTGGTTTATTCTTCCTGCACACCTGGGGAGTATGCCTGTGCTGTTATCCTCTGTTCATAGCTGAGGCATTGGAGACTGAAAGAGGCAAGGGGTTTTGTTCAAAAGCACAATAGGGACAGGGTACGAAATTGTTCATTCAATCAGATACCTATTCAATACTACTGTTGGCAAGGCATCAACATCTGTGTGGTGGCTATGCACAATCATGGGTACCTTATGTGTGGCCACTCTCAGAACCTGAGTTCTGCTGGACTAGGAAGTGATCTGTCAATCAAAGGTGCCCCAATGAGAAAGGACCAAAATATAGAGGAGGAGGAAGTGAAAGTATGCCAAGGTTCCTGGAGACAGTGGGATTCGAACCCACTTGAAGATTGGGTCAGTTTTGACTAATGGGCTGTGGTTGTGGAAACAGCACAGAGACATGAAGGTGGGGGAAATAATTTAATACAGTATAGGAGAATGTACAATTATAGCAGAATATTTATTGGGAAAGGACCAGAGGGTAGAAAAGGAACATGCTTTCCAGGTCATTTAAATGCCTACATAAACATATGAATTTCAAGGCCATGGGTGGGCCTCAGTGGCTGGAACAGACTATCTTTGATTTCTCTTACTTTCTCACTATTCCAACAGTGGTTACATGCTTATTCCACAAGTATGTCATTGCATATTAGCTTTCTAAACTTCACATCAATCTAAAAAGATAAATATTTTTAGTGTGTGTGTGTGTGTGTGTGTGTGTGTGTGTGTGTGTGTGTGTGTGTGTGTGTATACATATGTTCGCAGGTGCCTACAGAGAGCACTGGATCCTCTGGAGCACAGATTACAGGTGTTGTGAGGGTCCCCCATGAGATCACATACCTTCTAACTATGAGACATGGGACTCAAAAGCAGAACCTCCGACTTCTCACTTGGGAAAGACAGGTGCAGATTCTGGAAGGTGCCAACACTTAGGATACCCAAAGAATAGTATACCTCCTTCCCTAGCTGAACATCTTTCCAGAAATAAAATAACGTTTTAACATTCTATGTGTTTTATGTCTACATCCAGCTCTAGTGTAAAAAGAAAGAACATTTTACTTTTTTTTTTTCTACTCTACAATTACGATGACATTCTTCTTGTGGATACTGCAGACATTCTGATCTCAGTTTAGCCTTTCTACTACTTCAGAATCTTTCTGAAAACACTGGTCAGTTCACTCACTAGTCCCTGTCCTTAGCACTGCAATTAAATTCATTTAACCTCTGCCCATCTCTGTTTAAAGCTTTACCCCTCAAAACTCTTTCCCTCCTCTCTCTCCCCTTTCTACCATCAGATCTTGAGATCTAGGATGTTCTTCAGCATTTTTTTCTGTTTAATAATTCAGATTAAACAGGAGGAATATTATCATTAACCCAAAAATATTTTTTTAATTTAATTTTATTTTCTATATTCTTTATATTCCAAATAATTTCCCCTTTCCCAGTTCCCCCGCTCCCCAAAAGTCCCATAAGCCCTCTTCCCTCCCTGTGTTCCCCATTTGTCTAAGAATTTCATGAATTCATTGTTTTTAATTGCTGAGTAGTATTCCATTGTGTAAATATACATGGAAAATATCTCTGATAAAATTGAAGAAATATATAGAAAAACACGTTAAGATTGACTATTTCATGGAAAAATTATACAGATAAAATGGTAGGCATAAAAATATTCCTAAGTTGATTGAAAGTGGAGTTATAAACATTTTCTGATAAAATTGAAAATCTACAAGGAAAATATTTCTGATAAAACTCAAGAAATATATAGAAAAACACGTTAAAACTGACTATTTCATGAAAAATTATACAGATAAGATGATAGGCATAAAAATATTCCTAAATTGATTGAAAGTAGAAGTAAAACATTTTCTGATAAAATTGAAGATTTACATGGAAAATATCTCTGATAAATTGAAGAAATTTATACAGATAAATTGGTAGGAATTAAAATATTCCTAAGTTGATTGAAAGTAGAATTATAAACATTTTCTGATAAAATTGAAGATTTACATGGAAAATATCTCTGATAAAATTGAAAAAATATATGGAAAAACATTAAAATTGAAGATTATCATGGAAAATTATACAGATAAAATGGCAGGCATAAAAATATTTCTAAGTTGATTGAAAGTGAAATTATAAACACTTTCTGATAAAACTGAAGATTTACCTGGAAAATATCTCTGATAAAATTGAAGAAATATATTAAAAAACACGTTAAGATTGAGTATTTCGCCGGGCAGTGGTGGTGCACGCCTTTAATCCCAGCACTTGGGAGGCAGAGGCAGGTGGATTTCTGAGTTCGAGGCCAGCCTGGTCTACAGAGAGTTCCAGGACAGACAGGGCTACACAGAGAAACCCTGTCTTGAAACCGCCGCCCCCCCCAAAAAAAGAGAATTCCTAAAAAAAAAAAAAAAAAAAAAAAGAAAAAAAAAGAAAATGGAAAAAGATTGAGTATTTCATGGAAAAATTATACAGATAAAATGTTAGGCATAAAAATATTCCTATGTTTTTTGAAAGTGGAATTATAAACATTTTCTGATAAAACTGAAGATCTACAAGGAAAATATTCCTGAAAAAATTCAAGAAATATATAGAGAAACATGTTAAAACTGACTATTACATGGAAAATTATACAGATAAAATGGAAGGTATAAAAATGTTCCTAAGTTGACTGAAAGTAAAATTATAGACATTGTCTGATAAAACTGAAGATCCACATGGAAAATACTTCTGACAAAATTGAAGTAAAATACAGAGAAACATTAAAATTGAAGATTATCATAGACAATTATACCGACAAAATGGTAAGCACAAAAACATTCCTAAATTGATTGAAAGTGGAACTACAAACGCCCCCCCCCGAAACCAAAGATCTACATGAAAAACATGTAGAAAACAAAATCGAAGAAATACACAGAAAAAATGTTAAAATTAAAGATTATCATGGAAAATAATACAGTCTAAATGGTAGACACAAAAAGCATTACTGAATTGAAAGAGGAGTCACAAACATTTTTTGATAAAATCGAAGAGCCACATGAAAAACATCTCTGTTAGACTATGTTTTTTGTTGGGGAATTGAGTCTATTGACGTTATAAGATATTAAGGAATAGCGATTGTTGCTTCCTGTTATTTTTGATGTTCTTTTTATGTTTGTGTGGTTACTTTCTTTTGGGTTTGTTGAAAAGAAGATTACCTTCTTGCTTTTTTTAGGGTGTAGTTTCCTTCCTCATGTTGGCGTTTTCCATCAATTATCCTTTGTAGGGCTGGATTTGTGGAAAGATATTGTGTAAATTTGGTTTTATCATGGAATATCTTGGTTTCTCCATCTATGGTAATTGAGAGTTTTGCTGGGTATAGTGGTTTGGGCTGGCATTTGTGTTCTCTTAGGGTCTGTATGAGATCTGCCCAGGATCTTCTGGCTTCTTCTGGCTTTCATCGTCTCAGGTGAGAAGTCTGGTGTAATTCTTATAGGCCTGCCTTTATAGGCTACTTGACCTTTTTCTCTTACTGCTTTTACTATTCTTTCTTTGTTTAGTGCATTTGGTGTTTTGATTATTATGTGCCGGGAGGACTTTCTGGTCTGGTCCAGTCTGTTTGGAGTTCTGTAGGCTTCTTGGATGTTCATGGACATCTCTTTCTTTAGGTTAGGGAAGTTTTCTTCTATAATTTTGTTGAAGATATTTACAGGCCCTTTAAGTTGGAAATCTTCACTCTCTTCTATACCTATAATCCTTAGGTTTGGTCTTCTCATTGTGTCCTGGATTTCCTGGATGTTTTGGCTCAGGAGCTTTTTGCATTTTACATTTTCTTTAACTGTTGAGTCAATGTTTTCTATGGTATCTTCAGCCCCTGAGATTCTTTCTTCTATCTCTTGTGCTTGCATCTATGACTCCTGAATTCTTTCCAAGACTTTCTATCTCCAGAGATGTCTCACTTTGTGATTTCTTTATTGTTTCTACTTCCATTTTTAGATCCTGGATGGTTTTGTTCAGTTCCTTCACTTGTTTGTTTGTGTTCTCCTGTAATTCTTTCAGGGATTTTTGGGTTTCCTCTTTAAGGGCCTCTACCTGTTCACCCATGCTCCCCTGTATTTCTTTCAGGGATTTTTGTGTTTCCTCTTTAAGGGCCTTTACCATTTGACCCATGTTCTCCTGTATTTCTTTAAGGGAGTTATTTATGTCCTTCTTGATGTCCTCTAACAGCATCGTGAGAAGAGACTTTAAATCCAACTCTTGCTTTTCCGATGTGCTGGGGCATCCTGGACTTGCTGTGGTGGGAGAACTGGGCTCTGATGTTGCCAAGTAGCCTTGGTTTCTGTTGGTAGGGTTCTTGTGCTTGCTTTTTGCCATCTGGTTATCTCTGGTGTTAGTTGGTCTTGTCTCTGGCTGGAGCTTGCCCCTCCTGTGTCTGTACTCCTGGGAGACCAACTCACTTCTGGCAGGGTCTGTGCAGAGAAGGCTGTGGAGCTGTCTGGTTCCCTGAGGCAAATGGCGGCTAGAAGGGAAGACTCTTGTCCCAGCTGCCCCTGATCATATGCCCAGTGTGCTCCTAGCTGTACCCCTCCAGAGAGAAGGTGGAGATCTCACCTCCGCGCTCAGAAGTGAAATCGCTGCTGGGAGATAACTCTCTCCTGGTGGGCTAAGCACAGAAGGCTATGGAGCTGCCTGGTTCCCCGCTGCAAATGGCCAATGTTCCACAAATATTTTTGAATGAAAAGATTGTTTATTTAAATCTTCCTATAAGGAAGAGAAGCTCCAAGGAGGCTATTTAGATAACATAAAATTTAAAACACAAAAATATTTATGTGGTCAAATAGGATGCTTTTCACTGATCTGATTTAGGAAAAGAGTTTTAAAAAAAAGTTCTTATCAATAACCAGTAAGAAAAGCCTCTAGAACAAATAGGCACCACAAATAATGGGCCAGAAAACTAGGAAACTATTCGAATGGGGCCCTCTCCTTGCTTTTTTATCCTCTAGTGATGTGTTTGGCTCAGCTCAGATTATATGACCCAAGTCATCAAGAATTGTTAAGAGCTTTTCTATGTTTCTTTAAAAGAATTTGAAAGAGAGAAAGCAAAGTTAATGCACAAAGATGATTAAAATTCATCTAGGCATTTACATTTCCCCTTAAAAGATGTGGAGAACATGCATTGGGTCATAAACTTGTACCTGAATGCTGTCCAGTCTTAAAAGCACCATGACTCTGTTTTGCAATTTCAAGAAGAGCAGTGGGGTAGGACTGGTAGCCTATGTGTCACCAAGGAAGGTGATGGAATGAATACATGATGCTTAGGCTTGTAGATCTACAAAGCAGAGAATACTTACTTTGAAATATTGGAAAAACAGAAATTTGAGAGACTCAGAGGGAATCATATAACCTATTATAATCATTTGCATCTCTTTACAAATGGAAAAATCTACAATATACACTTCAGGGGATTTTCCATATTAGTGGAAGAAAGTGCTAAAGATACTTAAGTATCTTTAATATTGAAGGCATAGATTAGCATTAATATCTTCTGATTATTGCAATGAAGTATACGTGGCTCTTTCTTCCCCTAAAATATTCAACAAAGAGTACTGAGATCCTTTAAGATTACTGAAGTAGAAACATACTTGAATTAACTTTATTTTAAAACAATAGCTGCAGATTATTTCCCTAACCAACAAGGCTCACTGCACCAGGGCTCTAGTTCCCTGGAGTTTCTGAATACTGACCAGGGTCTAAAAGCTGTCACAGGGCAAAATAAAAATAAAATAAAGGCATTTCAACTTGCCTGTTGTCAAAGGTTAGTTCAAGAGTCCCCATAAAACAGGCATATCAGTCAAACAAATCTTGGGGGTCTCTGTAGGAGGCTGGTGTTCTTATAGGTGAATTGCTGAATTACAGAAACTCCAGGTAACCTCCACAGCAAGGGCTGTGGTGTTGCCCGCAGATATTAGGATCTTTTACAAATCTTCAAATTACCCAAAGAAACAGTCCTCAGAAATTTAACCTAAATTCCCAAGGAGGTATGAGTGAGATCAAGTGGCCCAGAAAGGGCCTTCTCCTTAAGGCTCAGGGTTCACATTAGCTAGAGTGGAGAGTCACAGAAGCCATGTAATTGTGGACTAAATAGTTGTAAAGTGGACCTGGCCCTTTAAACTTTGACCTTTTCAAAGCAAAATGTAGAATATTTTAAAATCCGGGCTTGTTTTCTGTCTCCTTTTCCCAAGAAGCTGAACAAACACACGAATGAGCTGTTAGTTGTAGGCCACCGTATTTATAAAACCTACCCAGATTCCCAAGTTATGGAGTCCTGTCTCCTCATTCTTACCCAGTCTCATTGTGAAATACAAGTGAAGGTCTCTTTGACCACATATTCTTTCTGTCACATGGGAGAAATGAGGTTAAATGTTGCTATGCAGAAGAGATCAGTGAAAAAGAATACAACTTCCAGCTTACACCAACAAGGGGTAAGTGCTTTCAACTGAATGACCTATGTGAGAATGCATTAATAATGTCTAAGAATAGTCTTTTTTTTCCCAATGAGAGCATTTATAGGCATAATCTCTGGTTGCATATTAAATTGATAAGAGACAGCAAACAGATTACAGGGTTTCCTTCTGCACTTTTTTACTGCATTATCTTCCTGTGACCATAGTCTGTGTCTCCTTGTTTTGGTAGTGAGAAGGAATATGTTGATGTTAGGGAAAGATCTTTCAAATGATGATAAAGGTTACAGGGAGGCCAGCTTAAGTGTTTCTTTTGGTATTTGCCTCATTTTAAAAGGCTGTGACTAGGACTTCATTCCTGTCTAATAAGCATGCATGGAACATTTTGTGTTTGGTGACTGCTTTATAGGCCCTCATTAGTCTCCACAGTACCCCTTGAGGGTGGAGCAAGCATTACCACCTACAGTTTACATGTGAGGAAATTTAAGACACAAAAGGATTATGTTATTTGTACAGGGTCACCCGGCATGTGACTCTAGCTAATAAAAGATGACTGCAAACTCTTTCCAAATAAAAAGAGCTTACAAATGTGAAGTAGCCTTGATGATAGCAGACTCTCAGGAGGAGTAAAGTACTCCCAGGACTAGGGAGCTTGCACTCTGTGTAACATGAAGTTTCCCAACTGTAGGCTGGTTCTGAAATAGTTATTCTCAAACCAGAAATTTTGAAGCGCACATGAATACCCCACCCTTACTCAGCCTCTAGACTGATAAGTGATGGGTGGAAGCTAGATTATCTGTATCTTGAAAAAACTCTTTGTTGGGAGTTGGAGGGAGAGGTCTGATGATCAGCCAGAATCAAGAACTCTAGAATTCAATCATAAGCTAAGTACAATCACAAAATACCATGGTTCCATTTAGGGAAGGATGTTTTGGGTCTTCCAGGTTTCTAGCCAACCAGGTCATGATTATTATCAGCAAAAGGACCACATGCACGAAGTAACTATAACAACAACATATTGTCCCAGAAAGTCATGTAGAGATTAAGGTTTGAGAACCATCAGTCTTTGAGATTATAATTTACTGATCAACTGTTCAGTTATTTGGTTCATTTTAATATTTTCACTCTTAGTGCCTCGTGTTTCTTCGTAACCCACATGGGGAGAATCAATAATACTTGCTCATGCATCCTCCTGTCAAACATTTATTAAATACTTGCTATGTGGAGATTATAGAATGAAAAATAATTATAGGTAAAACCAAATTAAAAAAAAAAAAGAAACAAAACACTCTAGAATACTAGACCACACATACTAAATAATAATAACAAGTAAAAATGAAGTATGAGGTAGGCACTCTTCATAACTGCTTAAACGTCCACAATCTAGTAATGCATAAAAAATACAATAAAGTAGGGGCTGTAGATCTAGCTCCATGGCAGGGTTACACATGTCTAGCATGTGTAAGGTTTGATCCCAAGTACAGACTATCGCCACCAAAAGCCAAAGTCAGGTGAGATGGCGTATGCATACACACTATTACACAGACGGGCCTGGAAGACATTATGCTAAGTCAAAAACAGCCACGAGGAGTGTAATAAAAGAGACAAGGAGGACATATTTTATTATTCCATTTATCTGAAATGTCCAGAATAAGCAAATGTATGATTGTATCAGCTGAAAAAGGGAAGGAGTAATGTGAACTGGCACCTAACGGACATGGGTTTCTTTGAAAGGTGGTGAAAAATCTTCAAATGTGTTGATTATAGTAAAAGCGACTAAATTTTAAATTTAAATGGAAGAATTATGTCGTTTTGAAATATATTTCAATGAGGGAAGGAGGAACGAGAAGGGGAGGGAGGGAGAGACAGACAGACACAGAGAGACAAGAGACAGAGACAGACTCCTGAAGGAAGGGATGATAATTATGGACTAGAAGAAAGTAGTAGAAAATTCTGTGAAGGAAGTAGCATTTGAGCTGAGTCAACAGGTGACTTTGTAAGGTATATTGCGTAGAGTCAGTCATACTCAAAGACACAAAAGTGGGGGGTGGTGCTTTCACGCAAGGGCAAATTACCAGGAATAAATAGCATTAAGACACATGAAGGGGACAGTAGGTGTGTCTGGATGACATCCTGAACCTCAGAATTTGGTTTTCTTTTCTTTTATTGGGGCTGGTTTTCAGGTGGGGTGAGAGCAGTGAGGAAGAAAGGTAACTGAAATGTGTAACAGAGATGTGGGATACAGGCAGAGACAGATGCGACAAGACTGTTAAGTAGAATTATAAAACTCACTGACACTGGGGATGGGGGGCAGGTGAAAAAGCCCAGATGTGTACCTCAACATCTCAGTCTTCGATGGGACTGGAGCTGATTGAATTTGTTATTTAGAATCATAGTATTCAAAACTTTTTGTTCAAAGGACACCCAACACTGTAGTTGTTGAACACCTCGCTGACAAACATTTGGTTACAGAAACCCCTACATTTTTAAACTAAGAACCGTGCATTATGCATCAAGGGTGAACTGAAGAAGGAAAATATCCTATCATTCTGTGAGCCCTTTGAAACAGACCTTCCCTTTTGGATGAACTGGTCTTTTACGGCCTGTCCTAAATGACTAAGTATTTACCACTTACTCAGATAGCTTCCCTAGAAACACTTCCTTTGGTGTGAGCAACTTGGATTTACTGCCCCGGCAACACCTCCCATTCACCACCCACACTGCAACTTGGCTCAGTCCTTGTCAACAGGTGTTCATAAGAATCATTTTGTTTTGTTTCTAATAAAGGTGCAGACTCTGAAAAGCATAGGCTGAATGTATTACACATCTGAACTCTCCCTTACAAGTGTTCAGTAGGGAAGTTCTGAAATGGTGAAGTCTCAAGGACAAGGGACACAAGGACTGCTGTTTATCCCAGTCATGTAAGGCCTCACCTGTGTTTTCCTCTAGGAGGAGAGGCGGCCAGCTCCCGAGCAAGATGGAAATGGTTTCTTCCAATGAAAGCTGGTATGCCTCCTGGGGAATCTATCTGGTAAGGTTCTCTCTGTGGGCTTCAGAAAGTGTTGCAATGGCACTGCCTGCTGTTTGTAGAATTTGAGAACAGTGTCCCCAAAGACGCCTTCCAGGAGTTTCCTAAGCAGACTGCTCCATTTAGAACAGCACACAGTGAGATGTGCCTACCTGAGCCCGTCAGGGAACAATGATTGCAACTCATTTTCAAATGACAGTTGCTAGCAGGACTAATGACAACAGTCTCAGGTGAGAATGCAAGCAGTCACTTTTGAGGGCTGTCATCACAGGTTCAAATGGGAGTCTCAGGTATGCAATGAGCTTCTTTCTACTGCTGTGGAAATGGACGGAATAAGGACCAGAAGGTTTAAATAACATGGCTCTGGTATGGCTATCTGGAATGAGTTAGTTAAAATGGCTGCCACTGGGGAGTAATTAAATAAATAATTAACTTGATTGTCATGTAATTTGTTATGTAACTAGCTTTGGCAAGAGGACACTTTTGTATGATTTTCGAACAAATGTCCTTGGTACCAAGAGCACATTCTTTCTCCAACTGTTATATCAGCCAATGGCTTGACCGCCCCCCCCCTTAATTTCTCAGTTCTTTGAGACTCTCAGTCCCTGTCTCCTCCTAGTCCTGGATCAGTTTTGTCAGGGGGATCCTCGTATTTCTTTTTCCATTGCCTCTCAATAGTTCTGTGATTTGCTTATATGGTTCCTAGCTTATGGTACTGTCTTAGTTAGGGTTTTACTGCTGTGAATAGACAACATGACCAAGGCAACTCTTATAAAGGACATTTACTTGGGACTGTCTTACAGGTTCAGAGATTCAGTCCATTATCATCAAGGCAGGAACATGGCAGCATCCAGGCAGGCATGGTGCAGGAGGAGCTGAGAGTTCTACATCTTCATCTTAAGACTGCTAGCAGAATACTGGCTTCTAGGCAGCTAGGATTTGGGTCTCAAAGCCCACACCCATAGTGACAAGCCTACTTAACAAGGCCACACTTACTCCAAGGCCACACCTTCGAATAGTGCCACTACCTGAGCCTAGCATATACAAATCATCAAAGGTATATTGGGAACTGATGGAATTTTTAAGGGGTAGGACCTAGTTGGAGGGAGTTAAGTCATTGGGGGTGTATTCTTGGGAAGGATGTTAGGAATTTGGACTCCTCCTGTGTTATTGCTTCCTGGCCAATATGAGGTGAGAACTTTGCTATGCACATCCTACTACCATATAGCACTTTACCATGGCCCAAATGCAGCAGAGCCAACTAACAACGTATTGAAACTTCCAAAATTCTGAGCCAAAATTAGCCTTTCCTCTTTGACATGTATTACTTCTGTTGGGATATTACAGCAACAGAAAGCTGAACAACATACTCATCTTTGGATTTGTCTCTTCCCCAGTTATTTATTTACTTATTTACTTGAGACAGAGTTTTACTATGTTGCCTTGGCTGATCTGGAACTCAAGAGATACACCTTCCTTTGCCTCCTGAGTGCTGGGATTAAAAGCTTGGACAACCACACAGGGCCAGAGCACGCACGCACCTCCCTCCCTCCCTCCCTCCCTCCCTCCCTCCCTCTCTCTCTCTCTCTCTCTCTCTCTCTGGTATAACTGTTTCCAATGTGAGGTGTGGATGAAGCCCTGAGGAATCAGAGAGGCCAGGGCACTGTGTTGTAGGTTGAATGTGAATTGTTTTCACAGGTGTTATGTTTGAATACTTGATCCCAATGTTGCTGCTATTCTGGGAGGCTGTGGAAACTTCTGGGGAGGTGGGGCCTAGCTAGGTCTTTATGTGTTAGAGCCTACCCTCGCTTGTCCTCTCTGTCCTGATCTACCAAAATGTAAGATGCCTGCCACAAGTTCAAGTTCCTATGTGGATGGTGCCCCTGATTCATGTCTCCCTCACCATTAATTACATCCTTCTGAGCTGCTCTCTACAGGTATTTGGACACTGACGGAAAGAGTAACTAAGACTTCTGTAATCATCTTGTCTCCTTGGAAATCTATTGATATGCGAATTGTGACTAGGGTATTCCGAGATTCTGGGTTAATATCCCCTTATCAGTGACTGCATACCATGTGTGTTCTTTTGTGATTGGGTTACCCCACTAAGGATGATATTTTCCAGTTCTGACCATTTGCCTAGGAATTTCGTGAATTCATTGTTTTTAATTGCAGAGTAGTATTCCATTGTGTAAATATACCACATCTTCTGAATCCATTCCTCTGTTGAGGGACATCTAGGTTCTTTCCAGCTTCTGGCTATTATAAATAAGGCTGCTATGAACACAGTGGAGCATGTGTCCTTATTGCATGCAGGGGAAGCCTCTGGGTATATGACCAGGAGTGGTATAGCAGGGTCCTCTGGGAGTGTCATGCCCAGTTTTCTGAGGAACCACCAGACTGCTTTCCAGAGTGGTTGTACCAGCTTGCAATCCCACCAGCAGTGGAGGAGTGTTCCTCTTTCGCATATCAATAGATTTCCAAGAAGATGGAAGGAGAGACCCCTGGTCCTGGAAAGACTGGATGTAGGGGAATGCCAGGACAGAGAAGCAAGAGGGGGTTGAATGGGGAACAGAGGGAGGGAAGGGGGCTTATGGGACTTTCGGGGAGGGAGGAAACAGGAAAGAGGAAATCATTTGGAATGTAAATAAAAAAACTTAGAAAATAAAAAAAAAATCATCTTGTCTCCAAGTTTTGTGTCTCTGATTTGGAGGCTCTCTCTTTTTTGTGGGGCACCTGACTTGGCCACCAGAAAGCATCCCCTTGTCAACCCAGGATTTCAGAGGACACTTCCTGAACTGAATTTAAAAAGCCAATGACAAGCCTATGCTGAACATGTCTTACCGAGGTCTACAACCATGTTCTTAGTTCTGATGAAAATCACAGTATGCTTCTAACTGAGCAAGGCATGTTCTCCAATCTGATAGTGCTGTGTCAGTGATTAAAAAGAGAATCACATTATGGGTTTGGTAAGAAAAAAAAAAGAGACTTATTTCCAAGGTTTAAAGTTTTATCTTTTGCAGAGAGCAAAAAAAAGATATCAGTGAAAAATGATCATGCCTTGTGAACAGAAGGAACTAGTCCTGGTTTCAAACTAATGATGAAGATTTAGGATTGCAAATCTGTGGTTTAAAGATGATGATTTGATAATAGCACGCCAGTGGGACAATCAGACCCTTAACTGCTCCCTTCTGGTGAGGCAATGTCTCTATTTAAATGAACATCTTGTATTGAGTGTTTAAAGCTTCCTTCTTTTCTCCTCCCCATTATTTAGTTTTTTTCAATTGTTCAGCATAACTAAAGAGTCTCAAGCAGGGAATTGCACATAATTATAGGTTCTGCACCAGTGGCAAAGTGATGTTTCTTCTTAAGTATTCAAAATCATCAACTTTACTCTTCTTCCCTCCATTGGATAATTTAGTTTAAATGGCAATAGTGTCTCTTGTTACCTTTGAAGGCATCATTTGGCCTCACTCTGTGAAGACTACAATCATATCAAGAACTATACAATATACTCTCCATGTATAAACAGAAAATACCATTATACACAAATAGGGTAAAAGAAAGAATATCTGAACTGTTTTGTCTGCTAATAAGGCAAGGAGCTTTAAGACCATCTAATTGAAAGTCCCTGACTCCCCTGGACAGGGACCATTCCCCATCTCTGCATCTTCCAGCAGAGAAGTTATCCTGTGCTGTCAGGTGAGAACTTTGCAGCCACATGACCCTCTCCACCTTTTCTTTATTACTGCCTTTGAGAAATCTGCCACTGCTGAAACTCCTAACTTGAAAATGCTTCACAGAGCAGGATCCTTGCCAAATTCAGGGATCTTGCTAGCTTGCAAGGCAAGAGATGCCATGCAGAATGGAAGACTGATGCTACAAGCCAGTGTCACAATGGGAATAAATCCTCTAATTTGTAGTCTCTGAATGTCTTAATTTCTTGAACATTCAGAGTGAGACTAGCTTTAAGAATAAATTTACAAAGTAATATTGGATGAGCTTAGTTAAACCTCAGCTCCTCTGGCAGTTCTTTCTCACCCCCTTTCCCCACCCAAGCTCTGTCTCTGTCAGCATCTATTTTGTCTTCTTGGTATTAAACTCATAACAAAGAAAACAGAGCAATGCTTTACTTACTAGGCCAAGGAGTAAGCTGTCCTGTGTAAGAGCTTTCCAACCAACAGTTAGCATCGTGCCATTATGTATTTGAACAGTTTTGACTGCTTGTTTTCATTTATTCTCTCTGCATGTGCACACATATGTGCCATGCCTATGGAAGTCAGAAGACAACTTGTGGGAGTTGGTTCTCTCCTTCTACTCTGTGGGTTCTGGGAATTAACTCAGATGATTAGGCTTGGCGGCAAGCATGTTTACTCACCAAGCTATCTTGCCACTCATTAAGTTCCCCCTTATATTTATTTATTCTGTGTGCATGTGTGTGCATACTTTTGAGAGTTGGTTCTCTCCTAATATATGAGATACTGAATTCAGGTCACTGTTCTTGGCAGCAAGTGCCTTTATCTACAAGTCACCTCATTGGTCCCTTTATCATTTCTGAGGAAGTTTAAAAAATTAAATTTTATCTCTTGCCTCAGTAGCCAGAGTATGGGCTGACTTTGTGGTAGCGACTTAGGATGGCTGGAGTCTTTTGAATAACATAGTCCTGCACTGCTGTCAGAGTTCTGGATTTATAACATGTTGATGGATCTAAGTAGCTTAATTTGGTCATAGATTCAACTTGCCTTTAGCTTGTTTCATCTCTACACCCTGCTGTTACAGAATCAAGAATCAAGAGTCTCTGTTATCAGTCTACCCCATTTCTAAGGACAGAAGTGTTCTATTACTAATAACTTACACAAAGCATTTCAATATGAAAAGGATATGTTCATGACGCTCATAAATACCCTGGCTGGACTTGTTTCTATTCTATTGATAGGCATTAGGTTTCAGTGTTGCTATTCCCCATCTGTTGTATGACTCTAATATTTCTCCTTTTTCCCCAAATGTTTACATTTCAGGTTTCCCAACTCAGAATGTAAGTTATAGCAGTTATCTTCTTTCAACCAGAGGGATGTTAAAATGCAAAGCATCAGTGCCTAAATCAGTCTGATCAAAGACCATTCTTGGCTGGCTCTGCTTCCAAGGTCAACATGTATTCATTAATAGGATATCTATGGCAGGAACTTAGGGTCATAGTATAAAATATACTGGTCTCTATGGTGAACAAGAGCAATGTGTCTGTGGATCAAGAAGGGTTATCATAGTTTACTTTCCAGAGTTAGGGCCACACTGGGGGGTCCTGAATGCCCCTGCTAGGCACTAACCATTCCCAAGATAGGCTGAAGATGAAGACAGCCTAGTCCTGGTACTGCCTGGGACTAAGGGGATAACTTTTCAGATCTTTTCTGAATATTTTTCTTAGAGGCTCTAAGGAGGCATCTGTGAAAACTTTCTAAGAAATGGATACTTTACACCTCTTCCCAATACCTACTACAACAGGAATATCCTGAGGCAAAAGCCATCCAGATGTCTAAAGGTCTTCAAAAGAACACAATCAACAAAAGCCAGGGTAATATGACACCTTCAGAGCACAGCAGATACCCTTCCTCAGCAAGCACTGGATAGCCTAATACAATGGAAGCACAAGGAAAATGACCTTAAATCTAGTCTTATAAAGATGATAGAGGCTATTATAGAGACAATGAATAAATCCCTTACAGAAATACAGGAAAATACAATCAAACAGGTAGATGTCTTTAAAGAGGAAACAAATAAATCCCTTAAAGATATATAGGAAAATAAGATTAAACAGATGGAAATAAATAAAACTGTGCAAGACCTGAAAGTGGAAATAGAAGTAATAAAGAAAACAAAAACTGAGGGAATCCTGGAGGTGGAGGGGGAACCTAGGGAAGAGAACAGGAACAACAGATACAAGCATCACCAACAGAATATATGGAAGAGAGACTCTCAGGCATAGAAGATACAATAGAAGAAATTGATACATCAGTCAAAGAAAATGTTAAATCTAAAAAATTCCTGAAATAAAATATCCAGGAAATCTGGGATACCATGAAAAGACTTAACCTAAGAATAACAGAACTAGAAGAAGGTGACGATCCCAACTCCAAGGCCCAGAAAATATTTTCAACAAAATCATAGAAGAAAACTTTTCCAACCTAAAGAAAAAGATGCCTATAGACATACAAGAAGCTTATAGAACACCAATTAGACTGGACCAGAAAAGAACATCCTCTTGCGACCTAATAATCAAAACACAAAATCTACAGAACAAAGAAAGAATATTAAAAGCTGCAAGGGAAAAAGGGCAGGTAACATATAAGGGAGACCTATCAGAATTACACCCAAATTCTCAGCAGAGACTCTAAAAGTTAGAAAAGCCTGGATAAATATTTTGCAACCTCTAAAAAACCACAGATGCCAACCTGGTCTACTATACCCAGCAAAGTGCTCAATAACCATAGATCCAAATTTAAACAATAGCTAGCCACAAATTCAGTTCTACAGAAAATACTAGGAGGAAAATTCCAACTCAAGGAAGATAACTACATCCAAGAAAACATAGTAAATATATAATTCCATACCAGCAAAATCAAGGAAGGCACACACACAAAACACCACCAACAGCAAAATACCTGAAATAACAATCACTGGTCATTAATATCTCTCAACACTAATGAACTCAATTCCCCAATAAAAAAAACACAGGCTAACAGAATGGATGTGAAAACATGATCCATCATTCTGCTGTATAAAAAAACACAACTCAGCAATAAAAATAGACATTATCTCAGAGTAAAGGGTTGGAAAAAAGTTTTCCAAGCAAACAGACTGAAGAAGCAAGCTGGAGTAGTCATTCTAATATTTAAAGAATAGACTTTCAACCAAAATTAATCAAAAGAGACAGTAAAGGACACTTCATACTCATTATAGGAAAAATCTGCCAAGATGATATCTTAATTCTGAACATCTATCTCCCAAACACAAGGGCACCCACACTTGTAAAAGAAACACTGCTAAAGTTTAAATTGCACATTGAACCCCACACATTAATGGGAGATTTCAACACCCTACTCACCAACTGACAGGTCATCAAGACAGAAAGTAAACATAGAATAATGAAACTAGTAGACATTATGAATGAAATGGACCTAATAGATATCTATAGAATATTTCACCCAAACATAAAAGAATATACCCTCTTCTCAGCACCTCATAGATCCTTCTCCAAAACTGATCATATAGTTGGTCACAAAGCAAGTCTCAACAGATACAAGAAAATTGAAATAATGCCTCGTGTCTTATCAGATAACTATGGATTAAAGTTGGACTTCAACAACAGCAGAAACACCAGAAAGCCTACACATTCATGGAAATTGAACAATCCTCTTCACAATGATCTCTGGGTCAGGGAAGAAATAAAGAAGACTTTCTAGGATTAAATGAAAATGAAGGTGCAGCATACCCAAAGTTATGGGACACAATGAAAGAAGTGCTAAGAATAAAGTTCATATCACTAAATGCCTCCATAAAGAAAAAGCCAAAACCATACCATGGAAAAAAAAGAAATAACTTCAATAAATGGTGCTGGTCTAACTGGATGTCTACATGAAGAAGAATGCAAATAGATCCATATTTATCACCCTGCACAAAACTCAAGTCCAAGTGGATTAAGGACCTCAACATAAAACTAGATACAATAAATCTCATAGAAGAGAAAGTGAGAAATATCCTTGAACTCATTGGTACAGGAGACAAGTTCTTGAGCAGAACACCAATGGCTCAGGCTCTAAGATCAACAATTGAAAACAGGACCTCATGAAACTGCAAACTTCTGTAAGGCAAAGGACACTGTCAATAGAACAAAATCACAGCCTACAGATTGGGAAAGGATCTTCACCAATCCTACATCTAACAGAGGGCTTATATCTAAAATTTATAAAGAACTCAAGAAATTGAATACCAACAACCCAAATAACCCAATTAAGAAATGGGGCAGTGAGCTAAACAGAATTCTCTACAGAGGAATTTCAAATAGCTTAAAGAAATGTTCAAAGTCCTCAGTCATCAGGGAAATGCAAACCAAAACAACTCTGAGATTCTTACACCTATCAGAATGGCTAATACCAAACACTCAAGTGATAGCACATGCTGGTGAGTATGTGAAGCAAGGGGAACACTTTTCCATTGCTGGTGGGAGTGCAAACTTGTATAAATAGTTGGAAATCAATTTGGCGGATTCTCAGAAAACTGGGAATAGTTCTACCTCAAGACCCAGCTATAACACTCCTGGGCATATACCCAAAAGATGCTCCACTATCCTACAAAGACATTTGCTCAACTATGTTCATAGCAGCTTTATTTGTAATAGCCAGAAACTGGAAACAACCTAAATGTCCCTTAACTGAAGAATGGATAAAGAAAATGTGGTACGTCTACACAATGAAATACTATTCAGCTATGAAAAACAAAGACATCATGAATTTTGCAAGCAAATGGATGGATCTTGAGAATATCACCCTGAGTGAGATAGCGAAGTCCCAAAAGGACATGCACAGTACACATTCACTTATAAGTGGACATTAGCCATAAAATATAGGATGCCCATGCTACAATCCACAGAACCAAGGAGGTGGGACAGGAAGGAGACAAGCAAGGATGCTTGAGCCTCACTTGGAAGGGGGAATGGAATAGTTGTGAAAGGCAGATACAAGGAGGGAACTGGGTGGAAGAGGGGATCAGGAGGAAAGTTGGGGAGCTTGGGGTGGTGTAGGGAGGGGCAGGGGTGACTGGATGGCCATGAGAATGAACGGAAATCGGCAACTGATGGGGGTGAGGTGGTCTCTAGGAAGAGACAGAAACCTAGGCTAGGGGAGGTTCCCAAGAACATGACTCACAGCATTGGGGATATGGATCCTGGGGAGGTCACCTCCTGTGGTGTGGCAGAAGGAACCCCAGTGGAGGGATAGGGACACCAACCCATCCACAAAACTTTCAGCCCCAAACTTACCTGTCTATAAGAAATGCAGGGACTAGGTATGGAGCAGAGGCTGAGGGAATAGGCAACCAATAACCAGCCCAACTTGAGACCCATCCCATGGGGAAGCACCAATCCCTGATATTATTAAAGATACTCTGTTTTCTAGTTTTGCAGGCCAGGAGTCTAGCATGGCTGTCCTCTTAGAGGCTTCACCCACTAGCTGACTCAGACAAAGGCATACACTCACAGAAAAACAGTGGATGGATCTTTGGGACTCTAATGGAAGAATAGAAGAAAGGATTGCAGCCCCTAAGGGAATAATGGACTCTACAGGAAGACCAACAGAATCAATTAACCTGGACCCTTAGAGCTGAACCACCAATCAAAGAACATACACAGCCTCGACCTTAGGCCTCCCTGCACATATGTAACAGCTGTGCAACTTGGTTTTCATGTGGGTCATGAAGAAATGGAGCAGGGGCTATCTAAGAAGCTGTTGCCTGTCTAAGATGTGTTCTAGCTGGGCTGCCTTGCCTGGCCTCAGTGGGAGATGAAGTGCCTAGCCTTGCAGAGACTTGAAGTGCAAGGGTGGGAGGATAGCCAGAGGGCCCCCACCCGCTCAGAGGAGAAGGGAGGGATTGTGGGAGGGGACAGTGAGCAGGATGTAAAGTGAATAAGGAAAAGAAATGGATACTTTCTGAATCATTGACTTGCTTTACTGTATTTCCTTCCAGTTTACCTCTGTTCTTCTAATGTCAACAACTGCATCTACTTCCTATTGCTATGGTAACAACTGAGAACAATTTTGGTGGTTTAAAAGAACACAAATGTATTCTCCTATATTGCATTTTAGTAACTTTTCTACTGCTCTGATTAAATACTATGACCAAAAGCAACTTACAGAAGAGTTTCTTTTCAGTTATGGTCCCAGAGAGAGTGTCCATTATGGTGAGGAAAACATGACAGCAGGCCACTAGAGTAGGAAGCTAAGAGATCACACCTCAAAGGGGTCACTGATCCACAAGTTGAGAACCATGCTCTAGGGAGCCATTGTTGACGTTTTGCATTTTCTAGTGTCTGGAAGCCACTAAGATTCCTAAGCTCGTGACTTCTTTCTTGTATCAGGCTGACCTCTTGATTCCATTGCCACATACCCTCCTTTCTTTTCTGCAGTCAAACCTCCTGTCTTCCTCTTACATAGACATGAGATTAAATGTGGAGAATAGGATTTCTCCATGTTGAGATGTTCCTTTTCACTACAAGCAATATCCCTGAGTCTGGGAACAAGGACCCAAGTATCTTGGGGAATATTCAGTTTATGGCAGCACCAATACCCTTGTTTCAACTATGAAGTCTCTTCAGTCCCTGTCCTAAATCTTTTGACATTTCAAACTATCAGTATTGTAGGAAAGCCCCTCTTCTGAGGAGACAGATGTATTTCCATTCATGTAATGCTTTTCCTTCTTGAATGCAAACCCCTGAGAGAAGAATCTCTGGCTATAAGGTTTGGTGTGCTATCCCCAGTGCTTAGAACAGTGCTGGTGCTATCAAATCACAGCTATTACATAACAGAAAGTAGATAAGCTCCTACCTTTTCTAGTTCTGTCATCTCTCATCCCATCCCTGGTGACTTCCTCTATTTTTGTGTGTAAAGATGGGTATACTCCAGGTAAATGCTCCTAATATGCCAAGTGGATGAAATTCCAACCATACCCTGTGGCTTTTAAGTCTATATCCCAAACCTAGACCTGGGGTTTGCACTTTGGATTTTAATTTGTTCCTGGATGTTCCACAGCATGGCAAATTAACCATATTTCATTTTCTCTAGTCATTAAACACAACCAAAATCTAACTTTCTTATCCATCCTCTGTCTCAAGGAATAAGTACTTTGTTTTATTCAACAACCAAAGGAAAGGCACTGGCCATCCACTGAGCCCTCACAGTGGTCTCCCAAACCTCTATCACTACCTTCCCTAAAATCCAATCAGCCATGAATTTCTGTCAAACTATCTTAAATTCTTGATAATGAACTTACCACATTGATGTCATTTGATGAACATACCAAAATGACACACTCTTAAAAGTTTCACATGAATAGTAGGTACTGTTCACTATTTCCTGCCCTGCGTCCATCCTCTGATGCATGGACAGGGACTATGATTGTGGTCTGCATGCTACATGACCTTGGTCACCATAGTCAACTGAGCCAAGGACTTAACTCTGTCCCAAATGTGGCTTTTCTCATAGTTTTAGTTAACTGCCTTACAATCTGGGTAGCTGGTTATAAAACATGAATAAAATTTCTCCTGAAATTTAAAAATTGAGAAGATGAAAGGAGTTGGCCATAAGCTGCTCAGAGCATTGTAATGCTGAATAGACATCTCAGAAGGAATTATGGGCATGGACATTCTGTAGCTTTGCAGAAGGAGATATAGTGTGTGAGCAGGGGGCTTGGAGCCTGGAGAGAATGAAAGAAAAGGAAGCCAGGGCACTATGCAAGGGCAGTATCTGTTTCCCATGACTCATAACAGCATGCTGAATTATGACTTCTGTTATAGATGTCCATGAAGTTGTTACATTATTAAACAAAAACCAAACCAAAACCCTCCTTTGAGCAAATCTGGTTTTCTCAAATGAAGTGTCCATGTCTTTCAGTAAGTCCTTAGCATATTACAGTGAGGGACTGCATGACTGAGAGCAGCAACAAAAAACCCAAACTCAATGCTCCTTCTGATCCTTCTTAAAGTATTAGTTAAAGGGAAAGAAAAAAGTGAAAGCTGCATTACTTTGGGGGGTAGATGTTGAGCTTATGCTATAAATCTTTTCATAAGTACAAATCAATCCATGAACATAATTTCAGACAAGTACCTGTTGCTACGATTATCACAGGAAAATGACTGTAAGAGACATTCTGATACTTGTTAACAGTGGCATATCAAATTGTTTCTTAGATACCACATTTCTAGGTATCTACCTTTCTCTTTACCAGTTACTGGGACCAGAGGAATATTAGGAATCTTTATTACAGGACCACCTCTCTCTCAAGTGAAAAGTAAATTTGTTGAAATTTATAAGTAAAAAAAATAAAAGCATTAGGCCTATATAATCAATATTCAGAATATGGGATAGTTATAATGAGATTATATATGTTATTTTATATATATATATATATATATATACACATCTCTTAGATGACTACCAAAAACATAGTTAGACTACTATGTTCTTACTCGGTACTTACATCCAGCTTTTTGATATTCTCACAGCCCTCTTTTGCTAGCTGATGACTCCACACTTTTAATTTTGGTGGGAACTTAGTCTAAGTGAGAGTCCGCCTTTCTTACCTTTTTCTTTTTTCAAACCCTCTCAAAATTTTCTCCTCAGTCTCCCACATTCTTTGATGTGACCTAATAGTTTCTGGACTTAGCATACATTTTTTTAATGTCTTAGCCAATATGTTAGTTTGATGTAGGCTTTGATTTTTTTTAAGACCTACTTTTAATAAGGGTACTTAAATGCTTTAAACTTCCTTTTAGCCCATCACCCACCAAAGGTATTGGAAAGAAAGGTTAATAGGGCAAAGGAAGATGTGGACTTGTTTAGAAATAGTTCTTTGGAGAAAATCCAATTTGCATTGCCAGGATATCAGCAGTTCAGTTTACACAAATCAGCAGCTCCAGTTTGATCCACTTGCAAACACCATCTATGAATCAGCAATGACAGTTAGATCCAGAAGAAACCACGAGGTTCTGCCAATCAGCCCTAGTTGGTGAAGTGATAAGTGAACAGAAAACCACCAATACAAGCTCTTTGGTGGCATTTTTTTTTTCAATGAAGTTACGACAAACAATGACTAGCAAAGAGTAGCAAGGTGAACCAATGCCATACAGCAGCATCTATTGTCTGTTGGGTTATATTTATACCCTTTTTAAACATCCTGCGTTCTCTCAAGTATTGATTTTAGCAAAATGTCATATGCCCGCTTTCCAGGCTGCTTCCAGAAAAACACCACATGTCTGTTCTCAGCAAAACTTCCTCTCATGTGTCTGCTTCAGCAAAATATTGTCTTATAAGTCAGTTTCCAGAAAAACCTCACATGACACAACTGAGTCTTCAAAGAAACCAGAAATTTCCACTTCAGTTTGAACATTTTGTAAGTACATGGTAGATTTATTCTTATTTTTATTTTTGACAAAGAGACTTACTATGTAACTCTGGCTGTCCTGAAGCTTACTATGTAGAGGATGGCCTTGAACTCAGAGAGATCTGACCTGACTGATTTTGCTTCCTGAGTGCTGGAAGTAAAGGTGTTTACCACTGCACCCAGCCATATTGTAAAATTTTAGCTTGAAAAAAGTCTACCATTTTTGTTTATATTTTATATTTGTTTGTATTTTGTCAGACTTGGCAAATATTGGAAGGGATTCACTTAAAAACAAGACTGTCTTTTTTCCCCTTAAATCAGTTCCCTATGAAATTCTGTGAACTGTTTGGGTGTCATGAGCCACTAGATCTGTAAGTGCTCAGTGTGAGTTAGTCTCAGAATTATAGAATATTGTAGGTCAATATAAGCAAATATAAACAAATACAAAGCAAAATATGAAGCACTATTTTACCTTTAGTCTCTGTGCTTCCTAGATATTATGACAACATGGGAATACTAAGCACAATATTGCTTCAGAGAAACAGAATTCCAGGCTTTGAGGCCAACCCTAGTGTTTGAAGGTCTGGCTTGGAGTACTTGGACTCTCTGCTCAGAGACTCACTAAGTTGAGGTTGAGGTGCTATCTAGAATAGCAGTTTTCACCCAGGGCTAGGAATTCTTCGAGATCATTGATTATTGGCAGAATTTACCTCCTTGAAGTTATGACTAATGTCTCCATGTTCTTGTTGGCTGTTGTCTTAACAATTATTTACTTCCTAGAGACTTCTCCCAGCATCTTGCTATGTGGCCCCAAAGAGGCAGTTCACAGAAGAGAGAGAGAGAGAGAGAGAGAGAGAGAGAGAGAGAGAGAGAGAGAGAGAGAGAGAGAGAGAGAAAGAGAGAGAGAGAGAGAGGATTTTCTTGTTTTCCAGGCTAGCTAGGAATGATCTCTTTGACTTCTGTGGAGCTATTCAGTAGCCTACTTAGATTAGAGCAGGGACACCCAAGATAGTCTTCTCCCTTTGCCAAATAGTATAACATAGCTACACCAAAATCATTTCTACTCACACTCATAGGGGAGGGAATTATACAATGGTGAGGACACTGGTCTAGAAGTCTGTTTACCACACAGCTTAACATGTATATGGGTGTTTTGCTTGCATGCATGGATATGCACCATGTATGTACCTATTGGATCTCCTGGAGCTGGGGTTATGGATGTTTGTGAGCCAACAGGAGGGTACTGGGAAATGAACCTGGGTACTCTGTTTGAGGAACGAGTGTTCTTAACCACTGATCTATCTCTCTAGTCACTATAGGCTTTTTTTAAAATAGTGACTTTGGAGGGTTTACTTTGTGCTGAACCCAAAGTAGCTGGAGTTGCTGTATTTGAACCACTACATAAGTCCAGAGAACATTAGAAATGCCAAGATTCTTGCCCAGTGGCTGAGTGGCTGGGTGACCATGGACTAATTTCCTCAAACTCCCTGAGCTTTAGATTCTTTCTCATGTATAATGTAAAAACAATGTCTAAGGTCCATGGGCTACAATAGTCTATAATTCTAAGACTAACTCACACTGAGCATTACAGGTCTAGTGGCTCATAACACCCAAACAGTTCACAGAACTTCATAGGGAGGTGATTTAAGTGAAAAAGCATTGTTTTTAAGAGAATTCATTTTGATGTTTGCCAAAATGACAAACCACATATTTAATACTTCATATAAAATAATACCTTATATAAAATGATAGTTACAATTAAAATAAAAATTTCCAAGATACAAAAATTTGACAGTTACTATCTTACAACTAGTTGAATTAACTTAATTGATGATAACTTAATGCAGTCCTCATCATTACAAATCAATCCCATGATGACATATACACCTGAGTCTGCTACACAGTCTGCAGGTTTAAGTCTCTTTTGTCTTTCTGAAGTGAAGTCTTTTTGGCTAGGACAATTATTCTATTCTACTCAACAAAAGTGAATGCTAATTTTAAACAGGTATTATTAAATTCCACTAAAATAGCTGCATGCAGATGTGTTCGTTAAAACATCTCTTTCTCAATGCATAGTTATTAACAATTCACATTAATAAGTGCAATCCACTTTAATGAGTGCAAGAGCATTTACTCTGCTAAAGTTATGTTCCAGGGCTGTTAGGCAGCAGGACTGCAGAGCCTGCTTCCTATCAGGGCACTGTCCAGTACATGAGAAGTACATCCATGGTCTCAAAAGGGAAAAATAAACTCAACAAATAGACCTCTTCATTCCTACAGCTTCCCCTGCTCTACAATGTATTCTTAGCTCACAAGATGCCTATAAGTAAACTTCTCATCTTGGTACTTGCATCAATCAGAAGATATCAGTTTGTCTCAAGCACCTGCTGCTCAAGTTTCAGAAGCTGTTCTTCAAGCTTTGAGGTGTTTACTCGATGCATCATCAGAAACTGGCCATTCAAATGGAAGACAGGGATGTCAAATTTATACCTTTCATACCAAGTAGAATTTTCTGGAAGTGTGATGTCCACCTCCTGTAAAATAAACTAAAAACATGGATAGGTTAAAGCACTTCACTTTATGGACCATGGAGCAATGTAACAACTGCAGTGATATGCTGACCCAGACTTTGTAAGGCTGACAGGTTTTCTCCTGTTTGTTGTAGCCCACAGTAATCCAATGGCCTAAATTTACAAAGCCCAACTGGTTTCATTACATTGTACTCTACATTCTGATTTCCATACTTTTCAATTACACCTGCTCCCTTCAGCAGCAGGGCTCTGCTCTGTTCTTGATGAAATAAGACATGTCCCAGCTAGGAAGTTGCCTAGAAATCAGGACATAAGTGTCTTGGGGTAAGAATAGCTAACCTACTATGGTTTGTTAAAGGAAAACACATCATGAAAGTTACAGAAAGATAAAAGCAGTGGTACCAAAGTTTAAAGTAAGCATGAACACCCTACCCAATAGTTAACTCTGAATCGCAGCAAGAATCAGTGAGAAAAAAAGTCTAGCACTATTCAGGTAATGAATTCCATGAAAATTAGTACTAAGCTCCCTGAGGAACAGAAACAAACTCTAAATGAAAATCATCTTTTCTTAACGAAAGGATCTAGGCAGACACTTTATATAGTCAACTCCATCCACCCCGTTTGTATACATGAAAGTTACCCTGTCTTTATAAGGCTGGAGTACTTCTTTAGCTTCATCACACAGTGGGCATGGGTCCTACCGGAAGAAAAGATGTTGATCCCAAAGGCAGGTATTTGGTATAACATCCTCCTCCCCCATGCCAAAGGAAAAAAAACAAACACATCTGTTACACTTACTTTTAAAGGATAGTTTTCTATTAGATTAATTACACTGCTTTATTTCCAAAGCAAATTATAACCACAGAATCTCATAAATAATTACTATTCCATGATAGTTGACTCTCTGCATTCAGTTGTTGTTTATTGTTTTATATATGTATGTGTACCTACTGGCATGTGTTTATGTGTGCATATTACATGCTCCTTATTTTTCAGTGACCTATCTATCTAGCTAAGAGCTCTGCCTTTTTTTAAGTAAGAAGCACCTTGGTGACCTCATACAATTTACCTAACTGGTTTAGGTCTTTTTTTGACCAGAGAATACTGAACTTGATCAGCCTGTTTTTCCTACTCAGTCCAGAGGAATAATTCTATCACAGAACAGTGAAACAGTGACTGTTCTGCCCTTAAAAGGAGAGAGGGAAATATTTTTTCTTCAATTCAGATGAGTGACTGTAGCACTTCACAGTGTTTTTTCTGCTTTCGTATTATAGGTATTCACAGTGGACTAATGTTCTACCTGAAGCATAGGCTCCTCTGCTGTTTGTACTCTTCAACTGCCTTGTGGGAAAGGGCGGGGGGGGGGGGGAACACAGATTGGCAGCTATTAAAGGTCTCTTAGTCACTGTGCCTAGAGTCTAGCCATAAGTTCTCTCCTGTTTGCTGAAAATAGACTCAGCATTGCTGCTGCTTGGGTAAAAACTGCTTTTTAGTCTATTAGGAAGAGATAAGCTATCACGTACAGACAGGCCTTTTCTTCGGTTTAACTGAGAGCATGTTTTGAAATAAGGATTTGGATATTTCTACATCTTTTTGGCCAGATTCAGCTCAAAAATTGCTATTTGCATTAACAATAAACAGACTGTGCATAGTTTGTTACTGCAGAGCAATCAGGCTAAAATTTTCTGAGTGTCAAAAGGTCAACGTAAGAGCTTAAAAGAGAAACCAAACAAGACTGTACTACGTGAAGATATACCGAATGCCCTTCTTTATAGTTTGCTTTATAGTAGAGGCTTGAGAAGAGTGTTTTGATCTTAAGAATCAGGCTTGTGGAAGCTTGTACAAATTAATAATGCAAATATGTCAGTGTGTATGTGTGAAGAGGCCCATCACGTTGGAAAGGATAAGTAAGGCCCCGTCAGGATGGCCTTTCTGAGGGTTCTCCCTGGCACTTATTATTCATTTGTTCTTGAACTGTGCACTAGCACACACCTGTAGCTTAACAGGAGTGCCAGAGATAAGAAAGCAAGTACAATCAGTCTTTATTATTCATTCTTATTTGTGAATTTGCCTATGCAATAAGGTTTGAAACCCTCCAAACAATACTGGAAGCACTTTTACAGTCAGACATGAACATGCTTATGCACAAAGCTATAAAAAGTCTGAGTGGCCAGTTGGCCTTACATTTCTACAGTAAGGTCCAACACTCTGCCTTCTTGTTTTAGCTCCCTTATTGTAAACATAAGTTAGTATTCTCATAAATACTCCCATGGGTGATGTTGCATTGGCAGTGGCATTTTTTTGCTGTTGTGTTTTTTGTTGGTGACTTTAAAAACAACAACAAAAACCCCAAAAACCCCTAAGCACGGTGCTAAAAGAAAGCTGTTATGTGCCTTACAGAAAGAACTCAACTGTTAGACAAGCTTCATTTAGGCATGAGTTGTTGGCCATGAGCAAAATGCTAATGACTAAAAAGTATGGACTGAATAAGACATCTTTAAACAGAAACTCATATAAACTAAAGTTATGCACTTAGTTGGTTCACAAAAATACTATGCCCAGGGGCTTATGGGAACCTAATCCAGTACTTTCCTAGATTTAATATTTGCTCATTTAATGTTTACGGTGATTTTAGGACATAACTACCAGAAAAACAAGAACTGACTTATTTCTCAATAGCACAATTTTAATTATCCTAACTATAATCTATAGTTCCTTTTTAAATGTAGGGGTAAAATGACCACTTTGTGTATTAGTGTACACTCCATAACTGAGAAACAATGAAATGTCTCAGGAAGAAAAACTGAAGACCAGGTCTGAAGAAGTCTTCCCACTGCTTTTCTTTACAGATTTGACCCCTGCTCAGAGATATACATAACCTTTTCACCCAACAGTGATAACACTTTATTTTTTAAGTTGTAATTTTGCTTTTCCATTCAGTACCTTTGTGAATAAGGTCAGCACAGGCAGAGCTGTGTTAGAGGCAGAGAGATTTCTCAAGAGTCCAAAGGCAGATTTGGCAATCTGCAGGCTATTTCCTTGAAACCAGAGCATTTTAATTCTGCCAAAAGAAAAATAAGCCAATAAAGTTAATGCTCCATTGACTCTGCTCTTTAGAATACAAGCAGCAACTTGCAAGCTTGTGATTGAATCTGAAAGTTTCAGAATTGTATCTCGGAGTCCAGGAGTGTCAGAGAGGCCCAGATGTTTGGCAAGGGTCCATAATAAATTCACTATATTCCAGGCAAAATAGAATTTAGAATTAAAAACAAAACAAACAACAATAAAAAACCAAACCCTATTAGTTTTGTACCTAATCACTTGGTTTCTAGAAGCAAATTTTATAAGTTTGTTAACTTGAATATGAAATGAATTTTCAGCTGCAGATGCTGTCGGCATCCTGACAACTCCTTATAAGTGGAGGTGTCCTGAGATGGCTTTTAGTCCAAGGATGGGTGGTTTACTCTTACTGGTAAGCATGCAGCACCATCCAGCCCTTCCATGGTAAAGTAGTAAGTAAATGGCAACCTGAAAAAGCAAGCGACCTCCAAGGAGATCTCTGTCCTACACTGAAAGAGATGGAGAAGCACAGAGCTGCAGGTAGAGAAACTAACAGAGAATCCGTCTGAGTTAACTTGTGAGGAAAAGGTCTGTTCAACTCCTTAAGAAGCATTTTGAAAGGAGAGAGCCATGGTTTTCAAAAACTTCATACACAAACACACTGGTGTTTTTCTTGGAGAGACTCCAGAAGGAACAGTTTAATAGCAGCATGTCAGACATTGGGCTTTGAAGCTCCCTCATTCTTCTACTTTGCTTGACTAAGACACCCTACTATTCCTTGTTATTCCACTTAGCTTTTTAGCTAAATCTATAAACATTACAATTTAACTTCTAAAGCACACACGTATAGTTACCTTTCTCACCAATATTTCCAAGATGAGCTTCCTGGAATCATATTTCTTCACTTTTCCTCTCCAACTCTACCAGCTTCTCCTTTATGTTGACAAGCGACAACTGTGGGATCGCTCTGTCTAGTCCTTGAGAGCCCTTTCCCACCAGCAGCACTGCACTTGCTCTCTTTCTCCATAGGAGGCACACATAGATTCTCCTTATTTTGCCCTAGGACTCAAATCCCCTCCTTGAGGAGTCTACCTTACCAGTGCTGGCCAGCCTGTAATTCCCCATCCTCATTTTCACACTATTTTTGTGAATCAACCTAATGCATAATTTTATTATACGTTTCCATTTTAGGATGTCCCTTACTACTCACAATTTATGTCCCTTCTACTACAGTAGAGCTCTATAAGAACAGGCATTGTTCACACCAGTATTCCTCAGCACACACAGTCAATGTACACACAATAGGTACTTACTTACATATTTGCTTGAGGGCTGAAATACTAGAGTGAGCCTTTCCGTCCTACTGTAATCTCTCCTTTGCTCAATTACTCAGTGTGGACAGCAGTCATTCTTTAGGCCTCCCTCTATACTAAAGGTTACTGCTCTTCAGGGTGCCTATTGACTCCGACTGAAGCGCTGCAGTTGGTACTGCCACCACTTCAAATCTCCTGTGCCCTACTTCACAGAGCAGAGGAGGACTTTATTACGTGCTACTCTTCCCAGGCTACTAGGCCTCTCAGTGTAAATTAGCCTTAAACTTATTTCAGACCAAACGATAGGACTTTAGAAAAAACTACCAACCTATATCAAACTACAATAAAGACCACAGGACAAAAAGCTCAGCCAGTGATCCATGAAAGCAATGATCTTTCCTTTACTCACAAGCCTCTACCCTTCCACTTCTACCCAGATTTCCCTGCTAACTAACTGACCTGCAGGAATCTATTATTTAGAATTACTTTGGAAAGTGAATGGAAGCAATGCCACAATATTCTGAGAGACTCTCAACTAAGTGTTAAGTCTTAGCATCCACATTTTCTGTGAATTCAACAGCATCAACAACTCCAAAAGGTGAATGTAGTTGAAGATACAGCTTTGACAACACAGGGCATAAATGAAGGGGGGAACTGAATGTTAAAGGTGCCTGTAGTAGAAGGGACATTTATCTATTCTCCCCACATGTCTATGCATAGGCAATTGACCTAATGTTTAATGGGTAGACAGACATTTCCGAATCATTGGATTTGGAAGGACTCTATGGTACCAGTGGCACTCTCTTGTAAAATAAGATGGTATTAAAGAAATTGTACTATATATGGAGGAGATGCAAATGAAAAGAATTAGCTTTATAAATGGTAGAGATACAGTCCTTGGAAATGAGAAGGCTGGGGCCTTCCATGGCAATGTACCAAGATTATAACCAGGATTGGGAACTGCAGCTACTTGCTTTGGTGGAGGGAAAGAAGATTTATTGATATTTGTCTGGAAAGGAAAGGAAAACTTATTACTAGCTGACTTGAGACTGAGGTGTTAAGGCTTTAAAAAAAATTCACATCCACAATGGAAAATGGCTTCAGTATTTCCAACATGACAAAACCCAGCATGTGGTCTTGGCTGCAGCCAAGACAAATAAAGCTTGTCATAGTAAACAGAGCCGCCATGCATTCCAGATTGGGTAGAATATTTGTTCACTAACCAGAGAGCTAGGCAGGGTCTTCTGTGATGCTACGGCCCCTCAGCTTACTACTGCTGTTCTCGCCTTTCTACTGCTACTTTCTCATGCACTTTTAATTACTTAAACCTGGGATGTTTATTTCCTGAGCAAGGAAAAACTGCTATGCAGTTTTACAACTTGCATATTTTTAATGGCCTATGGTAAATGCACTTTTACTATATTGTTCAATTAACTTATTTCTTTCATAGTAGTGTATCATAAATTTATATTAGAGTCTGATATAAAGAAAAAGCTCCTTATTCCTTACCTAGACAGATATTAAAGCTAAAATTTCTTAATTCTTGAAGTTCACTTATGGCTGTAAAAATTAAATGAAAAAATGATATACTCCAATGGGAACATTTTAATGCTCTTCTGAGATCATTTTACTAACTCTGTAAACCCCAACACCATTGCTGTCAAAGTCACATTCACCAAATTATGCCTTCTTGAAGTAAAATCTTTATGTGGGCTACTCTATCACTGTGACATTTTCATTAGTTCGATTATTTTTGAACCATATCTTAGTGCTATAAAAAAAACATCCTGAAAAGTGGTCTCTGCCTATTAGTTCCCAATTGCGAGTTGACAACATTTCCTCCCCATTCTCTGTACTGGAACTGAACCTAGGGTCTCATAAATGCTGGGCAAAAGCTTTAAGAGTTTCACTAAATAGTCCAGGCTGTCCTTGAACTCACTCTGTAGTCCAGGTTGGCCTTGAACCTGCTTTCCTCCTGCCTTGGCCTTCTGAGCAGCTGAGATTAAAAACTTGTATGACTAGTCCTTACTGACAGCACTGTTTTAAAGTTATGTCACTTTAGTCATGAACTAAGTGTTCCTGTTACATAGACAGACACAGTTTTATCCTTTGTATTTTGTTATATGTCTCTGTAACAGGAACACAAAGAACTGCGCTCATAATATCAGAGAAGCACAATTGGGTCACCTTTGTCACAGACTGGAAGAAAGTAGAAAAAGCATAAAACTGGATTTAGAATGTGCTTAAAGAAAATTCTGAAGCCTAACAATAAAGATGGTGACTCCTGCTGTTTCAAGTCCAGTGCTACTCAAAGGCTCAGATCCCCTAAAAGAGAGAGGAAACTGGCCTTCCAACACAACTGAGGCAGACTTCATTGGTCTTTATGGTAGAATCAAATACAACATGGGGGGAGGACTGATTGGACCAATTCAGCCTTCCTTGAAGCAAGATAGAGAAGATAACTTAACTTTATAGCTTTCCCTGAGAAGCACTGAAGGGCACACCATGAAAGCAACTGATTATAGTACAGGAAGATGCTATGGTTGTTTGAGCCTTTATTAAGGATTATTCATTTCAGCATGACGAGCTGCCCAGGCGATGGCTGCACATCACTTATGTAGGGCTCCTGGATCTTTCAAACGCTGTATGCATCTGATTAGGAGGGAAACAACATTGTTCTCGCTTGAGTAGAGAAACTGACCTTCACTGACCAGAATTTTATTCATACAAAGAGTCCTTTGGCACACCAAAGCTCTAAGCTCACATAATCATTCATCAGCAAGCTGCAGTGTTAGTTCATGTGCAAAATCAAGAAGTCTATATAAGCCCAGGTACCGCCTTGGTTATTAACAGATAATGTTGGAGCTTCTGCACAAGACTATAATGTAAATTTAATGCTGAGCTGACATTAACCAAATACTATTATCATAGCTCTTGCTGAACCTATGTTCTATAAAGTGAGCTAGCTCAAGGCTTCTGTTTAGTCATTTGTGCTACGTGAGAAGTTAAATACTCCACTTCATATGCATTACCGTCTTGGTATAGCAAGTCTATTTTTACCCAAATGAAAAGAAACACACACCCCTCTTTTAGGAACAAACCCCATATTTTAGGATACTGAAAGTTATGTAATCAGGTGAGGTTGCTGAGGTGATGACTTGGGTCACTGGGTTCTACATAGCCTATGGAAATAGAGACTCCTATAGTGTCCCCGGCACTCCTCTATGAGTTTGCAACTAGCTGTTTTTGAATCTCAATTCCTTCTGAATAAATCGGAATGTAACTTAAGATCTTGGGTACAGGAACAGGAGAGCTATGACAGGGCACTTGTGCAGCTGGAAGAGATGAAGAAAAGCCCCACTGTATGGACAGGGACAAAACCTAAATTTCCCAGTAAACAGATACTCTGAGATGTCAATTCCAAAGGGTGCAGGAGGCGAGGCCTCAGTTTACTAATGTAGGTGGAATCTCAGGGCTGTTCCCGTGCTTCAGCCCCACAGTTATGGTACCTGGCCTGGGAAACTAAGAAGGTGGTATTAAATCAGACCAATGTTACAGCAAGGATCCTGATATCTACTTGTGGGCTACTGTATACAACACCCTGCTCAGCTTTCCTCTGACTATGAAGTTTACCATGAGTTTGAGGAATTCATCTTTGACATGGTTGTGCCATATGAACAATACACATTCACTCAAGGCTTCCTTGGCTCCCCTTAGATCATGGACTAGAGATTGGATAACTGTTTCAAGTCCTTTGGTGCCATATACAATTGCATTTACACATAATCAGTCTGCAAAAAATGTTTTGAAAATGTCCTTTGGCTGTTTGAAGCTCAGGACTTGTCTATACAGTAAGATCACTATTTTATTAAAGTAATAATTCACATACCTACCATTTAATACATGAACACCCTTTCTAATTCTCAGTAAAATTAAACCATTACATTTTCCTTCATCTATTCTGGTGATTAGTTTATTTCTCTCCAAATAAAGCTTACATCAACTTAATACACTATATACTAGCAACAAGAATTCTAGATGGAGTTTATGGATTCAGAAGAGTGATTTTTTTTTTTGTGGATATTTTATTTATTTACTTACATTTCAAATGTTATCCCCTCTCCTGGTTTCCCCTCTGCAAACCCCCTATTGCATCCCCCTCCTCCTGCTTCTATGAGGGTGCTCTCCCACCCACCCACTCCCGCCTCCCTGCCCTGGCATTCCCCTATACTGGGGCATTCAGCCTTCACAGGACCAAGGCAGAAGGGTGATTTTTTTTTTTTTTTTGGTTTTTCGAGGCAGGGTTTCTCTGTGTAGCCCTGGCTGTCCTGGAACTCACTCTGTAGACCAGGCTGGCCTCGAACTCAGAAATCCGCCTGCCTCTGCCTCCCAAGTGCTGGGATTAAAGGCATGCGCCACCACCGCCCAGAAGGGTGATTCTTAATTGAGATAAAAGTTATATCATGCTTTATAGTATTAGCAAACTAATGACCATTTACTCATTTATTCTACAGTGATGAGGAAATAAGTAGTTGAAAGTAAATAAGAGATGATTCTCATTGATGAAGAGCTAAAAATATGGTCAGAATATTAACATGCATAGACAGATAAACAAGGAAGACCGGAGGTATAACAACAGGGCATACAAAAAGCTTCAAGAGAAAGGGAAAGATGAGTACCATGGGCTACGGTTGGGGATAGTGTCACAAGAGGATTTTAAATCACTTCCTATATATGACATATAAACAAAATAGGAAGTACTCCAAATTTTGGGTTGGACACTTGATACAAATTTTGGGGAAAATGTGAATTGAGCAAAGAGATAAAGAATAATGGAAATAAGCTGGGAAGTCCCAGAATGGTTCTTCAGAGAATTTTTAATAGTTGTCAGGCCATGAGTGGTTTGTCATGAATATCTTTGAAACCACTGATGTGTTTGAACAATGTTTTATTTCCAATTCTTTGGAAGATTAACTTGTTAGTAGTTAGAGAATCATTGAGACTGAAGTGGGCAGAGACATATATAGGTTTGGTACTCATGTGAGGAGCCAGAGCTAACGATAAAAATCAGTTTTTGTTGGTATCAAGATTGTATCTGCAGCTATGAAACTAGATTAGATGATCTTAGTAGGACAGAAGAGGAGGGCTCAACGTAGACCTTTGTAGGAATTGGGTAGAGAGAAGCCAGGACAAGCAGCACAAGCACTGAGGAGGTAAGAGGAAAGCCAGCAAGTATGTCTCCACAGAGGCCAGTGGGGAGGTAAGAGGAAAGCCAGCAAGTATGTCTCCACAGAGGCCAGTGGGGAGGTAAGAGGAGAGTCAGCAAGTATGTCTCCACAGAGGCCAGTGGGGAGGTAAGAGGAGAGCCAGCAAGTATGTCTCCACAGAGGCCAGTGGGGAGGTAAGAGGAGAGCCAGCAAGTATGTCTCCACAGAGGCCAGTGGGGAGGGCATTTCCAGAACGAGGGGGTAGTCCATTGCCCAGCAGTGATGAGGGCTTGTCTAGAATGGGACAGTGAAACGCCACACATGAACCAGAAGATATATAGCTGATATTGCTCCAAAGCATTAATCCTATAACCAATGTGCTACTAAACCACAACCATGACTGGTTCCTGCCTGATTTAACAAGTTAAAAGATATTTTGGGTATGGACAGAGATAGCTGGTAGGAGGAAAAGAGTGAAGACAAAAACTATCTTAAAGTGACTACTTAAAGGGGGCAATACACTTAAAAAGTTGTGTAAGTCAAAACAATATAGAATCAAAGCTTAATTATGAATCAATTCTGAGAGGTATTTTATAAATAATGACAAAGATTTCTGAAACTGTTTTTATTGGCCCCAGCAGAAGACTTAACATCCTTAGCAAGAGGTATTTCAGAAGTGAGAAACTGCAGGACTGAAAAATACTTCATATACAGCTCAACATTTCAGACTGTGAACACTACTGAAACTGGACAGCACTGTGTCTATGTAAGACTGGACAGCAAAAACTCTGGCATGAGATCATGGCTTAATTCACTCAAAAACTTTCAGAAAATTACAATCTGAGCTTTTCAAAATTAATTTTTCCATTGACAGGTTTTAAATAAAGAGTAATCCCCTTCCCTTTCTCTGTGTTTGTCCTTATTTTTATGGGTAGAAAAAGTAGTCATTACTATAATATAAATGATTTCCTCAAGCAGTGTATATCAGAACAGAAACCCCCTAAG
Source organism: Tokudaia tokunoshimensis (assembly GCA_036184795.1). Classification (NCBI taxonomy): domain Eukaryota; kingdom Metazoa; phylum Chordata; class Mammalia; order Rodentia; family Muridae; genus Tokudaia; species Tokudaia tokunoshimensis. Next base: position 46,421,730 of record BTHU01000017.1, read on the forward strand.
GAAAATGTTAAGTTGACATTACTGATCATCTTTAAAGATAAAACTTGTCCCAAGTAGTTTTGAATAAATTTGCTGGAGAGATCAAAATACTTTTAAATAAACATAATTCACACTCAAACTTATCAATCAGAGGAATTAAGCATAAGTCACATAATTGTTTATTTACAGCTATGAGTTCGTCTTCTTGTAGAGCTTACATAGGAATTCTGTATGTTTAAATTCCCTGGATTAATTACTTCACTATTTTAATTTTAGTGTCCATCCGTCCGTCCGTCTGTCCATCCGTCCATCCATCCATCCATCCATCCATCCATCCATCCATCCATCCATCCAACCATCCATCTGTGAGGATTTCACAAATGGAGAGGATTTTACAAATACAGGTCCTAAAGAGAAACACAGCTGCCACTGACATGTTCTAGAGCACAGGAAAACTCATCTCTTTGAGCCTTAGTTTTGCCAACTGTGAAATGGAAATTCTACTATTTGTCTTGACCTCTCATTTTCCAGAGACTAAAGAGAAGCATGTTCACAGGTTTTAGGTCTCAAATGTCCTTGTGACCCAAGAAAGAGCAATCCCACACTGAAGAAATAGCACAGGAATGGCCCATGCCTACACAAGGCCTTGAACAAATTTCTATTTGGAAACTAAAAATATGCAGCTGATTGGAGAAGCCCAGAATTCCCTTTGAGATCCATGCATAAGTATAACCATACTTGCTTCTGTCAATTGTTTTCTCTCTCTCACTCATAACTGGGAAGTAGTGGTTTCCGAAACCACTACACTGGGAAGTAGGGCCTTCATCTGGGAAGAGTGGCATTCATCTGGAAACTGTTTAATCATAGGAGTTGGACATTCTATTAGACATACTTAAAATGTTATTTTAATGACATATCCTACTCTTCTCAGCATTCTTCCCCTTGTGCAGAAGCACTGCTGCTTTTGCCTTGGCCTGGGGTAAGCTGACAGGAAAAGAATCTTCAGTGTATACAAGTATTTCAGAATCTTTAGAACTTAGCAGTCACTCCTTCTAGATCATTACTTCAGAGGAGTCTACTCCAGAATGGGATTGGTGTGTGTGACAATGTCAAGAAAAGGTTTCTAAGAAAACATCCAGCTAAGAAAAATAAAACAATGCTAATCAAGAAAAGTCATGTACTCCACAGTATGAGCCTCATAGCATCTAGGAGTAATCCAGGGGGAATTCTGGACCAATTATCACAATTGGATCTGCACATGCTGCCTTCCTCCTTCTATCCTCCATCCCAAACATACTGACTCAGCAACTGGCCTAGAGCCAGAGCAGCACAGTTCAAATTCAGAGTGTGCAACAATGTTTAGTTCAGTTATGACATAATGGCTGCAAACCCATTCCTGAAAGCAAGAAAACCTAAGTAATGTGGTTAGCTTATATTAGACAAAAGGGTTTAACAGAGTTTAAAAACCAATTTGAAAGTCCCATCCTCCCATAAAGATCACATTAAGATTGAGGGCAAAACCATTCAGTTCAAGGAATGGGAACAAAGTGCATAAGCAATTATGTAGACTCCTTTTGACATTTATCCTTCTTACCCAACATGACCTTGTTCCTCTGATTTTTAATACTGACTCAGAAAGAAGACAATTTCATTAAAACATGTTAGTCACATTAAGCTAAGATAGTAATACCAGTTTCATTGCTAAAAACAAGTTTGCAATTCAAAATGTCTTCCATTTGTCAATAATATTCTATTTATTTCTAATTTATCTGACCACACAAGATCTGCAAGGTATTTTGTTGCAAATCCAATAATTCATTAGTCTTTCACTATCACTAAGTCATAAGCCTATACAACAGAGCCTAATTTGAATATTGAGTACTATCCAATATAGGCCTTGGAAACTCTGAGCTATGGAAGATCCTACAATCTCCTGAGTCTTATTTTGTTCTTTCACAGCTATCAGTAGAATATTTTGATACTTTGGAACTGAAAAGTAGCTTTAGATAAGGAAGCCATGTTTAATTCTTTTGCACAATACATTTTTGTTTATTCCTATTTTTTCCTTGAACAAGGGCATATGCTTATATGTTTTGTTTAAGGCTATTTTAAGGTTCATAAGAAAAAAGGAGTAAGTTTCAGACAGAAAATTCTCTTAGTATAAAAAAGGGTTCTAATCTCCAAGTGTAAGAAGATTCACATTAGTTTCTATTTGAACATGAAGACCTCTTTTTCCATGTGTATATTTCAGATGGCCTCAGCTGACTTTCTATAAAGTAATGTAATAGTTTCTTTCTCTTACCTTAGCAAAAACATATACATTAAGAAGAAGAAAAAAAAAATCAGCCGGGCGGTGGTGGCGCACGCCTTTAATCCCAGCACTTGGGAGGCAGAGGCAGGAGGATTTCTGAGTTCGAGGCCAGCCTGGTCTACAAAGTGAGTTCCAGGACAGCCAGGGCTACACAGAGAAACCCTGTCTCGAAAAACCAAAAAAAAAAAAAAGAAGAAAAAAAATCAAATAATTCAATGTCATGTCCTTCCCTCCTGACTGAACTAAAACCCACTTTCCCATTATTTCATTACTGATATGAGAAAGTACTGGAGCAGTAAGAGGAAGGTTATTTGCTTATAGCTGTAACTTCTGGTTTTAGATGTAGTCAAGTTCACAGACTGCAGCAGTATGTAGCCTCCATTGTCCTGTTTATATATACATACATATATATAATGTAATTTATTTTTTATGTATATAAAATGTTTATATATTAAAGCTCTGAACTTTGAACTCTACCGGGATGTAGTAAAAGAAAGGAAATAAAACGACAAAAACTAACTGGATTTTCTTTACTGTCATTTGAGCAGTTTAGTTTGGACCAGTAACTTGGCAGGTCCTTGAGACAAGATCTTGAGATAGGATCAAACCAAGATGCTGGTAGCCTGGGTAAGTTAGTAATTTGGCATGCCTTCATAGCTAATTCTTCAAATATATGCTGAAGAGATACTTGGGTGAAGGGTTGGGCACAGTAAATCTGGAAGGAGTGTAGATATAGAGAGCTGTTGGGCCTGTCAACCTGGGTATCCAATTCAACAAATGCTCTACAGTTTCCCAGGTGGATCTGATACTCAAGTGGCAGTCTGGCAACAATCTATGTATTTTCAAAATACCCTTTCCTGGTCTAAGCTGTTAATGAACACATTATCTTTAACTGCACTTAGTTACTCCTTGGAAGGTGACTCTTGTTTTTCTTCTTTTCTCTCTATTGCTTCCCCCAGAGATGTTTTCATGTTCTCTACAGGTGTAGACTTCCCCTGAGGGACACAGCCTTTTCATGTTCATAGCATGAACTGAGTATATGCAGTGAGTCAGGTACTAGAAACGTAAAAGTGATTATAACACTGTCCCTCCCCTTAATGACCCTGGGGCAGAGGAAAGATTCACAACACAACAGCACAGTGAGGAAGACTAATAAAGTAAAATAGCCATTGCTAGATGCTACTGATGTGTTGGATACACCGAGCAGGTTCAAGTGTTAGAAGCTCCACCCCCAATGTGTCAATGGTGAGGTCACAGAACCTTTAAGGAGCAAAGTCTAGAAGATATCTGATCATGGCAAATAAAAGGGAAGGGGAGTTAATATTGCTTTTTTCTGAACATGAAGGTTTCCTTTCTAGTTTCCTAGTGTGATGGGGACAGAGAGAGGACCCTTGCTAAGACTTTAGCATCCATGTATTTACATTTTGCAGCCTGTAGAATCATGAGCTGAAGACTGATACTTTCTAAATACAGCAGATATTTTAAATTTTGCTTATCTCTCTGGGAAATTAGCTTTCGAATAAGAACTAGAATAAAAAGAGAGTCTAGTCTTTGTGCTTCCTGTCCCAGTGTCTACCAGCACAGGAATGGGTTTAGAGAGCTGTAATCATGTATCTGTGTGAACTAGCCACAGCTTTTCATTTTACATATTTTCTCCCAAATAGCTTTTCCCCTAGAACTTGCTAGATACACAAAGGGAAGAGTTATAGAAGTTCATTCAGACCTGCTACTTGTAGAGCCACACATACCTGATCCAGAGGATATCCCCCTTCAAAACAATTGCAAACAGGAATAAAATCTCATTCAGGACCTATTCCAGTTGGCTTTTGGTTTCTTCTGATGTATAACCCTTGAATAAAGCAGTGCAAAAAATTAGATTTACAATAAGGACCATAAAACCCCTCACTACTTCATACCATATCACCTCAGTGATATGTCTTACTGTATTGGAAGTCCCAAGTACAAGCAAACTAAATATACTGGTCATCTAGAATACATACAAGATATGGAATACAAAAACTTTAATTAAAACAAACTTATTTGAAGGGATCTCTCTCCACAGTGCCTCTGGGTACAGTGTTCCTGCGAGTACAATACAGCCAACCAACTGGAACAAAATAGAAACACAGCTCAATAAATTCTCCAAGTTAGAATAATATTCATTCCTATTACTCATCTGTCAATAGTCTGTCTAAATAAAATGGCATAGCTGCATATTCCTCTAGCAAAAGAGACAAAAATTATTGATCCTTTTCTGGCAGGTAGCTTCAAGAGGACTAGGGCAAACAGAGGATATTCTGGGGCATGTTTAAAGTAGCCCATAGATTTTAATTTTCTCAACTGGGCCTTTCTGGTCCCAGGCAATTCCTCAGTACAGCAGGACCCAGGATTAGATTTCACCATCTCACATAGAACCATGATTAGCTCTGCCTTATCCCAGAGAAACAATAACTCAGCATTTTGCAGGACAGACTTGTTTCCATGTCTCTGCTGCTGCTGGAGGTTTGTTGAAACAAGGTGTAAGTCTTGAGGGCTAGTCCAGACTTGATATCTGTCAGCCTAAGCCACAGTGTTGGAACTGGAGGCAAGTACCACCACCATACTGTTTCTCTTGCATTTTTTTTCCTTTTTTTTAGATTTATTTATTTATTATATGTCTCTTTACGGATGGTTGTGAGCCACCATGTGGGTGCTGGGATTTGAACTCATGACCTTTGGAAGAGCAGTCGGTGCTCTTACCCGCTGAGCCATCTCTCCAGCCCCTTCTCTTGCATTTTAATCTCTGTTCTTTACTTATCACACACCTCATGCATATACTTCTAAAGATTGGTAGAGAGCATCATGTACATTTTTATAAACTATTCCGCAAAATATTACTAAATGAGATAGATGTGGCCTTTAAGAGTCATCTCAACTTGCTCAGTGTCCAACCAAGACAGCTGGAGAGAGTGACTAGTTAGCCAATGTTACAGGAGCCCATCTTAAGTTGAGAAATGTACTACTAGTGATGGGATATAACATAGTCTAAATGTCATCGCTGTGTTTAAGGAACTGAGAATCTTTGGGTCACACAGTGTTTTTTTTGTTTTTTTTTTTTTAAAGAGCACTAGTTTTACATAAACACGATTAGTAAGAAAAAGGATACAGATAGGCAAAAACCCACTTAAAGAGAGCCTTAGAAACAATTGGATACCTATTCATATTAGTGGCACCTCTCAGAAGATTTTCTACCTTTGGTCTTATTAAAAATTGTATTAGTTGGTGTTTGTCAGGGGTGAGTGACATGGCTAAGTACTAGTTGGGAACTGTGAAGTCTGATTTATTCTTTTATTGTCCACAGGCCCAGAGGGCCGCTTCAACCCAATAAAGCAAAGATGGGGTCCAGACAGCCGGGTCCAGAGGGGCTCAGCACTCGCAATATTCCCTCCTGCACTTTTCAACCTTTTCACCCCAATTAAAGGTCAACATGGCTGCTCAAAACCACTTATTTAAAAAGGCAGTCAACTCAGCAGGCTGTCAAGTGTGATATTGCCACTTCATAGAATTCAATTAAACCCGGGACCAGGGCATCTGTGAATCACTGGAAGAAGCATGAGTTGAGACATTTTCTGCTTTCTTCGAAAAGCTCAGAGTTTCCCTTCCGTCATGTATTCAGTTCCCTGAGCGCCACCACAGGCGCGCGCTTACAATCTCCCCCACCCCCCCAGTGGCTCGGTGATTTACAGCTCCCGGCTTAATTAAATCCCCGCTAACTGCAATGGAGGTCTGCAGCATGCCGCACTGCGGAGGGCTCGCGGCCTTTTCCTGCCGGCGCGAGCTATCACTCGGGAACCTGGAGCGCTCACCATAGCGCCGGCGCCACTACCCACCTCAGCCTCAGGCCGCCGGCTGCCGCTTCCGCCCGCCGCACTTCCGCTGCGCGCCGCACTTCCGGCCCGCGGGCGCCGCCCTGCCGCCTGGGCTCCTACCTCCCAGGTCCTTCTCTTTTTCCTGGGCTAGTGGCTCCTGAGTTGCAGTACATGAAGAGAAAGCCCAGTTAACACGTATTGAAACTAGAGGAAAGAGGAAGCAAAGAAGGAAGGGAGGAAGGGGAGAAATTAGAGAAAAGGCTCTGTGTGTGTTTAGGAAACAGCCTGGGGGTTGGGAGGCAGCATTTTGAGTCGGGCCGTTTTAACCACTCTCTGAATGTGTTCATTTATTAAGGTAGTATTTACTGACCTCCTCCTCCTTTGGGCTGGGGCTGAACTGGGTTATAAGGAACAGGATGAGCAAAACTGGGAGCTGTACTTCTCATTTACAACCTTATAATCTTGTAGGCAAGACGGACATGGGGAAAATTATCCTTTAAATAGTTTATGCATTTCTTAAGGTTGAGCGTTTTGACGGGAAGGAATATGACTTGTGAAAAGATAGGCGTATCAGCTAGTTAGAGAAGTAGCTTTTGGGCTGGCATCTGACAGACCTAGGACAGGGGTAGAACTCTAGGAAGAAGGAATATCTTCTGGGCTATGCATAGCCGAGTGACTAGTATGGCTAAAACATGAAGGGAATGGGGGAAGAGGGATGAAAAGAGGCAGAAGAGTATAAGCCTGAGTAAGGCCAGGTAGTTAGGGCAGGCTTGTGCTAGGGGGTGCTGTCGTGTTTTCTGATTGACTATGTCCCTCTTCAGAAAGGGGAGCTGGAATAATTGTTTTTGTTTTCTAATATCTCTCAGCTTTGGGAAGATAATGGCTTAGTATAGATGGAGCAATCAGGAACATCAGGGGGTGACTAAGTTGTATAGGCTATAGGTGTGGTGGAATTGTAAGTAATAAGAAAATGATGGGCATTCAGTATAATAATCTAATATTTATTGATTGCTCGCCCAAAACTTGGTGCTCATTAACATATTTAATCCTGTGACCCGTCTTATTAAGTACCATTTTAAAGATGATGAAATGGAGGCTTAATAATTTGCCTATATCCTCACAGATAGAAAATAGCATATTGGAATTCCATTTCTGCACCCAGTACCTGTGGGCTCATTGCTGAAAGAAAAGCACTTTGTATTAAGTGCTTAAAAAGAAAAAAGATAAAACAGGTTAGTAATGGATCCATTAAACAAACCATATTGATTATATGATATTGGTAGAGGACACAATTTGAAAGTGGAACTTTTAAGTTCATACTTTATCATTTCAGCATTTGTCGACAGCCAAAAGAGGATTTGGGACCTTTAAAAAAACCTATGATTATTTTTTGTTGATATGCTCTGATAAGTCCTAATCTTTCTGAGCAGGAAAATGTCACTCTATAACAGTTACAAATAGAGTATTTCTTAAGAACTAATGTTGTGTCTAGCTATAAGTATCTTAATAGAGCATGCATATTGTTCATTTTGTGGAGTGATAGAAAAGCTTCCTAGAAATGAAACTCCAGGTCAGCTTCCAAAATTTCATGTTTATTTGCTGGAAAAATGAGGCTTTGTATAGTCAGTTGGATGTATGAAATTTGATTTTTACAAACTGAAGATGAATGTTTTTTTCTCAAAGGTCATGATGATAGCTTTGCAGCACTGGTAATTTTCTCCAAGGAGTCAAAGTTCATTTCCAGAGCTTGTGTTTAATTAGTAAGATCTTCTTGGGTGATTATACAGTTTTTAAGTAGTAGCACAGGACTTGAAATGTACATAAACAATTTCGTTTGTGAATGGAAGTTCCCTGAAATGGCTGTGAATTCCTGAGGATTCAGCCATCAGGGCCCAGTCACCTTGGGAATGTCTGTGTTAAGGCCTTTATCCCAGTTGAACGGTTTGGCTTTTAGGTCCACATTCCCCATCTCTCTGTGCCAAGCATAGGACCTTTGTTTGAGAAAATTTCTGGAGTTTGAACAGGAAAAATGATTATCTCAAAAAAAAATTGGCCACAGCAAAATTATAAACATTTGTTCAAGGGTCACAAAGTAGGATATTGTGTGAGTGTCAATGGCTTGATTTAGCATTCACTCAAAACAAGTCTTTGTTGAGACAGTCTGAATACATGAGAGCTACCACAATGCCACGGACACTCAGACACTGTGGTGGATTTGTTGTGTTACTTTAGCTAAATAATTTCAAAAACAAAAATACAAATTTATTTTTATGGAAAGAATATTAAATAGGAAATATTTCACAGCTTTTAGTATGTTTCAAAGGATGTGAAGGTAAGAATGAATGTCTTTAGATAGCACTGGGTGTGTCTATTTTGTTTACTTGGAGTATTCTTTTTGTAGGTCTTTGACCAATTTGTCCTCTGTGGTCTCTAGTTCTAGTGTTTGTCCTGGAGAACTGAAGTGTCCATCTTTGCTCTAACTTCTTTGGAACCTGAGTTTTATGTTTAGACCTCAAGGCTGTTAGCTCAGTGGTTATGTCTGAGGCATCAGCAAAACTCCAGATAAAGCCTGCTTGCAAGGGCTGGTCTGCAACTCCTTAGATAACTCCTTTAGATGATAACTTATCGGTTCTTCCAGAAATGACTTGGAGTCACCCCTTTCATTTAAGGCCTCAGAGGGGCTAGACGTGTGGGTGTGGGAGGCAGTAGATTCATTCTTTCCCCTTGGCTTTGTCTCTGAGAAAAGTAGAAGTACAGAAATGACTGCTGGTACAAAAGTGTTTCCTTCAGAATGCTTTAAGAAAGCAATATCTTGGCAGGGAGCAATCATCATGCCTGCCCTATTTTACAGTAACCAGGGTTTGTGCTGCCACTCAAAGAACATGGAACCTGGACTTTGACTAGGAAGGGCTATCAGTTATTGCCACTGTTGGGTGACACATGGTAGAAATATTCAGAGACTTGGGAGGAGTTCCCTGGTGTTTTTTTGGTTTTGCTGCTGAGCATATTTGTTTATCTCCTCCGTCATTCTTTCTAGGTATTTCCAACTGCAGGAAATGGTCTGAAAGGGCCAGATAGTAGGTTATGTTTAAGGTCATGGAGAAAAACAGTGGCAACCTCCCAAAGAAAAGATGTGCTTCTGAGTCTGGGATGTGTTGGGTCATTGGGTCATTTCTGACTAACTCCAGACCAACCATTGCAGGAGGAAAGAGAATTATAAGCCTGTTCCACCAGGAAAGAATGGACCTCAGAAACCTGATTTCTATATCTCCTTTGACATTTTCAAAAACTCTGCTCTTGTGCCAGACATTTAGAGGAGAGTGAAAAAAAATTTCAAAGAGGAAAAGTGCTTATTTGTTTTAAGGCTTGCTCAAGTAATCCACTTATGCCATTTACATTAGTTAAACAACCTTTCCATGTAAACACCATTAATTATGTAGTATAATAGTCAAATAAAAATGCTAAAAAAATAAAAGAAATTGTAGAATAAATTAGTGTAGCTTGAGTGCCCATACATTATAGAGAAATTGCAGAGTTTTACAGGGATGAGTGTGTGGTTTTCCTATTGTTTGAGCTATAGGATGGAACCAACAGAAATGACATTTCACAGATGGATACCAAAGCTGTTAAAGTTTAAACTCACACTGGCAGTGGAATTACTGTTTCCACAGGGGCCTTGACTTCAGCTTCTCGCTTTATCCATCTTTAAAAGACTGTGAGGTGAGATGAGGTTTGAATGTCCCATGGATCTCCTGAGAAGATCTGTTAGGATCAGACCATTGTTGTCAACTCCAGAATCAGTAGCCTCCAACCTCCTTTTGAGTATAATAACAGGAGATGGCTTGTGTCTGTGCTGAAGGAAATGAACTGATGTGCTGCCTGCTAGCCACAAAGAAAAGGGTCAGAGACTGAAGCTGCTGAAAGAGTGGGGTCTAGTAGACATTGTGGTGACACCAGGGTAGCAGTGTAGACTCATATCACCCTTTATTAATTGACTGCTTATAATTCCTCATGACAGGATATACATTTTTGTCAACCCATTTTGCAGACAAGGGGTTGAGGCTTAAAGAAGATCACATGACACAGAGATTGGAAAACATCTCCTCCCACCTTTATTTTTCTGCTACCTCATTCATGTTTTTAAATGTGAATAGAAAGAGCTATGGCTTATTTCAAAACATTATTTTAGAATATTTGAGCACATTTATATCATTTCCTCAGGGAGAGTTTTATTTTACCTTGGGAGGCAGGAAATGGTTTTGAGATAGGAAACGTTTTTCATTTTTATGGATTAAGCCCTTCTGTTAAAATCACTAAAGCTGGATCATGGAGGAGCATAGGGTTCTCACAGCATGAAGAGGAGGACACAAAGCTTCTTCTGACTCTCTGATGCATACCCACACCACCAGGGAGGCCTGTTCAGACAGACAGGGCAGCTAGCCAACAGGAAGAGCTACTCTTCAAACACATTCTAACATGTTATTCTCAGTATGCCTAACAACTTACTGCTTAGAAGAAATTTGAAGTACAGTTTTTTTTTCAAATGGTGAAAATTTGACCCTCCTTCAGAAAGATAATAAAAAAAAATTAGCCATACCATCTGCTATGTATGTTCAGCATAAATTAAAGAGAAATTGTCTTTATTTAATCAGAATAATGCTTCCAGCATTAAGAACTAAAACCACAGTATTAAAATAAACATGTGTGTCTCCTATAGTGGAACTCACAGTCCAACAAGGGAGATCAATGGTAACTAAATGGCCATGTTAATAAATATTTCCTACTGGGCTTGGTGGAACACTGCTCTGGTGATCTCAGCACTTAGGAGACTGAGGCAGGAGAATGAAGAGGCAGAGGCCAGCCTGAGCCAGAAAGCAAGACAAAACAAAATAATACTTATTGTAAATATCTTCTTCTTCACTGAGGGTAATATTTGTAACTAACATACCAGAAAAAGAAAGTGGACATGATATATACTGTATACATATTTTACTTTTTACTTAAAACACATACACATCTACTTGCCAAATTTGATCTAGCTAAGACTCCTTGTTTGAGGACTGGTGTAGTAAAGGTAAGGGTTACTTTACCTTTCTTGTAAAATACCCACTCAAAATTTATACATTATTTACAATTTTTGGTTTCAGCTACTTTAAAATGAAAGCTATGGCGACACTGTGAAGTAAATTTTTAATTGTATTCATTTAGATTTTATTATCCACACAATCTTTTACACTTCTCTTGCTTAGAGCTAATTTAAGAACGCTCCCCACCCACTTCCAGGACTTTGCGTGTCTTTCTAAAGCATTTAACTTAGCTTTCACAGAAACAACTCCCCTTTTATGCTCATATTCGAACAGTTTGTGTGATACTTAATTAAACTATATAATTATAGTAATCAAGTACAACTGTCATAACCAGGTCTGAGAACAAAAACAATCCACTCTGAGTAAATATGGAACTCAGCTGGGGGCAGTGGCGTGGTGAGGATCCCAGGCAGGCGGAGCCCACAAGTGAGCATGCATCTTACTCTGGACAGTCAGTCAATACATCTTACAAAGGGATTTGAAAACATCAGATAAGTCCCAGAGGAACTCAATTAAAAGAGCTTCTATTATAATTAAAAACTAATAAATATTTCAAGGAAAGCAATGGGTGCCATAAAGGTCGGGAGATGCCTCTTGCCTCGGGAAGTCAGGAAAGGCCTCGGAGAACCTCACACTTGAGCTGAGAGGGAAGCCCCTTAGATTTATCTTGGAGAGGGGCTGGGGCAGGAGTCCAGAGGGAGAGCACAGCAGCCCAGTGGCAGCTGTATGAGGACTGGGGGTGTATGTGTTGAAAATGAGGAGCTGAAAGAAGCCAGTGGTTGTGTGACGATCAGGTGGAAGACTGGTACAGGACAAGGTCATGGGAAGACACTACATGACAGCTCTTAGGCAAGTGGCTCTCAACCTTCCTAATGCTACAACCCTTTAACAAAGTTTATCATGTTGTGGTGACCCAACCATAAAATATTTTCATTGCTTCTTCATAACTGTAATTTGCTACTATTGTGAAATGTAATATAGATATCTGTTTTCTGATGGTCTTAGAGCCCTTCAATCCCCCAACCCACAGGTTGAGAAACACTGCCTTAGGCTTTGACAAGCACGGCTGTCTTTACCTTATCCACAGTGAGAAGTTTCCAGTGCAGGCGAGTTAAGGGACTGCTTATTTTATAAAGAACAACATCTGATTTATAGAGTCTAGATCTTCAAGTCTGATGATTTCGGAACTTTGATTTCCCCCACCCCCCACCCCCAATGTAAATGCATCATGGTGATACATTGTGTATATGTATCTTAACCTCTGGCTCCAGGATTTCTCTTAAGGAGGCAGATGTGCTCATTGAGGAAACTGCATTCACCAGCAGCTTGTGGGTCAAAGATGAGCATCTAAGGACAAATGTCAGGACAATAAAAGGGATGCTAAATCTCTCTGCTGAGAAAATAAGAAGGAGGGAGAGAGGATTTATTTCCCAGAGTTTCTACAACCAAGTCCCACAAAGTGAGCAGCTTAAAGCAACAGCTATTTATTAAATTCTCTCGTTTTGGATGCTAGAAGTTGGAAATCAAAGTGTCAGCAGAACCATGCACCGCATAGATGCGGCTCTTTTCTTGCATTCTTTTAATGAGAGGGGCCAGTAACCCTGCCACTCCTGATCTGCAGCTCTGTCCGTGCAGCTCTGTCCGTGCAGCTCTGCCTCTGTATCACATGACATCCTCTCTGTTCCGTGATATCTACTTCTCATGAAGAATATTGTTGTATTGGATTAGCATCTGCCTTGATACCTTCACCTTAGCTTGCTTTTGTTTGTAAACACTCTATTTCCCATTTACAGGTATTGGGATTTGGGAGCTTTAAGGGTAAATTCCAGAACCTATAACAGACTCTAAGGGAAGGAGGTAGGAAGGGTCAGAAAAACCATATGAGGTTAGGAATCTGGGGTGCTTATAAGAAGAAGTCTCTAGAGGTGGGGTGGATGATAAAGGGGTTTCAAAGTACTCTTCTTACAGCGTAAGATACAAAAATGTCTGTCTTCAGTACTCATGGTGGTGATTTACACAGTCAGCTATAGAGTGCTAATAGTGTTTTGACAGTGGAGATGAGAAAGCAAGTAACAGGTAAATCCATGGAGAAGTTCTTGGTCGCAGTGTTGGAGCTGCGTGCGGACATGAAGGCTGAGATCACAGTGAGTTTCTAGAGAGCAATTCAATACTGACAGGGACTCTGGGAGAAAGACCACTGGCTATCTGTCCCACCCCTCTGTGCCTTCAGATAGTCATATATATGTTAGCTTTTGCAGGCCCTGGGCTGGGACTTTGGTATCATCCGTTGGTTGGACTTGGACTACAATGTACAATATAATTGTGAAAAAAAAAAACCCTTTCCTGTCACTTGGCTCTCTTAGCCCTTTTAGGGTGCTGTGCAGGGTTTTAGCTATACTAGGAACCTTTGTGAGCTACTTTAAAATACAACAAAACCTTTCACACTCTGTTTCTCTTGCTCTGATGTCTTCTAAACAAACGAAAGGCAAGATTATGGTTTGAATGGAGAGGGAATCATCTTGGAAGTTCTGTGTCCATTTTTGCCTTACTTCACAGCAAACCTTCAAGTTTTGTTTCTGGGTTGGAAACTGAGGCACCGAAGCCCCTTACTCCCTTCACACAAGTGAGTCCCCACTCCTGATGAAGGAAATGGTTCCCTGTAGTGAGTCCAGATGCTTGTGTGCGGCATTATTGCTACTAGCCATTAAGTCTGAATTGTACAAAATTAAATCCGTCCTTAAGGCCTGAAGGGAAGCCAATCTTAATAATGGTTTAATGTCCTCAGAGTGAAATAGCCTGAAGTAGGGGAGGACCCACCATCTCTGTGAACACAACCCGACACTACAGCATTTCTGCTCATTTCCGTGGCTCATTTACATTGGTATTTAACACAAATGTGATTTTAAAGCGCATAGTAACCTTCTTAAAACCTAAGTAACTGGCAAATGGTTAGAATAATTAATAAAGCAGTTTTTAAAATTCCTGTAAACAACTCAAGGAAAATAAGAAAATATTCAGTGGGCAAAGGTGTTGTTAGTGATTAATACCTCCTGCCTTTGTAGGAACTTCCACCTCCGTATGGCAGGTGCTTCCTGAGCACTGAGCTTGCTTAGGCAAAATGAAGCAAAAAACCCAAACCCAAACCAAATAAAAATAGCAGTTTTCAAGAGGTGTAGAGAGTGTGAACCAGTAAGACCATGACTATATATTTAGGCAAAAGACCTCTTGGGTCTTTCCTCACTCTGTGAGTTTCAGTGTATGCTCATCGGAGTGTTTAGAGAGTGTTCTTCCCTGGCCTACCCATCTCAGCTATCACATCCTGGCTAATCTTGCCTCTGGTTGTGAATGAGAAGCTTGTGTTCCTTTCAAGCCTTTGAAAACCAATGGATTTCTTTAGAGAGTCCTTTCTGGATACCACCTGCAACCTGGGAAGCTGTTCTTCTAGAAAATGTACTGGTGTTGGTGCCAAAGGTTCCCAGGGAATGGCTTCTGGCTCAGTTCTATATCGTGGGTTCAGGCTCCACATTTCTGTGTCTGGTTCTTTCTTTTGCTAAAAAAGTCCATTTTTATCTTATTTGTGTTTGTCTGCACATATGTATGTATGCCACATGTGTGCTTACTTCCGTAAAGGCTGGAAGAGGGTGTTGGATCCCCTGGAATTAGAGTTTACAGGTGGTTGTGAGCCACCACTGTGGGTGCTGGGAACTGAACCCAGGTCCTTTTCAAGACCATCGATCACTCTCAACAGCTCACTTCTCTCTTCAGTGACCTGCAGACGGCTCTTTACTATAGTTTCTGCTTTGCTCTTATTAGTTCTTTCAACCACCTTCTAAGAGAGTCACCCAGTCAGTGTCAAAGGTGTTAGGCTTCTGTGACACTTGCATGGGTCATATTGCAAGTCAAAGACCATCTCATATTTCTATTCAAACTCTTAAAAGCTACCACACATTAAAAAGATTAGAACACCAAGAAAACATTCTCAGCTTAAACTAGTCACACAGCTGTCCTGTGCTTATTAATAGGCTGTGCTTGTTGCCCTGCAGACATGAAGCATTCTTTTTGTTTGTTTTGTTTTTGTTTTCTTTGAGACAGGGTTTCTCTGTGTAGCCCTGACTATCCTGGAACTCACTCTGTAGACCAGACTGGCCTTGAACTCACAGAGATTCACCTGTCTTTGCTTCCCAAGTGCTGTCATCAAAAATGCTTGCCACCACCACTGGACTGACATGAAACATTCTTAAGTTTTAAACATTTATCTCCTTCCTTCATTCCTTCCCTCCCCTTCCTTCCTTCCTTCCTTTCCTCTCTCTCTCCTCCCCTCCTTTCTTCTCTTCTTCCCTCTCTCCTCCCTCTCTCTTTCTTTCTTTCTTTCTTTCTTTCTTTCTTTCTTTCTTTCTTTCTTTCTTCTCCTCCTCCTCCTCCTCCTTCTTCTTCTTTTGTAAAAATTTAAAAGGTTCTTTATAAACTCAAGAGTGGCAACTGCTTTCTGGGAAAAAGCAGGAAGGATGAATGATAACAATATGCTGGCAGATATGAATGGGAGAAAAAACTGGGGGTCAGCTATTCTCATTCGTCAGACAGGAAGAAGTGGCTTACACTTGGTAGAATAAAAGGAATATTAGAAAAAACTCATCATAAGTACAAAGAAACTTTGGCATTGATTTCCTGTACTGCTGGTGATAACTTAATTATACTGTGGTCATATTTCCTATTATGTAACTTAATCAGTTAGGGTGTTTCTATGCCATTTCTCTCTCTTCCTGAGCACGTCTCTGTGTCTGCATGTGTGCATTTTCATCTGAATATGCGTGTGTGTGCACAAATGTGTGTATGCCTGTGTATGTGCAAATGAACAAAAGACAAGAGCAGAGGCATGTGTTACCGGCTTCATTAATCTAGAAAAGCAGAAGACCTAGAGTTGCTCTCTGTGCTACAGCTTGTCTGCTATGGTCAGGTGGATGGTCACCTTGAAGATTCCTACTTACAGACTTTTATTATGATTATTATTTTGTCACAACAGTCCTGGTTCACAGTTATTTGTGGCTTCTTGGTATATGTAGCGCTTTCTTCTTTTAGATCACTATTGAGTCTAACTAAGGCAGATGAGGGCAAAATTTAACCCAGTGCATTTAACCCAGTTCATGTTTGCTCTATCTACCCTATTTTATCTTTCATAGGTTGTCTGATTGTATATTGTCTCTCCTCACTTACATGAAGTCATCTTTTCTCCTTGGCTGGGGGAGGAGGGGTTCTCAAGTTACTTTGTTATCTGATGTCTATGGATAATTTACAGGCCACACAGTCTCCACCTTCTGGGTTCTGCAGCTCAGTGGTACTGTGACCTTCAGTAGCTGCCGAACTGCTAAGTAGGGCAGGGGAGACCATTACAGAAAGGAAACAACACGTGGTTTCTGAAACTGCATGAAACATATCTATTGTGACTAGATGAAATACATATTCATGAACATTGAGAAGAGAAGACTATTCCCCTTGCCAAGCACTCACCTTGTCTGAGCACGATGCCTGGCAAACAATGCAAAGCTCTGGCTCTCTTCTTTGCTTACCTGGCCAGTCAGGGTGCTGCATGGTTAGAGCTTTCTGTAACACGCTGTGAGAGGAAAGCTGGGAAGAGACATTTCCAAAGAAAACCAAATTCTATCATCATTGCTCTTTAATTTTATATTAGTGGTTGTTTATTGACTAGCCACTGCTCTCAAATTATCCTAGCAACGTTGGAGTACTGTATTATTCAGAAAGGAATTTACTGGTTTCAAAGTTTCCACACAAGTACTATGAAGAGCTCCCTTCACTCCTTTAAATAGACTGTTTGGCTGTTTTGTGTACAACTACTTACAAGTGATGAGTTTTGATGATTCTATTTCTTGTTAATTCCTGTTAGCAGAGAATTATGGAAACTCTCCCTACTTTGTCAATGGGAAAACTGAAGACAGAGATGTTAAGTGACTCTCCAGGTGGCAGAGCCTCGGAGAACATTGCTGCACTCCGCTCTCTTCACCCTTAGTTCATGCTTATTCCACCAGAGCACCACACTCATGTGGATTTAACTTTAGTTTTACTATGTCAGGACCAATAATGACCAAAAATAATTGGACTCTTCAAATGGGAAGTTGGGCTCTGATCAAACTCATCAGAACTCCCTGTTCCTTCTGTCTTTAGCTTATCCCCCTTCTCTCTCCCAGGTGTTCTCCATCGTAACATTTTCTGCTGATCAAGTGAGTGTAATGGCTCATTACAACCACAACTCATACAACATTCCTGGGCTCCTCTACTCCAGATGTTAGCATGAGACTCCTTTGCAGCTAGGTATCTGGATGTGACTTTGGGCTCTTCTAAGCAGTTACATTCCCTCAAGACAAATTCAGACCTGAGTTAAATAGTAAGAACAATTGTAATCTGTTAGTCTTTATTCCTACTTCCTGTTCCTAAGCGAGAACGTCATGTGGACTGTTACTAGCCACGGAGAGTTAGTTGCAAATAAAGCATATTCCTGGAGCCAGCAGTTGCACTGGCAAACATCTTGATTTTCAGTATTGCTAAAGATGCTGTGGAAAGCAGCTGCCATTGGAATTGCTGTACTTGAGAACTGTTTTAGGACTCATTTCTTCAGAGGCCTAACAGAAACTGTCTCTTTTGATCTTAAGATTTCATTAACATTTAATTAACTAAATCCCTTTCTATTGAAATTGCTAGAGTGATTTCTCAAGGTGTTACAGGGTCATAACTTATCACCCATTAGCCCACTGCACCCTGAGTTGTCAATTTGTGATCTAACACACACTTGTGCTTTTAAATACTGCCCCTCAAGTTTCCCACACCCAGACTACAAGGTTATTCATCTCAGTCCTGCTCTAACTTGAATAATGCCTAGTACATTTCCTTTGAAAAAGTGGCAGAATGACTAAATGCGTAGGAGCAGACATGCTGTGATGCTTTTGTCATATGAGAATGAAAACCTTGATAAAAATGCACATATGCCATTAACATATTTTATATAACAAACTGTGGAAATGGCACATACTTTTTAGCCTGATATTAATCATTACTTCTTACTTAAACAGTCAAACAGGATTTGCTGCTTGGCAGTTAGGTATTTGCTGTCCCAGGAAGACTAGAAATGCACATTGATGAATGTGAGCCTCTTCTCTTGCCTCCTGCTTCTCACTCACTACATTTCTTCCTGAGCAAATTCTGAACAGGTGCTACTAGACGGCTCATTAACTGCACAGAGCTGTAGAAACCATGGGTAAGGCGATCCTCGCCAGAAAGTAAGCCTTGCATTCTTTAAACACTGCATTGGACCAAAATCATTGTGATTCATCCTGTGTTACCATCAGTGACAGATACTGGCTTAAGATGCCAAGAGCTTGAATTGATGTTCTGTCTTACCTTTTTCTCTGATCCCCTTTCTTGCTATTCAGTGTGCTCTCTGTCATTTTTTGTTTATTTATATGTTTTGTTTTCCCATTAATATTTATTAAGTACCTACAGGTTGCATTGTAAATCAATCTCTCTCCCTCCCCCTCTCTTTCCTCTTTCATTCTCTCTCTTTCTCTCTCTCTCTCTCCTTTTAAGGATTCATTTATAACTCATTTAATTCTTTAATTTTTTTGTAAAAAAATAATTCGAGGCTGGGTCTCAGTTGTAGCTCAAACTAGTGCTGAGTTTACTGTGTTCCTTAGGCTGGTCTTGATTTTTTGTGATCCTCCCATGCACTCCTCAGTCCCTGAGTCCTGGAATTGCAGGTACGAGCCACCACACCCAGCTCATTTATCTAATTATCACTAAAACGTTCTGAGATCTGGAGGATAGTCACTAATATACTCATCTTATTAGGGGGTTTGAGAGGGATAGAAAAGTGTCTCCCTGAAGATCATACAGCAGACCATGGAGAGGTGTTGCTTCATTGATAACAGTTAATGTGTAACTCTAGTTACACACAGTTTTTGTTCAAATACCATTTTCTACGGTAACACTGTGATTGGGATAATAAGCAGCTTTCATGTCATTAGGACTGTGAGCCAGAGTATTACACACATGCTGACAACAGAAGGAGTGTCTTAGAGAGAGGTAGAAAAATCCTTCAACTTAATTATGAAAGATATTTCTGCATAAAACACCCACACAGAGAGTGCAGGCAAACCGCATCTGGTGATGATGAATCTCTTTGGAATTAACAAAGTCACTGCAGCCATCAGGAGAGGTCACACGCCTACAGCTTGACCTGATGGCATATACAGGCATGATATAGGACACCGTGTCTAAGTCGGAGCAGCCACAAGAAGGGGGTTGGAATAGGACAAATATTGTAGGAACAAAATAAAATGGGTATTGATTTAAGGATTTAGGGAGGATAGGAGCATGTGGAGGCCACGGAGGAGTGCTGCTCACGGCCTTGCTCTTCCTAACTTGCTCATCCTGCTTTCTTATAGAACACAGGTCCACCAGCTCAGGGATGCCCCAACTCACAATGGGCGAGGCTCCATCATCAATTACTAATTAAGAAAATGCCCTAAATGCTTGCCTGCCTGTAGCCTGATCTCATTGAAGCATTTTTCAATTGAGGTTCCTTCCTCTCAGATGACTTTAGTCTGTGTAAAGTTCACATGTAACTATCCAGGATGAGGGAAGAATGGGAGATAGGATCGTGGTGGCTTGGTTTCTCTGTGGCAACAGAGAGCAAAATATTACAGTATTGATAAAAAGGACATGTTTTCTGACAGTCAGAGCTTGTCTAACAATGAGGTGAACGGACTGGAAGGTCATTAGCTTTTTGTGGCCAGAGATACTTGAAGAAGATGGTCACCTGTCAAAAGTATGATCCAGGAGTCTCCCATATGGAGAGTGTAGACAGCTATCAAGTTGCCAGGCTATCATGTGCTAGGTGGAGCAGCAGGTTGCACCCAAGAAATCTGGTAGAATCCAGAGAAGCCTTTTCAGTAAAGTTCTGGACCAGAGCAACAGACTCCATAGAGGAAGATAGAAGAGAAATGTAATCCCTTGTGCATTTGTATTTATTTAAAGGGAAAAAATTACTAGTTTTTAATATTAGTAAACTATATAGCCTGGGACACCCAAGCAAGGACTTGAGTCCTCTAACACCAAAGGCTGTTCCAGTTATCTTCATTTGTTCATTCATATCACTACATTTCTGTGTACTGTAGTCAATTTGGTCATTGTTAATGAAACTTATGGACTATGCCATCTTAAATAGCAGAATTACAAATAGAATCTTTATGAAGATTTTTAACGCAGGTGGTAACTGTTCCATATTTTATTGCATCACAAAGAGGTTTGTGGATCATATTGGGGTAAGTTGAAATTGTCAAATTGTGCTTTTAATTGTTTTTAACAAAAGACATATGATTATGCTATTCTTCTGTGATCACAAATGGCTGCTAGTGGTAGGCATCTTAGAAACATATACAAGCAAACAAAGCTGCACACTGAACAGGTTCCATTTTCATGTATGAGCCGGGCAGGGTCTGCTGTAAGCTCACTCACTCACTGCTCATCACACAGACTTAAGAAAGCAGAAAAGGGCACTAACTCACTCCATGGCAGATGAGGAACTAGAGGCCCAGAAGAAGGAAGAGACTTCACCACAGCCACAAAATGAGTTAAGAAAGGAAGGCAAGACTGCAAATGAAGGCTTTTAATTAGTCAATTAATCTCCCATTGCTTTTTAAAGAGGAGAAATCATTTAAAGATTTTTTTTGGGCGACAAAGTATTTTGATCATAATGGCCAAATAATGTTTCCATCATTAATGTCATCTTTGTTGCCAAGGCTGTCTAATCTTTAAAATTCATGATTTTGTAACCTTGCAAAATATAGTAATCGAATTTCAAAACTGGTTTAAAATTAGTTTCCCTGTATTTCGAAGAACTCATATATAATAAAAATGTATACAAATAAAAATGTAGCAAGCTCTAATTCGTGGGGAGTAGTGAGAGAGGAGAGACGCTCACAAAGCTCCTCAGTGAAGTGTGACAAAAGCTTTTACAAAATTGGTAGTGGAATTTAGATGTTGTATGAAGGCGGCCAGTGCTGCTCTTTTCCCCCTAGTATTTGGATGGACGTTTGTTTTCAAAGAATCTTTCTCAAAAGGAACAGTCATAAACTCTGCACTGGACTTTAGAATCCTGGTATCCCCAAAATACTAAGAAAGATTTAAAAAACAAAAACCCAAGGATATAGTCTATTGCATTCTTCTTAGTTCCAAAATATCATCAGTGGCAGTATCCTTTGAGTGAGACCAAATCTTTGTTCCTAATAGAACAATAAAGTAAAATCATCTCAAAACACTTACTTCTATGTCATCTGTATAGTCTTTCTCCTTTAAATGTGTTATAATGACTGTGATATGGGAGTTCAGTAGTGTATGTATATAGCTTGTAACTGATCACACGAAACCAACAGAGTACTTTTTCAAATACCTTACTAATATAAAGACTTTGGTCAGATGCATTTGGAGATTATCAGCTGTGGGTTTTTTAAGGTTCTTCCCACCCCCAAAGTTTCCAATCTTTGATTTATAGATGAATATCAGGACCAGTAGGTGAGAAAATACAGATTGTTACTAAGATGTACTAGCAAAGGCAAAGGACATTCTATTACACAACTTGCTTCCCAAGCTCACATTAGTGTGTATGCACCTGCACACATGTAGACCCACACATGTGCATGCCCACATGTGTGCCATGCCCACCCACACCCACAAAACACTCAAAACAACATTGCTAACGATGCACACTTTTAAGTGAGCTAAATTGATTTAAGACTTGGAGCTATCTGTGTTTTGGACATCTAATGCACTGTTGGTGCTCAATACATAACAAATTGTGATATTAATAATTAAAAATTGATGGTCCTACTCCTATGAAATGATTTTCAGGAGAATTATTCCCCCTTCACTCATAAAGAAAACTGAGAGGAAGAGACAGAGCAATAGCTTTTAAGGAAATGTAGTTCAAGCTACTTTGTGCATGGCGCTTTCCTTCTTCCTCTCGGGCAAATTCAACAAACCACGGAGTAAGACAAGACCTTGAACCAGCTGAGGCAGCTCCCCCACCCCACCAATTCTTTTGTATTTCTATCCTTAGGTGCGAATGCCTAGGCTGTTGAATTATATGATTTTTAAATTCTTGACAAACATTAATTAACTGAGGGTTGGTCTTTGTTTGAAGAGAGTTACGTCTACTTGTGAATGTGTCTCCTATTATCGGCTCTTCGTCTTTCACAGTATTATTATCTGAAAGGTGTAGTATCTGATTTGCTCACAGGTTTAAGTTAGTAGTCTTTTTGAAATAGGTGGGAACCATGAAGAGGTATATACTGCATACCCTAATAAAAAACACTGTAATTATAAAAGACTTATGCTTATGTTCATGTATATTACATGTATCTACACCCACATACAGTTATGCCCCCCTCCAGTTGTGACCATGCTTTCTTTTGTTCTTAAAGCCATTGATTTTGACAGTTTTTGATCAGTTATACCGAACCAGATTTCATTCCTGCCGAGCTAGGGGGATTGTTGAGGTTGGTTTTCTAATAGCAGAAAACCCAAAAAAAACACTTCAGAAAAGTGAATTAATCCTCCTGCAAAAACAAGTGTAATTAATCGCAAGAGAAAACTGGCCATGCATGTCAACAGAGTCCAGAGAGCTGACTGTTTATTGATTCATTACCCACGGTGAACCCCTTCTTTTACCTACACCCCCAAAGAAGGTAGGTAACTGTGGGGACAGCAGCCATACCTGACACTGATGTGTGGGCCCGGAGACCAGGTGGATTACAAACTGTTAGAGATGTTGGACTCATGTTTGGCATAAGCCATGCACACTGTTAATTAGAAGCACTTTGAACAATCTCTTAAATAATTAGCCAGGGCAGGTATATGCCTATACAGACAGGGATTGCAGATTTTTCTGTTGCTTAGAGAGATTTTCTATAGTAACAAAAGAACAAATATAAGTGGATCCATAGCTACAGGACTTATGCTTATTATGTGTTTTAAAGCAGGCTTCTAAGCAAACCAGTCATCTAGACCCTTTGTACATGTCAGGAACCTATAAATACCCACGGTTGTCACTCAGCCTCCTGTCTTTACACAGCTCATCAGCTTTTAGAGGCAGTGTTATATGGTGACAATAATAGACTCACATGCCAAACAGAACTTGTGTGGTCCCCCACAGGCTCAGGTATTTAAGCACTGCCTTTCCAGTTGATGGTGAAGTTCAGAGAGGTTAAAGAACTGACTGTTAGGAGGTAGAGCCTGACTAAGGAAGCATGCTACTGGGGAAGGGCTTTGACAGTCGATTACCTTGCCCCACTTCTAATTCACTCTCTTTGCTGTCTGTGGTTGAAGTTGTCATCTTTCAGCTTTCTGCTTTGATTACCTGGTGCTATGCCTCCCCCACCACTATGGAATCTCCTGAAACTGTGTACCCAAATAAACTCTTTATTCCTAAACTTGTCTCTGCTCAATGTCTTCCAGCACAGCAACATGGATTTCAACTGGAATCCTTCCCTTGTCATTCATTACACACAGGAGACTGTAAGATCCTTACC
This sequence comes from Tokudaia tokunoshimensis, assembly GCA_036184795.1. NCBI lineage: Eukaryota > Metazoa > Chordata > Mammalia > Rodentia > Muridae > Tokudaia > Tokudaia tokunoshimensis. The sequence goes on from BTHU01000017.1 coordinate 46,445,548, forward strand.
ATTAACACAGGGATCACAGTTCCAACTGCTGCTGAATTGTGGCAAGCCAATATTCATATATAAAACCCCTGACATTAGGCTGGGGAGGTAGCTCATGGGTAAAGGCACTTGCCGTGCAAGCCTGGTGACCTGAGTTTGATTTCCCCAGAACTGACATAAAAGTGAATTACAGTGGTGTCCATCTGCAATCCCAGCACTCCTACATTGTGATGGGACTTGGAGACCAAAGATGAGCTAGAAGTTCATGGGCTGGCATGGAGTAAGCACCGGCATAGCAACACCAACAACAGAAGATCCAGACTCAAAACAAAGTAGAAGAGAGTGGACTTCAGAAAAGTTGTTCTCTTTATATATGCAGTGACATGCATACATCCACATTTACCTCCCCCCAATAAATAAATAAGGCCTTAGTGCCTCAGAATGTGACTGTATTTGAAGATAGGACCTTTAAAGAGGTAAATATATGTGTATGTATAAATAATGGTACACACACACACACATACACATAAACACACACACACCATATATATGAGGTAAGTTCAGACGAGGCCACTAGAGAGCCTTTATTCCAATCTGACTGGTATTCTATAAGAGCAAGCTATGGACACACAAAAGGGACATCAGAGGTGCATATGTGCATAGGCTCCACCATATGAAAGGACAGAAAGAGGAGAGGCCATCTTCAGCACCAACTGACAATCACAGGGGGCTGGTATGCTGCCCAAGGCTCAGACTTTGTGTACCTCATGGTGAAGGGGGGGTGGGGTGGGCGCGATGATTGTAGGACATATGAAGCCTGAGCTGAGGCACATACCACTTTAAAGATGAGATGACAAGGCTAGTAGGGCAGGCTTATACTCACAGCTGTTTGGGAGAATGAAGCAGGATGATCACAAGTTCAAGGTTGGCCTGGGCTCCGGAGTGAGTTCAAGGGCAACCTATATAACTTAAGATACTTTTATCTCAAAATAAAAAAAATAATAGATAAGGTCTGGGGATGTAGTTCAGCAGGTGAACACTCCTAACTATGTCTAAGGTCCTAAATTATTCAATTCCCCCCCACTCTCTCTGTCTGTCTGTCTCTCTCTGTGTGTGTATGTGTGTGAGTGAGATGTATGACATTCTTTTTATACCCAGCCAGGATGTAAGAATTTCCTCTGTTTTGGGGGAGAGAGGCTGCCAAATGTAAATGTATGCCAACTAAGGGACAGAGGCACAGACACGCTAGATGAAGACTACCTCTGAATTACATCCACAGAAGTCTTTTACTTCTTTTTGCTTTTTATTTTGAAATAAAACAGTTACATGGGCTGGCCTTGAACTCTGTAGCTTAGGCAGACATTCTTTGAGAAAGACCTCAGAAATGTTCTCTCCTCAGTATGGATTTAAAAGCTTGTTGGCCACCACCATTTGTGTAAGCATTAGTGTAACCCCTACTTAGTGCATGCCCTCTGAGAACAAATCCCTGAAGTGCTTTCTGAGGAGCATAATAATAATTCATGTCTTATTATGTCCAGTCCTTGTACGTTTTAGCACTGATTTTATTTCAGGGACATTATTGAATGTCTGCCAAGCAGCACGGACAGCTCAGTGCTTTACAGACATTCTTGCAGCCATTCTAGAGGAAGTACCCACATCCCCATTTCACAGATGAGAAAACCAAGGTCCTGAGTCACAAAGCCGGCCAATGCTGAAGCCAGAAGTGGAGCTCAGGTTGTTCTGATCTTAAAGCACGTTTTCTTTACTTGCCCAGGAGACAGCCGAGACATGCTGTGCCTTAGTTGAGAGCCTTTCTGCTGAGCGCTGGGAGTCACTCTGAACACAACGCTCTTCATAAACAACATAAACTCCGAGCCTGGAATATTCAAGTGTGCATGCCACAACGCATCGCATTCCCCTCCCCCCCCCCCCCCCCCCCCCGCTTTCCCCAGGCATTTGAGAGATTCCTGGTTACATCTTTGCCCTTTGACCTTCCTGCGAGTGTGTTCATCACAGTCCTCCTCTGAGGATTTGCTGGGGAGTTCAGCCCAAGTCTGGCAGGAAAGGTGGGGACTGCTCAGGCTACAGGATATGTGAGAGGTGGGAGCTGGAAGTCCCACTTGAGTGGCCTTGCTGCTCCGCGTGTGTGTGATTTGGGCTTTCCTGAAGCTCAAGGCTGCTCTCCTTTTAAATCTGTCTAACCTCCAGCTGGAAGGTAGCCTGGATGGAGATGTTAGTGAGCAGGCAGAGGAAGGTAGAGTTTCTCTGAATTTACGTTGCATTTTGTTCTTTTGTATCCATCCACACGCAGATCATGGAATCCTGTGAGCTTACTTTAACGGAGTCACGGCTCTTTTTGTTAAACCCAAGCGGATGCTGCTAATAGCATGCATTCCCACACCAGTGACAGTTTACAAAGTACTTTTGCAGGCCTGACCTTGTTGCTTATTTCAGCAAATCCTGGGTTAGATAATTTTCTTCCTTTTCCTGCTGAGGGAGCCTCGGCTCCCAGAGCTTATGACTTGCACAGAACCACCAACTCAGGCAGTGGCAGAGGCACAGGAGATACATTTCATCCCGAAACTCTGAGGTCCTTCGGCCACATCATACCTAGCTGCCTCCTCCATAATGTCTCCTATTATAACTTGAAAATCCCAGGCTCCCAACTCCCAACTCATTTTCACAGAAAGGCTGACATGCCTTTCTGCTCTTCCTAGCTATAGACTATGAGTCAGGAGCCCCAGGTAGGAAGGCTCCCTCTAATTCTCTTCTCACTGGTCAGCATTCAAGGACCTGTTGACTAAACACAGTGGACAATAGCCATGCTCTGGTTAGACCTGCCAGATCCCTTTCACTCTATTTCAATGGGTTGGGTGTGATATGCTTTGCAAGTGCCAGTGTATGCTTCCTGTGGGTATAACTGAGTTCTGCTTGGAAGCTCTGAGGTGTAGTCTCCCCCCAAACCTATCCCCCCTGCAACCCCCCCCTTTCCACTCACACTAGGGGAACTCACACAGAAGATCTGAACATCACTTCCATGAGTATTTTCCCAGGATCTCATACTTGAGTCTCTTATTTCTTTATCAGTGACCCTGGGAGGACTCCCTCACTAAGGCAATCCATGGGAACCATCATTCCAAATTTGATTAGCGATATTGACTCCAGAGAAAGGGTGTAAAGGAAGGGTGTCAGAGATATTCCCCACGTTGTATGGGCCGTCCCACTTCAGTATTTGTTCTCTTGTCTTCAGGTGAGTAGTCACCATGTTTATTAGTCAACTGAGCTCAAGGTATTAAAAATATTTGAACTTTTCTCCTATCTAAATTAAGATAGAGAGCTGTAGCATCTGGTAGGTGAGGACTAGAGGAACGAGAGTTCTAGGACAGCCTGGGCTAAATAGCAAGAAAGAGGGGAAGGTGAAGAAGGGCAGGAGAAAGAGAGAGGGAACACAACTATTTCTTAGGACAATGGTAGGGATTTAATCAGATAAGGTGGCAAAGCATTTAATCTAACAACCATAGGCAGTATTTCAGATGTTCTTACCTACGTTGCTTCCAATATTTGGAAATGTATGGAAATTCCTCTCATAGCATTCTAGAATGAGGTAGAGTCACAGAACACTTCCACAGCAGTGTAACCTTGTATCGCTGTAAATTTCATGGACTTAGAGACAAAAGCCGTTTATAGTCATGTAATCCAAATGCCTCGGGATTTAGCAGCTTCTGATTGCAAATGCAGTCACATCATATTAAACCTGAGCATCAATAGCAGCCAGCAAACCCCAGTTGACTGGCTCCTTGTTGACTCAAGGAAGCACAAACTTTTACAGAGGTCCCTTTAAAGGGTGCTCATACTGTCCACAATTATCCCTCACTATTTGCTGATCCCAGATTTGTAGCCATAAATAAGCCCCTTTGCTTCCCCAGAATGCTGATCCTAGCCTGCCAGCCTGTTCCTACCGTTGCTGCTGTTGGGCTACTGCTGAAGATGGATATTTCCACACATAGTGTCTTTATAAAAGAATGCAACAGCACCACTGGCCAAGGCTTATGATCCTCTTTGTTGCTTTCATGAGGATAGAGGAGATTTCTTTCTTTCTTTTTTCTTTTTTTATTCTTTTTACATTCATCTGTGATAGCTTCCTTAGGTTGCTTGAGTTGTCAGTAGTTGCTGATAAGAATTCTTACCTGCAGGTACCAGAGCAAGGACTCCACTGAGACCAGGTTCAATAAGTCAACAGATGGTGTGGAGCTAAAACCCTTTCCCCACTGCCTTTGTTCTGGATGCATAAGTCTTCATAAAGCTGGAAAGTCACTGGCCTTCTGCTGAATCAGGACTAGCTCCATCATGATTCAGTGTCAGGGAGCCTGATGTCCGCCATATCTCATGACTACCAAAGGAAGAGTGTCTCCACGCGTGTGCATATGTGTGTGTGTGTGTGTGTGTGTGTGTGAGTGTGTGTGTGTGTGTGTGTGTGTGTGTGTGTGTGTGTGTGTAATGCAGTTTTAATCAATGCACCCTTTGCTGCCAGTCTCCTCGAGTATCAGGAGTACTGACACCTGGTACCACTCTGTAGCAATAACCACTCCTCTCCTGCAGATCAAACCCTGTTGCTGCATCTTATGACCAAGATAAAGCAATTACTATTTAAACCACGAGTGACTGCAGCAGCTACAGCCAGAAGGAAGTAGCATAATTTCTCTCTGGAGTAAATAGCCTTTTATTTAGCAAAGATGATGCCCCCGGGGCATGATTTGGAAGAAGCATTGAAACACAGCAATAGCCAAACCAATCAGCATAAAAAGTAAATGAGGATTTTTTTTTTCTGGATGAGAAAGCAAAGAAAGCTAGAGTGAGAAACAGGAAAAACAAAGAAAAAGCCACACAGTGGAAGGCTGACAGTATATGGGAACACCAAAGGACAGACATACAGGTTGGCTGCCTAGGACATTCAGAAACAGAGGATGATTGTGTTCCCTGTTCAGGGGCCAGTGGCATACTGAAAGGTAATGGCCTGTACTGGGCGTGTTTCTAGTAGAGAGAGGGAGACTCCCTTCTAAATGTGAGCAACAGAATGTGGAGCACATTGAGGAGCTGTGAGATGGGCTGCTGGCCTTTAGGGGTTTGCAGAAATATCTGGGAGGAGACTGTCAGCTCCTTTCCGTAACTCTCTCAGGCTGCGATGAGCTGAACTGACACCCGAATGACCGTTTCCTTCTGCTAGCTCCGCGTTTTGCCCACCTCTGCTGTGCGAGTGTTTACCAATGAGGCGAAGTCCGAGGCAGAACACTTTTAGTTTTTGTTTATTTGCTGATGCTGTTGTTGCTGTTCCCTATCAAGGTTGTTTCTCAGATCTAAGCAAATCTTTGCAGGTCATGGATAAGAGGGAGAAACCGAGTGTGCAATTGACATGATATGTACGCCAACCCTGGATAAAAACTCCCAGCCATGGAGAGAACAACTCCCAGTATTTGGGAGGCAAAAGCAGGAGAGAGAGAGAGAGAGAGAGAGAAAGTGGGGGAGGAAAAGTAAAAGGAGAGGGAGGTAGGAAGTGGGGGGACTGTGGATTCCAGTTTGCTATGGTGGCATACATTCATAACACCAGCACTCAGGAAGCCTAGGTCAGAAGACCTTAAATTCTTATCCAGCTTGGAGCACCACAATGAGACTCTGGTACAAAAAAAAGCAACCAACCAAACAAAAATTTAAGTTAGTAAGTAAACTTTTTTTTTTCAGCAAGTACAGCCCATAAATTCTCAACACCTCGAAGGTGATTTAAAATGGAAGCTCCTACCCCTCAGTTAAGATCCAACACAGACTGCACAATGCAAGCAACACACAGCATTTTAAAGTTCTTTGGTGTAGTCTTTGAAATATTCTCTTCCTCCGTGAAGCCTCTTCACAGAGGGCGGTAAGGACCGGGCACAGACAGTGAGGTCCCTGCCTCAAGTCTCAAATAGAGGAGGGAAAGAAAGAGTTAAAAGGGGTCAGGGGTTTCTTCCCTGGCTGACACTGTTTTAGATGGGTTTGTGGTCTATGGGTCTGACAGGTGTTTGGTTCAGGCCTCTCTATTAGGGCTACAGAGCCTAGATAGCTGGAACTGTCCTTTGCTGCTTTCCACTATAAGGCCTGTTTGTCCCTCTGGGAAATCTGATTGGAAAGGGCAGAAAATTATCTGTAGTATTTCTTTGTTATATAACCCATCTCTGCCTGTGGGAAATACTAATATTTTTCCTCTTGACAAACTCTGAGAGTATAAGTTTGTCCAATAAAAGGTAGTCCCAGATTTATTCATCCCCTTACTTTACTTTTAAGATGAGAGCTATACACACACTTATGTGCTCTCAAAACAGTAGTTGGTCACTGAGCTTGAGACAAAAAATAAATAACACCCTCAGCCATGGGGGGTTGGGAGGGGAAACACTGATCACAGCAGAGTTAGTAGTCCTCTTGACGCATGACAGACTGCAGCCCCTCTGGGTCCAGATGGCTATGTGCTCTGTCTAAGTAAAAGCATATGAGACATCTCACCAATTCTTGTCACCAACTGAAATTTCTGTATGGAAGTATGAAAACATTTGGGTTGGAACATCTACGGACTTTCTGCTTTAGCTGAAATTCCCCCAGAAGCACCATCACTTCCCCTTAGAATGTGACTTTCATTAGGGCAACCCCACCCCTCAGACACAAAGGTTTAGTAAGTCTGCATTCTTAGAGTACAATGGTGATCAGTGGGTTTCTGCTCTAGGGTGACCAGGTAATAGTGAGATCCCTGGGAGCATGGAGATTAGTGCCATCAAATCAGTGTCTCAATTGGGTTTTCAGTTTCAATGTGTGTGCACCCACCCACTGGATGTATTGACACAGCCTAAAGCTAAGGGAAGACTGAAGATGATTTGTTTCATTTGACTGATTGGACTGCAAAACTGGGCCATGCAGACTGTCAAATATCTAGTCTGTAATGATCGGATATTGACTGTTTACATTCATCAAACTCAGTAGATCATCTGCAAAATGCCATTTGACTTTGTGACGTACACCCAATAATTGCGGCTCATTCAGAGTCATGGCTTTGGTGGTTACATCTGTGCAGATGGTTTCGACATTTGTTTCTATCTCTGGCTTGGAATTCTTTTCCTAAACAGACACCATTATTTTCCAGCAGGCATCAGGTGCCTTTAATAGCCTCTCCCACTCACATTTTCCCTCCTGATTATCTCGTCCTGTAATTCTCATTTCCCGCTCCAATCAGTCTTACGTTCCAAGTTCAACCATGACTGCTGTCTCTTTTACCCCTTCCAGAGACCACCAGATACCAAGTCCTATCTTTTGATTTCAAAATATTTTTGAGATCTTCCTCCTCCTCTCTAATTCTCCCACTATGCTATCCTGTAACTTCATCAAGACCCAGCCTGCGATTATTACATACTCTGTATAGTTGACCTTGGTGTTCCAATGCTCTCTCATTCCAAACCCTCCTACTCCTCTGCCCAATCCCCCCACTCCCACCCCTCTGGAGGATTCTCACTGGTGTAAACTTCCTCCTGGCAGTCTCAGCATTACAAGACTTGGCTCTGACCTGACTTTCCCTCTGGTCTCTGTTCACATCTCTTCATGCATCCTGTGGTACCATCTAATCTTTGCTTGTCTGCATTGACTCAATTCCTTCCTAACTTCACACCATGCCTCCTCTGGCAACTCCACTCTCCCCTCTTTAGTCTCCCAACCCCACTCTAAGTCCATCCTATTCCTCGTGAGCCAGCTAGCTACCATGTCTTCACAGCCTTCCTTTCAGTCTCTTGCCAGGAAGAATGGTTCCCCAATTTATCTCCACTATACCCTATCAGGCACTGATGTACTCTCTCCCCTCTAGACTGCAAGTTCCTGCAGGACAGGATTTGCGTAGTCCTCTTGATATTCTACAAGCTCCATGCACTTCACATACAATAGCTATATTTTATTTTCCCACTTCTCTTTTAAATTAATTCTTAAAGTTAGTATGAAGTGTAATGAGTTTCACTGTGTCATTTTTATGCATATATGTCATTATACTTTGTTGTTGTTGTTTTTAATCCCTTTTCCCTGCAGTAGCTGTTCTTAAAATAATTGTTGTATAAATGAATGCTTGTAAAGAATGTGGGCTTTCCAATATGGTTGTCTCTTCTCCTCTTGTGTGGACTACAACATCTTATTTGATTATGTAAACTAATGTAATGAAAAATTTCCCTTCAAGAACATAGAATATGCTCTTGTGGCTTTCCATTCTCTGGTATTATTGGTCTTTTACCAATGTTTGTGGCAGTAATTATAAGGAGGAGAAAGGGAAGCCCTGGGAAATAGTTCACTGTAGAGGAAATGAACATGAAAATTTTGGCTATAAATGGAAAATAATAGGTTTTCCAGGAAGGACATTATGAAAGGCAATAGTCCTCTGGGACAGTGTCGTTTTTAAGAGGAATCTTCTTTTTTCAAAAGCAACATCTTAGATTGTTTTAAAAAAAGAAACCGAACCTGTAGGAACCCTGGGATAATCAAATCATTGTGAAATTTGGCCAGACTTTTCCTGGAATGTTGTAACCTATTGCATTTCATGAGAATAGACAAGATAGTTAAAAATGACGATTGCACTATAGGGGAAGACTAATGGTGATGGATTCCAGGAGTGGCAGTGATATAGTAGACCACCATGCCCTGCAGATGTTGAACGGCTTGCACCTCTACCTATCTGCCAAGTTCGTGGAAGCACAAGGCCAAACCAAAGCAGGGTCACTAGATGCAAAGAAAACTGTGGGCAGTGAATGAAAACTCAAGGAAAGAGGTAGACATTTCTTTGAGTTCATTTCATAGGAATAAAATGAAATGAGGATTTAAACATTTAGTGTCAGGTTCAGCTAGAGTCTAAATCATCAAAGTGTTCTATACCAATATCTCCTTCAGAGATTTGAATTAGAGCCTTCTCATGGTGCAGTGTAATGATCACATAGGGAGATGCTCATAAAGATTGAATCTCACTACTGTAATGTATGGCTACTGCAAGGTAAATGCCATTAGGTTAAAGGCCAGAAATATATTGTTTTGAGACAGGGTTCCTCTATGTAGTCAAATATTCACACAGGCTCAAATATACTTCTGCCCAAAAGCAAGCACACAAACTCCACAAAGTTCTCACTTGCTTCAAGAGTGACTGCCATTGTTTTTTGAGATAGGGTCTTTCACTGGCCTGCAACTTACCTATTAGACTAGGCTGTCTGACCCATGAGTCAAAGGAATTAATTAGCCTGTCTGTGCTTCGCCAGAACTGAGATTACCAGTGAATGCCTCCACAACAGGCATTTAGAAAATATTTTTAAAAAACCCATTCTTTGACATTTTCTTGCATGTTTACAATGTACCTTGATCAGATACATCAGCTGTTCCCAGATATTCCCACCAGCTCCTCCCTGATCTCCTTCCACATGCCCTATCTCACTTTTACATCTTCCCTCCCCCTCCTCATTCTTCTGATACTTTACAAAGTCTGAATAGTGTCACCTACATGACCAAGGGCAATCGACTAGCAGCCACCCCCATGAGCCCCATGAAGTCACCCCCATGAAAATGACGTTCTCTTCCCTAGAAGCCATCAGTTGTGAATAGTTCCTCAGCTAGAGGTGGAGTCATGTGAGGACTGCTAGATTGATTCTATAATGCCAGCTGGCTTGGTTTTGTCCAGGTCTTGTGCAGGTAACTGTAGGAGCTATGGGTCCACGAGTATGATGGTCATGCCAGATCTTTAAGACAGCATTTCACAACATTCCTCCCATCCTCTTGTTTCTACGTTCTTTCTGGTAACTCTTCTGTGATATACCTTAAGCCTTGGAATTATGGATATAATCTATGGGTATAAACATAAAAACATTGAGAAGGCAGCTTGACAACATTCCTATTTGGTGAAACAACAGTGGAAGTTCTTTCCCCTCATCTCAAGGGCCTATGACCTCTCTAGCCATGGGCTAGATTTACCATACCAGACATAAATTTCCTCCTATGAATCAAGTCTCAAATCCAATCAGATAATACTTGTGTTATTTCCATAACAACCACGCCACTATTGCACATTTGGGTGGATTCTAGTTGGCAGGTCACTGTTGGAGGGTGCAGGATTCACTGCTACATAAGCCCTTGGCCTGCATAGCACCTTGGGTACAATGAAAGCTAGCCAGCATGGAGAAAGTTTGCAGGTCAGTTCCAGTTTGATTTATCTATGTGTTGAAACTAACGTGTGCTATGTCTTCAGCAATAGAACCTTACCATCTAATTATGATGGACAGTCAAGAGCAACGGCAGTGGCCTGTGTTGTCTTCAGAGCCTTTGGGGCCTCACTGATCACTTAATCTGTGTCTTCTAGGAGGAGCAAGATACCTTTTTAAAAATTACATTTAAAATGATCTTGCAAAGTCTAAGGTTTCTTTAAGACTTTCTTGTCTATCTTCAGTTTTGGTTAACTCACCCCTCCTCTTCCTTAGACCTTCCCCCTCTTCCCATCCTTGATTAAACCTTTAACCACGGGCGCATCATATGTGTTCCTAACATCCCCTCCTCCCTGAACACCTTTCCTCTTCCTTTGGATCATGGACCCTTTCTAGCTTCCTGGCCTCTACAGATACTCCAAATTAAGTATACAAATGTAAACATTTGAAGCTAGGACACACAGGTGAGAGAAAACATGCAGTTTTTGACTTTTTGACCACACACCAGGTGTCTTTACAGAGGTTCAAACGATTGACTTTAGGTCCTTGTAATTGTAGGGCAAACACTTTAATTACTGAACCATCCCCCACAACCCTCATCCTCGTGTGTGTGTGTGTGTGTGTGTGTGTGTGTGTGTGTGTGCATCTGTGTGCATGTGCATCTGTGTGTGCATATGTATGCGTGTGCATTTGTATGTGTATGCATGTGTGTGTATGCATGTGAGTGCATGTGTGTATGCATGTGTGTGCGTGTATATGTGCATCTGTGTGTGCATCTGTGTGTGTGTGTGTGTGTGTGTGTGTGTGTGTGTGTGTGTGTGTGTTTCAAACACAAGTGATTCCCTGGGCATAAGCCTTAAACTTCCTTTCCTCTATACTCACTCATATTTCTGTGACTCAAAATTATCTGGACCCATGACCCCAAAGCATCCAACTTCAGTTCTATCACCTTCCCAAACTATTGCCTAGAACCTGCCTCCATCTCCTTTTGGATACAAACAGGCATCTCTATGCCCAACACACAGCCCCACTCCTCTGTAACCCATCCTGCCTGTGGAATTCTCCTGGTCAGCAAGCAGTAACTCCAATCTTCTATTGGCCTGCTGAAAGCCTGCAGATGTCATCTCTGAGTATCTTGCTCCATTCTTGCCCCTGTTCGGCCAGCATTGCCTTTAAAGTGCATACAACCAAACGATTTGCTCCTCCTCCCGTGTCCCACTCCTGCCCTTGCTCCTCTGGCCTTCTCTTCCTGGAGGCGATACTTAGCTTTTTGAAAGTGCATCAGGTCATGACTCTCTTTCACTCTAGTTTCCCAGTAGCCCCTGTCTTACTCCCATTTCTGTGACTCAGTCATGTGGAAACTGGAGACTCCAAAATGTAGCAGTCAAAGACCTCCTGATGGTCCCTGAGGCCCGGAAGAGCCTGGCTCCTCATTCCTTATCTGTTATCTCTCACTATTCTTCTTTCTCCTTTAGAGTCTAGGCATGCTGGCATGCCAGGGTCGTCTTGTGCTTTTTAGCCTCAGCGTAGACCCCTCTTGTTTGAAATGCTCGCACTGCTTATTCCTTTCTCCAAATCTTTACTCACTGTACCCTTCCTGGAAAGCCTACCTGGCCAGTCTTGTCAAAAGTCCAATCCTGAATGATCTCCTTATCCTACCTTATATTTCCCTGTAGTATTTATTACTAGGCAACACACAATACACTTACTCTGTTTACTTGTTTATGATTTTTTTTCTGCATTGCCAGAACAGAAAGAAACCCACAAATGTAATGATTACTTTGAATTCTGTCCACTCAGGCTGTATCCTCAGTGCCTAACACAGTGCCTGACATCAACAGGTTACTAAGTCATTATTTATAAAATGATTTAATGACTAAGTATCTGGAAAAAGAGAAGGTCGACTTTCTCTGAGACACGCTATTTTGATCTGCAGGGCTCCTTGATTATTTTAGTTATATTGATGCTCTTTTTAGTTTTTGTTTTTCTCCAAGAAATAAATGCAGTATCTCCTCATTCTTTACTACATTCATTATTGCTGATAGACACAACCAATAAACATTTAAAGTGATACTATCAATAAAATTATGGAGGAAAAGAAATATTTAAAGATATCTGCTGTAGATATTCACCAATTATTTGCTTTTATGTTAAAAAGAACTATGAGATTTCTTTTCAAACATCTGACCTTACAACAGTATTCTGGATTTTTTTTAAACTGTTGCTGTGATGAAAACCATAACCAAAGCAACTTGGGAAGGAGGGCTTATTTGGGTTTCAAGGTATAGTCCATCATCAAGGGGAGGCAGGGAAGGAGATCAGGCAGGGAAGGAGACTCTAGCTGGTATCATATTGGCTTAAACCTAACCAGCATAGTATACATGTACATGTACCTGCCTTAAGTGTTTCTCGAAGATTCATGCTGGTTAGTGTCTAATTTCTTCATCAAAGAGGAACAACAGACTTATTAGGTCAACCTTTTTTTTTTCTTTTAATAATAGCTGTAACCTGGTACAGTGTGTTATCCTAGCAAATCATATTTGTCATTAATAAAATATTTGAACATTGTATTTGTCTAGATTTGCACCCCTCAGAAAGCAGCATACCAAGATGATGATTTGTTCTCATGTCCATTAATATGAATATCATGAAACTTGAAATCGTCAGAATTTTATAGGTACATCCTCTGCCTAAAAAATCATGGGATTCAGTTTTTTGTTTGTTTGTTTTTCCCTGTGTTAGACCCTATGGAAGAGCACAGCACAGCTCTCTTCATTACAGGGTTCACTGAGGGAATGTGGTCGGGTAGGGGGTAGCCTTGAGTGACTGCAGATTTATAATAGTACTCCTGATAAGGCTACATTTCTTTTCCCTGGGCTGTTTCCAGGAAATGACTGAATGTAGCTGAGTTATCAGGACCAGGTAGACTACTGACTTCTCTCCTAGGCATTATTGACATGGGGTATCCGAACTGGCTTGACTGAGAAATTCTCAGATTTGTACTGGAGTCTGGAGCTCTTTCTTCCCAACCCCCTTCTTCACATGTGGCATGTATATTGCTGGCTCACAGACATTGCATGTATATTTCTGTCTGAAGTTTTCTCTGCCTCTGTGCTCCTTGCTACCTTACTTTCATCAGCAAGTTCCCCAATAAATATCTCCAGCATTTAATCCTGTCTTGGTGTTTGCCTCTCAGAAGACCTGAATTGTTGCAAGAGGCCCCAGTGGCAGCAGCCAAAGAATTCATGAGAAGGGATCCAGGGACTGGCTGACTTATTGTCTTGTTGACAAGAAGAATTACATCCTGAAAGGAGTAGAGGACACAGATGCTCTGCAGCCCAATCAACAAAGGATTTACCTGTGATGACAAGTGGAAAATGTCTAGGTGGAGAATAACATCTTTACCAGTGTGATAATTCAGGCATTTGTAAACTATGGGACTATTATCTATAAAAACTGCAAGGTTGTCTGGTTATTACCAGATTAGTTGTATTGATGCTTTCAAAATGTAGGGAATACTTCAATAAAACAAGACAAAACAACAACAACAAAACAAAAACCCCAAACAAGACACTCAGATTGCTAACAATCAGTGAAAAGCCTGAGAGAGACAAAAGCCCTCAGGTACCAGACAGAGAGGCCCCGTCCTCTAGTGGGGGATCAGACACAGGTGGGAAGCAGTCTGGGAAGCAGCCTCAGTTTAATAGGGTTTCAGAGTTTGGCGTAAAAGTAAGTGCTTAGCCAAGGTAGGCATGTTGCACTGATTTCACAGACTGGATTAGCAGGCCCTGAGATTTGGGCTAGAATCATAGCCATGGATGTTCGGGAGGACTGTGTCTGCTGGAATCCTCACACTGAAGGAAAGGTGGGCACACGTGTGTGAGCATGTTCACCCTGAAGGAAAGGTGGGCACACGTGTGTGAGCATGTTCACCCTGAAGGAAAGGTGGGCACACGTGTGTGAGCATGTTCACCCTGAAGGAAAGGTGGGCACACGTGTGTGAGCATGTTCACACTGAAGGAAAGGTGGGCACACGTGTGTGAGCATGTTCACCCTGAAGGAAAGGTGGGCACACGTGTGTGAGCATGTTCACCCTGAAGGAAAGGTGGGCACACGTGTGTGAGCATGTTCACCCTGAAGGAAAGGTGGGCACACGTGTGTGAGCATGTTCAAAACACTGTGCCTCTGCCACTTTCTTCCCCATCGCCTTCATCTCCTTGAATAGAGCTCGAGTTTTAAAAGCTGATCGGGACCAGCTTCCTCCAGGAAGCCACCCTTGATGCCAAGTATATGTCCTTGCCTTTCTTCCATACCTTCATAATAGTCTCTTCATATTTTCACTCCATAACCTGTCCCTTCATGAAAACTACGTAGTCTCCCAAGTGAAGCTAAAGAAACTTAATGCTGCCCCTCTGCAGTGAGCCCTCCCGAAGACCTTGCCTAAATGTCTATCCATACTATTACACTTTGTTCCTTATAGAGAGCCCTCAAATGTGTGGAAGAGCCTTTCAAAATTTCTCTGTGTACCCCCTTTTATGTCTTCTCACCTATTAGTGATTTCTGCGTGGGAAGAACATTTTTCTTCTTTTTCTGTCAACTGCATACATTAGGTGTCTAATAACTTGAAAAAATGAATAATTGACTGAAAGATAAACCTACCACAAGGTTGGCAGGTATTGAAAAGTCCAACAGTGGTGCAGGTCAAAACAAGATGTGGAATCAGGTACACAGCAAGGTGACCTGGTTTCCAAGAATAGCCAGGAGAGGGGCATTGTCTAGGACACCTGAAACAGAGCATACTAGTGGGTCAGCTCTCACACAGATAGCAAAGGTCAGGAAACAGTCAAATAAACACAGACCCGGATGTGCAAATCCAAGTAAGCGAATGGGGCAAACAGTCCAAGCCCAGGCCGATGACCAAGAAAACACAGGGGAAGACAATTCCAGACACAAGACGGCCGCAGTGAGCAAGCAGTGCCAGCACAGCTGTTCTATGGTTCTTTTCTACCTAGACAATCTGCAAGAGCCGTTCAGGGAGTACAGCGATTCAAAGCACCCTGTCAACAGATGAGGAGGCCTGCAGGGGACAAAGGACTCTTACTGCCAGCATTTTTCCCACATGGGTTGGTGTCTGAGGGATATATATTTCCAAGCCTGAGCATCTACTGAAAATTAAATGATAAAAATGCTACTGAGTTCACAAAGCCCCCTTCTTAAAAAAAAATAATAAAAGAGTGAAAAATCTGTATCTATCCTATTCTGAGGTATTCCTTTTAAAGATTTGCTTTCAATGATGTGACAATAAATGGCTATGTTGTAGTTTGAAATCAGGACAGCCGTTATGTAAAGGAGACAAAAATTGCTTCATTAAAATGCATGAAGAGAGAAACGATGGATTATAGTATAGATCATGCGAGAGATGAGCAGATTACTGAGTGCCAGGCACACAAGGGAGACAGATTAATGAAAAATAAATAAAGGGGCCTCAGAAAAACAGCAGGAGTCTGAGCACTGGTCCGATGCATAGCATAGAATAGAAGCCCAGAGGTGTAGAGAAATTATCCTCTTCCATTGGAATGTTGATTTGAAAATTAATGTTGTTTGCTTCTTACCGTATCATATATATTTTTATTCTTTTAGATAATTAAAGATTTTTTTTGAAGTTAGAAACATCAACACGGTGGGGTCTCGAATGAAGGTTTCTTACCCTGGAAAAAGTCACAAGCATACTGCAATTTTCTCAATGGATGGTTAATCATCGACAATTAGAAATATAGGAGTTGGCCTTTCTTGTTCTGACTTTGCTATGTGTTATATCTGAAAAGCATCAAGGATATGACTTTGAAGATGAGTGTGTTCGTCAGGGTTCTGTACCGGAACAGGACTGAGAGGACGTATATTAAAAGGGAATTTATTAGAGTGGCTTACAGGCTGTGGTCTGGCTAGCCTAGTGTTTTTTTCTCAAAGGAAAAGTGAAGAATCCAGTAGCTGTTCACTCTGCCAGGCTGGATCTCTTAGCTGGTCTTCAGTCTGTGTTGGAATCCTGAAGAAGTAGGTTCTAACACCAGTATGGGAAAACCTCAGCAACAGGATAGACAAATTTGCAAGAGAGAGTGAGGGCAAGTAGGCAAAAAGCAAAAGTTTCCTTCTATACTATTTTATAAGGGATGCTTCAAGAAGGTGTGGTCCTGATTTAGGGTGGATCTTTACCTCAAATGATCCAATCAAGAAAATTCCTCATATATCATCCTGAGTGAGGTAACCCAATCACAAAAGAACACACATGGTATGCACTCACTGATAAGTGGATATTAACCCAGAAGCTCGGAATATCCAAGATACAATTCACAGACCACATGAAGCTCAAGAAGGAAGACCAAAGTGTGGATACTTTGGTCCTTCTTAGAATGGGGAACAAAATACCCATGGGAGGAGATACAGAGACAAAGTGTGGAACAGAGACTGAAGGAAAGGCCATCCAGAGATTGTACCACCTGGGGATCCATCCTATTTACAGTTACCAAACCCAGACACTGTTGTGGATGCCAACATGTGCTTGCTGACAGGACCCTGATACAGCTGTCATCTGGGAGGCTCTGCCAGTGCCTGACAAATACAGAGGTGGATGCTCTCAGCCAACTAATGGACTGCGAACAGGACCCCCAAAGGAGGAGCTAGAGAAAGAACCCAAGGAGCTGAAGGGGATTGCAGCCCCATAGGAAGAACAACAATGTGAACCAACCAGTACCTCCAGAATTCCCAGGGACTAAACCACCAACCAATGAGTACACATGGAGGGATCCATGGCTTCAGCTGCATATGTAGCAGAGGATGGCCTTGTCGGATATCAATGAGAGGAGAGGCTCTTGGTCTTATGAAGACTTGATGCCCCAGTATAGGGGACTGCCAGGACAGGGGAGCGGGAGTGGGTGGATTCATGAGCAGGGGGAGGGAGGATGGGATAGGAGTTTTTGGAGGGAAAATGAGGAAAGGGGATAACATTTGAAATGTAAATAAAGAAAATATCTAATAAAAAATTATCAGGAAAAGAAAAAAGAAAATTCCTCATAGTCATGCCCAGCTGGCTTGGGTTTTTGTTGATTCTGGATGTAGTCAAATTGACAACCAAGATTAGCTATCAGAAGAAAGCTACTTAAATTATCAGGAAGGGGATAGACTTTGAGATCAGATGACCCAGGGTTCAAAACCCAACTCAAGCTAACATTTGCAGTTTGTGATTTAGACAAATTTCCACGCTTATTTGAGCTTCAATATTTGGCAGGATAAAAATGATGCTTGCCTTAATTAACTCAGAGTTTTCAGTGCATCTCAAATGATTCATTTTTGTAAAGCAATCTTGAAAACCCTATATAAACATAAATCATGAACCCTATGTTACAAACTCCATCAGGTTTCAGCTTTGTACAGTCTCCCAGATGGACTCTAACAGCTGATGTAAACCCATTTACTTGTCAATACTGACAGCAAGAGGCAGGGAGTGACTATTTTTAAGAATGATATTATCTTTTGATTATCTACTTAATCTTCTGAAACTTGAATTTATACTTTCTGCAATGTTTACATTTAAACAAAACACCAACACCTCTTGAATTTAATGAGCTATGGTTAAGTATCCTGGTGACTATATATGCTTCTGAACATTTAATGTGTTTAGATGTTTATAAAAGTAATAGGGGAGGTAAAAAGAATGGAAGTATATAGTAGAACTCTGAGAAAATGTTGAAGGATGATAGCAACTATATTGTAGACTTGAAACTCTGTGACAGGTCTCTGTGCTGAACTGGCCCTCCACAGTCCCTTGGTCCCTTGGTTTGAAGAAAACATAGAAGGCAAGTCTATAGGAAGAACTACATTTGTGTGGCTGTATTTGCACTTGGAGCAATAGACAGCATGTCTCTCCTCCACTCTTAACTTTAGCCTTCCCTCACTCAGCTAGAACACTGGCTTGCCTTGGTGTCTTTCCTGCTTATGTGATTCAAGCTTGTTCAGAGGTATCTGAGCTGCTGGTAACCACATTATTGTCAGTCAGAGTTGCTGCATGTATCCACTTATGGTCATAGTTAAATAATAAATATGAAGAGGCACCTATGTAAATTTGGTATTACAGGTATCCCTTCCTTCCCCACTGCATTGAAGCAACCTTATGATGATGAGAGAACATTGTCCCTGCCAAGATGATAACTTCTGCCTGCTTTCTAAACACAAGGACTCCAAAGTGCCATAAGCAATAACAACTTATAGTTCATCCAGACCCTGTATTCTCTGGCAAGAATATACTTTTGGGGGCAAGGACCCCAACCTTGCAAGGTCCATAGTCCATAAATGGGAAGCAATTCTTCCCCAATGGGGTTTGAGAATGATGGCCAGTGGGAACACTGACTGCAGGTTATTTTCTTAGAGACATAGTGCCATATAGAGCCTCTGGTTTATTTTACAATATTATTTCTAATCTAGCACTTCAGGCGGCCTTTCTGCCTCTATGAAACCAATTTCCTCTAGATGCACTAAGTCAGTTGTGACATGACTGCAGGAATATTGCATGGACCACAACAGTGAGCCTCGGGTGCTGCCAGCCCAATGGACTGGCTATTTTGCCAGCCCACATTTTCTTCTTTTAGCTGGTGTTGCCATAACTACCAGAAAGCTGACCAGTGCACGTGGGCTCCCATCATTTTCTAAACTCCAAGTTCTTCTGTTCCATTTAGGGCATTAAGCCTGTCTCTCTTCAAGCCAACTAGTGCTGACCTGGTTGTCTGAGATTATGATCTTGATGTTTTCTGTCATCTCTGAAGCGGAGTGATTGATTTATTGATGACTCAGTCAAACATAAATGTTTTGTTCACCAACAAAGAGTAGAGTGAGTGGTGTGTTAACTTAGGCTCCATGGAAGGAGAACAGGAGAAAGGATCAAAGGTGACAGCAGAATGGAATTGTCCTTTCATCCCAATGCCCAGCTCCCTTCTGTGACTCCTCTTTCCTTATGGACTTGCCCTGGCAGGGAGCTATCAGCTTCAAAGGGAATAGAATTATTTGGGAGTAAAAAAAGATCAGGAAGTGTCAGTTTGTCCCGACTTTACAGGAAACCCGTGATTTAGGATATTATTAAAACCATAGTATCATTTCTAGAGGCAAAAAGACCAAGAGAAAGTGGTCACTCCTGGTAAATGTGAACATGTTCTTTAGCCCAGAATGTGCTCTGCTGATGTCGGCCATTGCCATCCTCTCTGAAAAGCTGTTGGCAGTATTTGAGCAAAGCCCTGCATTGCACAAATGAGGTAACATCAGTTCAGAGGTGATTAATTTTAAAGCACATGCTTTACTGGACAGGGGAAGTTGACCCCATCATCTGCTCAGTGCCCACTTGACAGTCTCAGTGGGATAAATGTCACCCACTATCTCTCATGCACCATATCGGTGGGTGGGTGCTGAAGCAGACCTGTTCCTGACCAGCCACAAAACAAAATGCAAAGTGCTTTGCCACCCAGCCTTCCTCACTGCTTGGTGAGTGAGGAGCAGCCAATGGAAACCCTGGGCACCGAAGCCCAATTTGTATTAGCATTAATGACATTCACCTGTTTGAAAGAAACAACAGAAAAGTACTGCACTAAGCAATTGTAATCAGGGATGGGTGGATTGTATATAATTTTTTTTTAAAGGAAAATTAGGATTCATGGTGGGTAATATGTATTATTTGTACTTAGAGACACACCAAAATTAAAACACACACACACACACACACACACACACACACACACACACACGAGTATATTGTCCAAATATATTTGTCAGGCATGTGATTGCCTGTAGTGTTCCATGGCAGAAATACTTCTTGTTTTCAGGTAGTTCATAATCTGTGATAGATCATGCAGATAAAGGCACAATAAATATTTGAAAAATAATAGCTACAGAGACAAGAATACTAAGAAGTTTTGGAAGGAATATAAAAGGTGATAGAATGTCTATCCAGAAGGATTATTACACAAGGAACTTGGGCATGGCAGCTCACATATCAAGTGAGAACAAAATAAATAGGGATGGTCCTGAAACAGCAAAGAGTTTTTGCAGTGAAATCTGGGCATTCAGAGGTGGATTTGGCTGGAAGACAATACAACTGACCCTCAGGGACCCTCATTGGCACAAACGCCTTCCCACAACTGCAGCGATGTGTTAACCATACTTACCTGTTCTGTTTTAGTAAAAAACCAAAAAACTTTGCTTTATACATTTTAACCATGGTCAATTCACATAAGTGCTTCTTTCCAGGCCATACATCCCCTGGTGTTGGACTATAGAGTAACAGCTGGCAATACCCCTGGGATTCAAGTTAGGTGAATTTACAATGTCTTTATCTTGCATTTAGTGGGCTATAACTATGAGGGACACAGTCTCCTCCATATGTAGTTAAGAGGTTTCCAATCATTTAGTGTAGGGATGACTTGGAGTAATACTCATGCTGTCTACTGTTGCTGTTCACTGATGCAGATGCTATGGTTCTACGGGTCACATAATGAAGTGAACATTATCCGAACGCCCCGATGCTGGCAGAGTGGGTGGTGTAGAAGCAGGTTTGAAAGCACAGGAGTAGAAGTTACTCTGGATATTCTTTTGGTTATCTGAGATTTAACACTTTATTTTTTTTTAAAAAAATGTGATAAAATAGACACAATGTAGAGCTACCATGTTAGTAGCATTTTCAAATATAATATTTAGTAGTATTAAATACATGTACATTGGTGTTCCATAATTACCATTATCTGCAAATGAAACTCTGTACCTAATTAACTGATAATTTCTATTTCTGTTTTTTTTCAGGTCCCAGTGACCGATATTCCACTTTCTGTTTCTATAAATTTGATTATTCCAAAAACTCATGTAAATAGGATCATGTAATATTTGTCTAACATATTTCATGTGGCATGATGTCCTTGGGCTCATCCACATTGCCACCTGTCAGAACTGCCTACTCTCTTAAAGTCTGAATTTTTTTCCATTGTCTGCATGAACTACACTTTGTTTTGGTGATAACCTACTTAAGGACACTTGGGTGGTTTCTGACTTTTGGATATTAAAAAAAAGGCTAAAATGAGCATGAGTGTATAGTTTCTCTTGAAGTCTGTCCTGCTTTCAAATTTTCAAACTTTACACCTGATGTGTAAGAATGTAAAAGATTGGTTAGATTGCCGTTGATACCAAGGGAAAATGGAAATTCTCATCCAAGAATACTTTCTATAATGTAGTAATACAGTTAGAAGCATATTTATCTTAGTTAGATTTTTGTCATCTTAGCATAAGCTATATGTATCTGGAATAAGGAGCCTCAATTGAGAAAATGCCTCTATCAAGTTGCCTATGAACAAGCCTGCAGGACATTTTGTGATTAATGTGGGAGGGAGGGCCTCATTTAGTGGAGGTAGTACAACCCCTGGACAGGTGACTGGTGCATGAAAGCAAGATGACCAAACTGTTGAAAGAAGCCAGGAAGCCTGCTTTTCTCCATAGCCTCTGCTTCAGTTCCTGCCTCCAGGTTGCCTTTAAGTTCCTGCCCCAACTTCCCTTTATGGTGGGCTACAGGATGTAAGATGAAATACACATTTCTTTTCCCAAATTACTTTTGGTCATGTGTTTGCCACAGCAATTAAAAACAAACTAAGTCAATATCTTTTGTAGCAGAAATTACACCAAATAGAATATGTCTGAATGTATATAATTGCAGCCCAAATCTATTTCAGCATTACAAAAAAGTGATACTTTCCATTTGTGAACTAACGTTTTAAATATTCCAGCTACTCAAAATGTTTTGATTAATCATCATTGAAGAAAGATCACTTCCGGTTCTGTTTCCTCTAGAAAATATGACATCTTTCAGATGAAGAGACAGTCTGATACAAGTGTGGAAAAAGGAATGATAGAGATGCCTGGTGGTTAATGAATGAAACTTATTTTGTTATTTTTCTGTTGTTTTAGTTGTGACCTTTGTCAACTTAGAATAATATGATTGTAACTCTTAAATCCATAGCCACAATCTTATCTAATTTTGTTAGTTTAATGTTGTGACTGCTTTCCTTTTCTTTCTTTTTTTAAAGACACGATCTCATTCTGCAGTCTTAGCAGAAAATCTATTTCTTCTAGATTTTCCATTTTTTGGAATACAAATTTAAAATATTCCCTAATGCCTCTCTGGGTATCACTGGATCTGTTGTAATGACCGATTTCATCTCTACTTGTAGAGTGCGCTGGCTGGTTTTGTGTGTCAACTTAATACAAGCTGGAGTTATCACAGAGAAAGCAGCCTCCCTTGAGGCAATACCTCCATGAGATCCAGCTGTAAGGCATTTTCTCAATTAGTGATCAAGGTGGGAGGGCCCATTGTGGGTGGTGCCATCCCTGGGCTGGTAGTCCTGGGTTCTATAAGAAAGCACGCTGAGCAGGGGAAGCAAGCCAGTAAGTAACATCCCTCCATGGCCTTTGCATCAGCTCCTGCTTCCTGACCTGCCTGAGTTCCAGTCCTGACTTCCTTCGGTGATGAACAGCAATGTGGAAGTGTAAGCTGAATAAACCTTTTCCTCCCCAACTTGCTTCTTGGTCATGATGTTTGTGCAGGAATAGAAACCCTGACTAAAATATAGAGTTTCAGTCTCCTCTCTCTTTTGGCAAATTTGGCTAGAGGTTTTACTTACCTTAAAAATAAAGCTTTTTAAAACTTATCTTGTTGATTTATTTATCTATTATTTTAGTACCCATATCGCTAATTGCTGCTCTGATCTTTATGATTTCTTTCTGCCTACTGCTGTTGGGTGTGGCTTGCTTGGATTTTTCTAAGACCTTAGGTTTCTCACTTGCAGGGTCTCTCTCTCTCTCTCTAATTTAAGAATTCATAGCTATGGATCTTCTTCTTCTTCTTCTTCTTTTTCAAGACAGGGTTTCTCTGTGTAGCCCTGGCTGTCCTGGAACTCACTCTGTAGACCAGGCTGGCCTCGAACTCAGAAATCCGTCTGTCTCTGCCTCCCAAGTGCTGGGATTAAAGGCGTGCGCCACCACTGCCTGGCTGGATTTTCTTCTTATAACTGTCTTAAATCTTCATCTAAGTTTCTGGTAAGTTCTATTTGTCATTTTACTTTGATTCTAAGGAGTTTTAAATTTCTTCACTGATTTCAATGATTCCATGACTCAAGAGTATATTGCTTAGTTTCCAGGTATTTGTTTATTTTCTGTAGTTTTCCCTGCTGTTGATTTCTAGATTTATTGAACTATGAATTGATAAGAGAAATTCTTTTGTAATTGGTGAGCTGTAATTTGTGGCTTAGGATGTGGTCCATTTAGAGAAAGTTCCATGGCTATTGATAGGGAGGAAACGGGAAAGGGGAAGTGATTTGGAATGTAAATTAAAAAAAAAAAAATAGGTATTCTGTTTTTGTTGCAAGGAATACTCTGTACTATAATCTGTTAAATCATTTGATCTGATACAGTTTAAGTCTGAGGTTTCTTTGTTGTTTTTTAGTAAGGGGGTACTGACGTTACTTCATTATTGTGTTAGGACTCATATTAATTTGTATGCCCATTAGTGTTTGTCTTATGAAATTAGGACCTCCAACACTTGGCGTATATATTACGATTATTGTGTCTTCTTGATAAATTGCTGCTTTTAGTCATATGTAGCAGACTTCTTCATCTCTTCCAACTTTGGCTTTTATCATCTGTGATGGTGGGAGTTGGGGAGGGGAGCAATCACAGGCCTGAGATCTGTACAGATGATCTGTCTTCATACTTTCAAGTGTTAATCACCCTGCTGCGATGATGTGGCCGTGAATGTCAAGTAAACTACTGGAGTTTCAGACTTCAAGACTCTACAGCAGTGAACAGCAGATACCATGGCTCCTAAGGCTGACTCACCCAATGGCCTCAGGTTCAAGGCTATCAACCTCTAGGGTTGAATATAGTTGTTGATACTCACCCAGGACACTTATGGAAGGGCTACCTTTCCCTAAACATGCCATCACCAGAGCCAAAGTCTTGTTAGTTGCATTTTTGGCTTCTTATTGCCCTTTTTTCCCTGCTCCCTCCAGTTGTCTTCTAGGGCTATTTCTTACCATGGGGGCTGTGGGCAACTGAGATCATCAAGCTCCCTGACTCATGGTTGTTCCCTGTTCCCAGACTCTCAGGGCATCTCGGTTCTAAGCAATAAGTCCCCCTTGCAGAGGGTGCCCCTCCATTGCTCTCTGAGTCATACAATTTCAAAATGAGATTCTTCTCCATCGCTGTCCCATCTGCCAGAGGAATCAGTTTCTCACCAAAATCTACAGGTACCTTTGAGGCTTAAGAGGATTAGGCTTTGTCCTGAGGACAAGCTTGCTGGTCTCACTGGAGCAACCAGGAGGATTACCTTTTGACTGAAGCTCTGCTTCCCTTCTCCTTTCTAGAGGGAGAGGCCACAAAGCTGTAGCTATGTTGGACTTGGCTCACTTCCTTCTGGCAAGACACTTGTGTTTTCCTCTGGACTTTTCATGTATCCACCGTTGTGAATTTCCAAAGAACAGAGTATGTATTTTCTTATTCTGACTCTTCTCCTTCATGAACTCACATCTTTTTTGGAAGTGCCTGTGGCTACTTCTTTATTATTGTTATTAGTTTTTTTAAAGATAAGGCCTCCATATGTAGGCTTCGACCCCACTGTGTGGGTCTCAGACTCAGCAGAGATGCACCTGCTTCTCCCTCCTGGTATTAAAAGCATGTATCACCACACCCACTACCTATGGTCACTTTTTTTTTAGTTCATTATTATTCATTTATTCACTTTACATCCTGATTACAATTCCCCTTCCTCCTCTCCTCCCAGTCCCACCCTTACAAATCCCCCCCCCCAATTTTCTCTGCCCTTCTCCTGAGAGAAGGGAAAGTCCCCCTTGGGTACCACCCCACCCTGGGACATCTAGTCCCAGCAGAACTAAGCATATCTTCTCTCACACAGGCCCAAGCAAGCAGTCCAGTTAGGGGAAAGGGGTCCAATGGCAGGCAACAGAGACAGAAACAGTCCTTGCTCTAATTGTTAGGGGACCCATATGAGAAACAAACTGCACACCTGCCACAAATGTGTTGGGGGCCTAGGTTCACTAGGTCCAGCCCCTGCATGCTCTTTGGTTGGTTGATCAATCTCTGTGAGCCCTCAGGGCCCAGGTTAGTTGACTCTATAGGTCTCCTTATGGTGTCCTTGACCCCTCTGGCTCACTCAATTCTATCCCCAACTCTTCCACAAGACTCGCCAAGCTCTGCTTGATGTTTGGTTGTAGGTCTCTGCATCTGCCTCTATCCAATGCTGGATGAAGGCTCTTGGGAGACAGTTATGCTGGGCTCCAATCTGCAAGCATAGCAGAGTATCATTGACAGTGTCAGGGATTGGCTCTCTCATATGGGTTGGGTCTCAAGTTGGAACAGTGACTTGGTTGGTTCTTCGCTCAGTCTCTGCCCCATCTTTATCCTTGCATTCTTTATAGAGGGCTGCAAACTGCTCAGTTTGGGCCTAAAGCCCTTGATCCTCCGCTTTGAAGTTTCACCATCAGCCTCAGTGTCCCAGTTGGAGGTTTCAGGTTCTTTTCCTCCTCCCATCTGCTAGTCCACACCCTCTTCCTTTCTTGTGTTCATGGGTTTTCTGGCTCACAGTATGGGAGCTTTCTTTTTTTTTTTTTCATATTCTTTTTTTTTTTTGTTTTATTTTTTTAATTTACATTCCAGATCACTTCCCCTTTCCCGTTTCCTCCCTCCCCGAAAGTCCCATAAGCCCCCTTCCCTCCCTCTTTTCTCCGTTCAACCCCCTCTCATTACTCTGTCCTGGCGTTCCCCTACATCCAGTCTTTCCAGGACCAGGGGTCTCTCCTTCCATCTTTTTAGAAATCTATTGATATGCTGATTGTGTCTAGGGTATTCTGAGATTCTGGGTCAATATCCCCTTATCAGTGACTGCATACCATGTGTGATCTTTTGTGATTGGGTTACCTCACTAAGGATGATATTTTCAAGTTCTGACCATTTGCCTAGGAATTTCGTGAATTCATTGTTTTTAATTGCAGAGTAGTATTCCATTGTGTAAATATACCACATCTTCTGAATCCATTCCACCGTTGAGGGACATCTGGGTTCTTTCCAGTTTCTGGCTATTATAAATAAGGCTGCTATGAATATAGTGGAGCATGTGTCCTTATTGCATGCAGGTAAAGTCTCTGGGTATATGCCCAGGAGTGGTATAGCCGGATCCTCCGGAAGTGTCATGCCCAGTTTTCTGAGGAGCCGCCAGACTGCTTTCCAGAGTGGTTGTACCAGCCTGCAATTCCACCAGCAGTGGAGGAGTGTTCCTCTTTCTCCACATCCTCGCCAACAACTGCTGTCTCAATGTGGAGTTTTCTTGAGGTAACAGGCCATCAGTGGGGAAGGCTTTGGTGTATGGTATTGGGAGGCTCATGTTTAATAGAACACTAGCCAATAGGAGAGTAACGTATGGCTCACATACACTTCTTTGAACTTAGGTATTTTTGGTTTGTGGGCAATTTCCCAACTCTAGAATCACAGTTTTCTGTTTGGCTTTGTTGTTGTTGTTTTTTGCTGTTGGGTTCTGTTTTTATACCTCTCCTTCTGCCCTATGTCAGAGCTCCATCTTGATTTCTTATTGGTGTGAAGAAATCCATTTCTTTGTACATTTATCAGAGGTGCTCTTTAAGTTACGAACATCTTTTCTTTTGTTCTTAAAAATAGATTTTAATGACCCCTCAGAAGTAGGTGCTGAATTCATTAACAGCCAAAAATCTAATTCGTGCTTCCTAGGGTGGCAAGAGAGGCTGATGATATTTCATTATTTCCAGCAAAACAAGAGAATGCATTCTGTTACAAACAGAAAGCAGCAAAGGAAAAGAACACCACAGAGTTTAACTGGCTTAATGAAAGACAGCTTCATCCATTAGGTCCTGACATAAATGATGAGACTTGAAAGGATTTTAGAGAGGGAAGTCAACTTAAAGGTGCTTTGGTCAACCCTAGAGAGTTTACAGAGGAATAAGGAGAATCCAGGGAGGGTGAATGCAGCTGCTAATATTAATCCTGTGGACTCAGGACCATATCCATCAGGACCAGGTCCATCCCGAACCTGTCTTGGGGAGGCTTTGCTTTATTATGTGCAGGTTTCATGTTTTGAATGCTATATTATTATCAGTTTTTGAGCTGACATTAGTATTGCCTACTTGAAAAGGCTGGGTGAGGTTTCAAGGTTCCTTTGGCCTTGAGTGTAGTGTTCTCTCATCTATTTACTACTACTACTACTACTACTACTACTACTACTACTACTACTACTACTATTATTTTGCAGCCATTTCTCAGGGTACTCTTCCTTCCTTCCTTCCTGTCTGTCTGTCTGTCTGTCTTTTAGTGTGCGTGGGTATTTTGCTTACATGTATATCTGTGGATCAATTGCATCCCTGGTGTCTATAGAGATCAAAAGAAGGTGTCAGATCTCCTAGGACTGGAGCTATAGACAGTTCTGGGCTGCCATGTAGGTGCTAGGATTTGAACCCAGCTCATCTGGAAGAACAGCCTATACTCTGAACTGCAGAACCATGTTTCCAGCCCTCGGGGCACCTTTTAGAGCAGGATAGTTTGCCATCTACACAGAAGAAAATGATGGGAAAAACAAAAGACTGTAAAACAAATCCAAGTCTTCTGGAAACTTAACATACACTTGGGGACTAGATATTACTCCCTAAATATGCAAATGCATACACATTTAATAATAGTACACAGCAATATAGGTTATCTAAGTTATGATACAGACAGCTGAACTCATTGCATTCTGGGTGGGTTAAACTGCTCATTGGACCAGGCTCTGATGCTTCAGGGGAGTTTTTGCAGATATTTAAGAGCCACAAACCATAGCTTTTAATATCTTCCAAGGGAAGGTCATCTCCATTCGTCTTGTTGATATTTGAGAGACACATGAGCCAGTGTCTGAAGCAGCAATGTATCACCTTGATTAAATAAGATTACAAGAAAGGAAGACAACACAAAGAAACAGGACAATGGCAGGAGGATGCCATTGTCCCCATTCAGGAAGGAAGTGGTACAATATCCTGAAGCCAGGCATGGCCTTGTGTTCAGGAATCACCCATTTTTTGTTTGCTTGTGGATCTGAGGGAAGCAACAAGCAATATCCCCCTACCCTAACCTTCAATCTTCAAAGTGAAAAAGCAAGTAACATTTAAAACATATACACCACTTGCTCTCACAGCCGTTGTGGTACATTGAGCTCCATAGAGACAGCACTGGGGCAAGCGAGAGCTGGTTGGGCACTGGGCGACTCTGTGCCTTGTGGAGGAAAATCAACTAAACAGGAGCAAAGCAGATCCTAAGAAGCTGAGAGGCAAAATCTCCTCATATGCATTCTTTGTGCAAACCTGCCAGGTGCACAAGAAGAAACACCCAGATGCTTCTGTCAACTTTTCAGAGTTCTCCAAGAAGTGCTCAGAGAGGTAGAAGACCATGTCTGCTAAAGAAAAGGAGAAATTTGAAGACATGGCAAAGGCTGACAAGGCTCGTTATGAAAGAGAAATGAAAACCTACATTCCCCCCCGCCAAAGGGGAGACCAAAAGAAAGTTCAAGGACCCCAATGCACCCAAGTGGCCTCCTTTGGCTTCCTTCTTGTTCTGTTCTGAGTACTGCCCCCAAATCAAAGGCAAGTATCCTGGCTTATCCATTGGTGATGTTGCAAAGAAACTAGGAGAGTTGTGGAACAACACTGCAGGGGATGACAAGAAGTCCTGTGAGAACAAGGCTGCCAAGCTGAAGGAGAAGTGTGAGAAGGATATTGCTGCCTACAGAGCTAAAGGAAACCTGATGCAGTGAAAAAGGGGGTAGTCAAGGCTGAAAAGAGCAAGAAAAGGAAGGAAGAGGAAACTGATGAGGAGGATGAAAAGGATGAGGAAGAGGAAGACGAAGATGATGCTGATCAATAAGTTGGTTCTAGCTCAGTTTTTTTTCTTGTCTATAAAGCATTTAACCCCACTGTACACAACTCACTCCTTTAAAAGAAAAAAAATTGAAATGTAAGTCTGCGTAAGATTTGCTTTTAAACTGTACAGTGTCTTTTTTTGTATAATTAACACACTACCGAATGTGTCTTTAGATAGCCCTGTCCTGGTGGTATTTTCAATAGTCACTAACTTTTCCTGGTACAGTCTGGGGGTTGTAAATTGGCATGGAAATTTAAAGCAGGTTCTTGTTGGTGTACAATACAAATTAGTTTTATATGGGGACAGTAGTTTGTATATTGTTTTCTTCTTTTGGCTTTATTTTCGGGTTTTATTTTTTTCATCTTCAGTTGTCTCTGATGCAGCTTATACGAAGATAATTGTTGTTCTGTTAACTGAACACCACTCTGTAATTGCAAAAAAGTAATTGCAACTGTTTTGTTGACATTCTGAATGCTTCTAAGTAAATACATTTTTTTATTAAAAAACCCATATACACCTATTACCCCTCACTTATTTTTATCCATTACCCCATTTGGAGTTGTGGATGGTTTTAGGCTTCCCATTGGAAAACTTTCCTCAGCTGGGTATTTGTCTGTGGGCCTCAGAGGAGGATGGAAGTGGAAAGAGATAAAGAAAAGTTGATACGAGCATTTGGTGCATTCCAGAAAGAAGAATGCCCACCACTTCCTGAGCAGAGTTCTGGGGAAGCAGAAAGACCACAGAATGAGAATGTTTGCACACAGTCTAGACTACTGGGTGTGGACCGCTTGGGACACTCTCATGTCCTAGCTGAGCAGAGAATTGGCAAAATGGTTATGATGTCATCATGGAAGTTGTAGATGAGGTCATGTGATAACACCTGATCTCTTGGTCATGCCTGTGTAGACTGCAAATAACATGCCTCCCTTCCAGAAACTCAGTATGACATTGACCTTCTGAACCTTAAATACAACCAGAGCAAAGGTCAGATTAGAGGGAACATCCTGCTTCCTGGAAGAGGAGTCCTTCTAACAGAAACCAAGTTTCTCTTCAGAAGAGTTCAGTTTATTTCTGGTACTCTGAGTCTATCTCTTGAGATTCATTCCCTCTACACCAATTTATTTCTTTCTCCAAATATGCTGTGAACTCACGTCATTGTTTAAACAATTGTTGTTTCACAGGGAGGGTCCAAATTTTAAAATGGACACTGTTTTTCCTAAAACAGTGTGTGGTTCCTTGTGGCTTCCTACCAACTTTCTGGGAACGACACATAGATCCGAAACGTCAGTACAAAAGTCTGATGTGACACTCGGAAGAAACAAACCATTAGCAAGCTCCACCAGAGCTGTCCTTGAAATGACTTTGGGGCTCTCCGCTGGGCTCATTCCAGGCCAGCTGTTGTATAGCCAAAACATTGGCACTCTGCTGGAATCTGTAAAATGTGCAATCAGAATTTAGCAGTGTGGTGTAAGTTCAGCTCACATCCACTGAAAACAGAACCACTCCCACAGAAGGTAGAAAATGAGGAAACAGAATATGGCCCTAAGCCCAACAGGCCAGCTCCCTATTTGCTGGAGGGAGGGAAGGTGAAGAGGGAAGAAGGAAGGAGCCTTTAGAGCCAAGTTCTATGCAACCCACCTAGGGGGGAGTCATGTACATCTGGGCTTTAGTGGAGAAGCCGCTTCCTTGAGATGAGGATATACAGATTGGACGCTGCATGGGTTAGATGTCATTGAACCTCCTTGGGCTTCTACTGCAAGGTCAGAGTTTCTAGCCCATTTAAGCCTTGCATTGTAACTAGAGTTCTCTCTCTCTCTCTCTCATAATCCATGTACCATAAAATTAGTCAGGGTATTTAATATAACCCAACATTTCCCTATATAGTATTTTCATCATCCCTACCCTTATCCCCCGCCCCCAAATCCCATACCAGGTGGTTATCACCCCTTGTTCTTCACCTCCTTCTCTAACAACTACCATTATGGTTTGTACATATATATAATGTACAAACTTTGGTGGCTGGCTTCTTTCTTAAGTTAATGTGACTTAATGAGCTAATGTTTTCACCATTGAACAAAAAGGAGTTATTATTTCATTGGTTGTTTTTATTTTTAACATTTCTTTTTATTTTGCGTGTGTTTGTATGTGGGGTGATGTGCATGTGTGTGGGTGTATGTGTGCAGAGATCAGATGACAAATTATGGGAGTCTTTTCTCACCCTCTATTATGTGAATTCTAGGGAGAAAGATTCATCCCTTGCGAATAAGGCAAGGAGCTTATTCATCTGCAGTCTGAGAGCTCCTGCACTTTGCCTAACAACTTCCATTTCCCCTGTCTCCCAATCTTGGCAAATGCCATTCTACTCCCCGAGACAATCAGTTTAAATACTTGAGATTCCATATAAAGGGAAAAAATTGTAGCACTTCTCTTTCTGTGTCTGGCTTATTTCACTGAGAATTGTGCCTGTCCAGAATGTGAGGATGCCCTATTTTGTGGCTAACTAATATTCCATTAGGGTTGAATGCCATGCTTTCTTTATCCTTCATTCATCACTGGGTACCGAGATTGTTTCCTCATTTGGCCATTGAGAGTCATGTTTTAATGATTTTTGCCCAGAAGTAAAACTTCAATAATATGGTAGTTCTATTTTTAAAATTTTATAGAAAAAATCCTTACTGTTCTTGTTCATGGCTGTACTATACCATATACCATTTATATGTTTTCTTTTAAGAAATGTCCACTCAGGTGCTTTTTACAATTTATAATCATATATTTGTAATTTTGCTCCAAAGTTTTGAGATGTCCTCATACTTTATTTTTTATTATTAATGTTTCAGATATATGGTTTGCAAATATTTTCTCTCAATAACTAGTTTTCTCTTCATGTGCTAAAGCCCATGTTTTTGCCCAACCCATGAAGGAATCCAAACATGTAAATCTGACTGGAAGCCACTTCTGAAAAAAATAACTATTGTTATTTACATGTACACTTGTCTGGGCATTTGTGACACATGTGTACATGCACTCTTGGGGACCATCAGATCCTCTGGACCTGGAGTTCCAGGCCGTTTTAAGTTACTCAATGTGGGTGTTCGGAACTAAACTTAGGTCCTCTACAAGAACGATAAATGCTCTTAACTGCTGAACCATCTTTCCAGCCCTAGAGACTGCTACTTCTAATAGTCCTGCAACCTTGAGAACTGCTGTGTTAATTACCTAATGTGTGCTTCTTAATCCTGTTTGCACTTAAAAATTGTCTGGGAAGCCGTTAAACCTTCTCACTCCACACATTAAGCCAGCAGCTCCGGGGACAGGATCTAAGCACCTGCAATGTCTAAAAGCTCCTCAGGTGATCCTAACTTGCAGCCAGGAGTGGAAGTCAGTGGTGCATGCCATGTTGTGTCACTGTTGAGTCAGAACGTTCTTGTAACAAGAGGCAGAGGTGAGCATCTACACCTGCCCCCACAATCCTCTGCTCTTTGATTAGAATTCTAGAAAGCCTCAGTGGAACTAAGACCCAGCCTGGTAATTTCATGGTAATGCCCTAGATTTTTCTATCAAATCCAATCTCATTTGAGATGGGAGAGACAGCAGTAACTCTAGTGAAGTTTCCATCCTGATTTAGAATATTCAGCATTAAATTCCATAGAATTCCTCCCTGAAGTTTCAAACACTAAAACTTTTTTGAAACACCAGGTTTCACCTGGACCAGAAAATTTGTTATTAATTGTAATTATAATTAATTGTAATTATAATTAACATCAACAATTATAATTATTAGTTGCAGTTATAATTAATATTAATAATTATAATTATTAAATGTAATTAATTTTCTGGTCACAGAGAGTTATTGAAGCAATAAATGACCTGTATAGTTTTTTATTGCTCCCGTCAGCTGAGCAGGAATTCTGCATATATTGATCACAAACCTCTAGATTCTTCTGTTTATACCTTGTCATCCCCATATTTAGATATAAAATAAGCAGAATTTGAAAACTGTAGAACTGGGAGATTGTTTAGAATACTGTTCCACCTAGTGACCTGCTTTTATACTTGGATGTTTAATTTGCTAGAACAGCCAGGCTTCCTGATACCCACTGAAGTCACAAAGGCTCTGGCATGGACAACGACATCCTTTTACCCAGCTCTCACTGGCTCTCCCCACCCCCACCCTGTGCTTCCTTTCTTCACGTTGCTGTCTGTGAACTTTTGAATCCCAAGTCCAGTCAAGCCACTTGATTCCTTGCTTCATAGTTTTTGACGACTCCACACTTGCCTCAAGTTCAAATGCAGACTCCTCAGGTTGACATATAACATCTGTGAACGGATCTGACCTCGGCTCCCTCTGAGGACTCATCCCCCTCAAGCTCCCATTTCTCATTCTAAATTGCAGTCAGTCCAGGGTTAAATGTCTTAAATGCAGTTCTCCGGGTGTGTCCTCAAGGCAACTGTGGATTTGCACGTCCTCTTATGGTGTAAAAGGCCCTTCTATTCTCAAATAGGCATAACTCATTGCAGGTTACAATGACAGAGAAAACGTCAGACCTGCAGCACAGGATGAAGTGTGTAAGGGACTCCTTGAACTGAAGATAGAGATTGGATATGGGGTGTTTCTCTTCTGAAATAAGAAAACTTTGTATTTTGTTTCTATGTAAAGAGCTTCAAATCAAAGACAAAAAAAAAAGTCAAATGAATTGAAAGTAGAAACCTTTGGGGTTCACCATTATAGTGGTGGTATTTCAACACCATGATTTCTTCTATCATCTATTTTTCTATCTCTTTCTGTCTTTTTATCTCTATCATCTCTCATTACTAAGTATCAATTTCAGTTACTCAATATTAATCAATTATCTATCATGTATTTATTGTCTATATCAATTATTTCTATCAATTATATAAATTATATTTTCTATTATTTAGTTCTGTGTCAATATCTATTTTCTATGTGTCTATTTTCTAGCTATGTATCTCTATCATCTATGTATCTTCTATGTATCAGTATCTATTATCTATGTATCTATCTTCTACCATCTATCTATGTTTCTATCTATCATCTATCTACTATCCATTATCTATGTATCTATCATCTGTCTGTCTGTCTGTCTGTCTGTCTATCTATCATCTTTTTTATCTATCTCATTAGTTAGACCCCTGATTCAGAAGCTTCTGCTAATGACATTCCTTACTTTATGTCAGACTATTACTATTGGTCTACATAAGCCAGCCATTTAACTTCAATTAAAACTTTATGAAAATTTCTGTGTGCATTTCACATTGTTTTCCTCTCACAGCACAGCAACCTATTCCCATGCATCTAAGTGAATTCTTTCATTTGTATATGGTCTTTATTGTTACACATTTTTATCTTTATTGTAATACTCATCTCTCTGCATCTTTCTTTTCCCCACACTCTTAAATACCATGTGCATTAGCACATATATATCAAGTATATCTCTTTTTACCTGCTACAACTGCCATACTTCACCTATCCATGCTCTCTCTCCTGCAATGACCAACTCTCTGTTCCTCTTGTATGCCTTCTTCTAGATGTGCTAGATATTTGGGCTAGGTACTGAAGAGTGGGCCATATGTACACAACATGGCCTTCTACACTGTGGACAGCATATTGTGTTCAGCAAGTATAGCTACCTGCAAGCTCCCAGCTCTAGGTGTTGTCCCTGCCCCCAATGATACTTGGCATTATGAAGCTTTCTAATATCTCTTCATACTATGAGAGTAAAGTGATATCTCATTTATTTCTTTTAAATGAATATCACTTTGAGAACAATTTTAATGGCCAGAAAGAGAGTTCAGTGTTTAAGAACACTTGCTGCTCTTGCAGAGGGCCTGGGTTCAGTTCCCAGCGCCCATATGGTTATAACCCAGCTCACAACTGGTTATAACTTTAGTTTTCAGGCATCTGACACATTCTTCTTGCCACCATGAATAAAGGCACACATGTGGTGCACAGACACACATGCAGGCAAATCATTCACATACATTAAAAATATAATAAATACAATGTTAAAAAGCAATGCTAGATTTGCAGCAAAATTAAACAGAAATGATCGTTTCCTATCCTATTTAGTTCTGCCAGATCCCCACGTCCCCACCTCCTACAATCAGCATCTCTCACCAGAGTGCTGTGCTTTTTGCAACTAATGAGCCTGACTTTACCTTCATTACCAGATTTCTAGAGTTTCTTGGTGATATTCCTCCTTATATTCCTCCTCCTTCCCTTCCTCCTCCTCCTTTTTTTTCTGGTGTTGTATGTTCTATAACATATAATGGCATGCATCTACCATTACAGTGTCATACAGAATAATCCAATATCCTACAAACTCTCTATGTCTAGCCAGTTCACCCTTGCTTTCCTCTTTCCCTTTGAAACTACTAATGTTTTTTGCCATTCCTATAGTTGCCTCCTCATCCCAGAATATTATATGACATAACATAAGACGGTATATGGTCTTTCCCAGAGTCATTCCTTCACTTAATAATCCGTAAGTTCATCAATCAATTCTTAGTAATAAGGAAACACACAAGGCTCCTCCTACTCTTGCCACAGTTTAATTATTATTTTTAGGGCCAAATAATATTCTATCATTTGACATGTCACAATCTGCCCCCTCAACTACTGAAGAATGTTCAGTTACTTCCACACTGAGCAATATTGATGAAGAAACTTTAAGCATGTGGTGCAGGACTTTGTGTAGACACCAATTTCAGTTCATCTGCATTTTAAGTAAGGACCAAGGAGCATGCCTGCTATACCATGATGGAGCGGTGTGTTTGCTTTTGCAGCAAATTACCAAATTGCCTCTTAATGTAGCTGTATCACTTTTGATTTCCCATGAGCAATGAATCAGGGTTTCTTTTGCTCCATGCCCGTTCTAGCTCGTGCCAGGTTGGTCGTCTGGATTTTGCACTGTCATGGTTGGGTGGTAGATCTCACTATTGTTTCGGTTGGTGGCTTCCTAATGGCATATGAAGTGGAGCACCTGTCTACGCATTCACCTGCCAGCCACGTGTGTTCTTTAGTGAATTGTCAAAGCCTTTTGCCTGCATTGCAGTCTAACTGGTTGCTTTCTTCTTCAGATTTTAACACTTTTATATTTTGGATAACAGATTTTAATGAGCCATATCTTATAAACTCTCCAGTTTGTGGTTTCTCTTCCAATCTCTTGATTATGTCCTTGACAGAGCACATGTTTTTAATTTTAATAATTCCAGTTTATCAATTATTTGCCTCCCAGGCCATGCTTTTAGTGTTGTATGTCAAAAGCCATCAACAAATCCAAGGCTCTTGCATTCTCTCCCATGTTACCTCCCATGTGTTTTGCAGTTCACATTTAGGCCTATGATCCAGTCTGAGGTAATTATAGTGAAAGGTATAGAAAATGGAAAAATATACTTTGTTCACAGAAAACTTTCCTTGATTTTTGTCCAAATTTTTTTTCTGTAGCCAACTTATAACTGCGATTGATGAGTGTGATTCTCACATAAAAGTTGACCGATACTTTGATTTATGGCAACACGTAACACGGAGTCAAATAGTGAAGACTCACATTCAACGCTGCCTTGTTTACCAGTCGTTCATCGCTTCATTTCATGTTAACTAATTTTATTTGTGGTGCTGGGACTCAAATCCAGGCCTTCTGCATGCCAGTCAAGCCCTCAACAGCTAAGCTACTGTTAGCTTGGAAAAACTGTTTTTAAATATTGGAATATTTCTTAATTTGTGTCATGTTATTTACAATGTAACAACTCTAAACCAGTGCACTGGGCATGTGTGGGGAGCGGTGAGCAGAGGCTAACCTTGTCATTCCTCAAGAGCTGTTCACATTGTTTTGAAACAGGGTCTCTCTCTGGGACCTGGACTTCGCTTGCTGGCTAGGCTGGGCTGGCTGGCCAGTTAGATACACAGAGCCACTTGTCTGCGTCCCCAGTACTGGGGTTCCAAGCATGTACCACCATGTCTAGCTTTGTATGTGAGCACTGGAGATTGAACTTGGATCCTCAGGCTCGTGCAGAGCAAGCATTTTATTGACTGATTTATCTACCCAGTCCATTCATCTTTTAAAAAGTTAATCTCTATCCCTAACATGTAAGCTAGGCTCTCTCTCTCTCTCTCTCTCTCTCTCTCTCTCTCACACACACACACACACACACACATACACCAACCAAATAAACAAAAACAACCTGATATAAACATCTTAAGGAAGGGAGAGAGGAGGTTTTGGTTCACAATCCTCTGCTCTGCTCTCTCTGGGCTAGGATGAAGCAGAGTATTATCGGGATGGAAACACAGTCTGTGGACCTCATGGCAGGGAGCGTGGGGAGAAAGGGGATGGAAGCAAGAGCCGCAGCAAAATAAAGCTGCTGAGGAACATCACCGGTGCCTGTTTCCCCATGGATCTCCGCTTTTCTACTTCTACCCTCTCCCACCAGGCACCATCATATTAGGATTCTTTTTGAGTGTGAACCTATTGACAAGGTCGGAGCTTGTAGGATCCAGTCACTTTTCAAAAGCCCACAAGCCAGCCACGGGACCCCCTGCACACAAACCTGTGACAGACATTCCATATTCGAACGTCAACAGTGAACAGTTTAGAGGGAGCTCTGCAAACTTTCTATAAGAGTGAGACGGAAAATGTTTGAGGCTTTTCCATCAGTATAATACCCTATGCCACTGTTCAACTCTTAATATACCATGAAGGTAACCATAGGCACCATGTGAATTAATGAGCATGTTTGTTTTCTAGTAAGACTTTACAAAACATAAGTTTTGGGCTGAACTGGAGCTATTGACCATGGCATCTCCTGTTGTACACAACCAATGCTAAGCCCTCATTGCAGCATCACCAACTTTTGTGATGGGATTGTTCTCACCGTGGCCGATGACGTGTTGTCACAGCGTGCGCTGTTGGGAGCAGTGTGCAGCAGCACGTGTATGACGTATGCCCGCCATCCAGCCACAGAAGAATCCAGAGCCGGAGCCCGTGAGGAAGGCTAAAATGCCGCTCAGTTGTTGCTACCTCTAATGTTTGTGTGTGCTTCTTGCAGAAAACAGAAACTTGCATTGCGGTTGCCAAACGCACACTGGTGCAGGAGTCAGAGAGCACGGTGAAGAAGATGATTGGAGGCTTGCTTGCTACTTCATCCTGAGGGTGGAGGTGACCCAGCAGGTATGAAGCAGTGCCCTGTAAGCATCTCACAAGGCTCACTCTCGGGAACTATCATTGGAAATGTATAGGGAAGAGAACTTGGGGGCATGCAGTTCAGCCAAGCTGAGACACGGTATCACAAGGCCACACCCTTCTGTTCTTATCGCGTTTCCTTCTACCTGCCATAGAGCCAAGCTTCCTTTATATTTCCTTTCAGTCCCTAGAAGAGGGCTTTAGTATCATCTGTATCATCTACCAATTCTTCATACTTATACCTATTTTGCTGTATATTTATCTATATCTATGTCTATAGAGACAGAAATATATATATATATATATATATATATATATATATATATATATATATATATATATAACCTTGCTGCATAGCCCTGGCTGGTCTGGAACTCACTCTTTAGACCAGGCTAGCCTCAAACTCACAAGAGATCCACCTGCCTCTCTGCCTCATGAGTGGTGGGATTAAAGATGTGTGCCACTATGCTTGGCCTTAGATTATTCATTTAAAAGATGCATCTATTGATGTATTTGTGTGTTTGTATGTGTGGGTCTCTGTGTTCTAGTATGCACGTGGAGGCCCGAGGACAACTTGCAGGAGTTAGTTGTCTTTCTACCATGTGGGTCCTGAGGACTGAACTCAGGTCAGCCAGTGTCTTTACCTGTTGAGTCATCGCACTAGTCCTAGGTGTCTTTTTTCTAACACACTGCTTGACCCTTCCTGGGTTTCCTTCTTATTTCATATTGCTGTTATCACCTTGGCCCCCCAAACACAGTCATCCCTTGAGTTTCCTTCTCCGTCTTTTCTCATAGTTCCGATTAGGAGGTTTAGATGGTTGAGATTTTTATCTTCTATAGTAGGTGCATTCCTTTCATGGCTTTTTGGCTATGAAGTGCTAAGCACTCCTCCCCCGGGAGTATCAGTTACTAGACATGGCCATGTGTTGAGAAAGGACTAAGTTCCAGCATCCATTTACCTTCAGGTGAGTTAAAGCCGTGGAGAAGAGCCCAGGGACAGTCTTAGGTCTACAGAGCTATTGATGATCATTTCTGTTTTCTCAATAGCCACAAACCATTTCTCTCTCTTTAAAAAGGCTTCTCTTTGCTTATGCATATTTGTATGAGTGAATTCTGCATGTGTGCCTGCAGAGACTGGAAGAGGCTCCAAGAACTCCTGAAGCTGGAGTTGCCGGAGGTTGTGAGCCACCTGAAGGGGGTGCTGGGACAGAACTTACAGCCTCTGGAGGAGCAGTCAGTGCTTCTAATGCCCGAGCCATCTCTCCAGCCCCTACAAATACTTTCTCTTCCCCATTTCCCATTTGAACACTACAAAGAGACTTCACAGGTTGAATCCCCCTGCTTGGGGGCAATGCCCATGGGTTAGGCAGTAGACACTGGTGACCTTACCCTTCCTTCTGAGTCCTAAAGGGCTTTGCCCTGCTCTGGTTGTCTCCTCCTAACATGCAGCCTAGGTTTAGGCTTCTCTTTCAGGTGGCTAGCAAGATGAAGTGATCCCTAGGGCAGAACCGGAAACTGTTTCCCTTTGACCTCCAGGAAGCCACCTTTTCCATTGCCCCACCCCCCACCCCCAGCTCCACGCTAGACTCCTCCCGCCTTCCTCCAGTCAACTCCTCAGACTCTCCTCTCAGTGTTTAATTTAGTTCTTGTGTTTTTGTTTGTTGTTGTTGTTATTGGTTTCTTGGCTCTGTTTTCCTCCGGCTTCTCGCTTCTCTGGGGTTGATTTCTGGGAATGTGCCAGTGGTCAGTGTGGTTTTTCATCTTGACAGGATGAAAAAATGGTTTACAGGATGAGGAGGTGAATCATAGCATCGGGGGAGCTGGAAGCAGTGGGGGCTACAAATGTGCAGCAAGAAATGCTTTGCTCTACATGTAATTTTTATTGTAATTAATGTGTTTACTAACACAAAACGTGTGGGGAGGTATGTGGAAAAGTGAATATCGAACTGAAATAAGACTTCAGTAGTGGAGTGACACTGTCAGCCACCCCAGGCACCTCTTGTAGCAACAGTTTGGCGTCCCAAGGTTCATGCGCAATGCATTAACCCACCCCCATCCCTCCAGCCTCTCCCTATAGTTATGTCTCTGCTTCCTTTAGAATCCAGGGTTAACTCTCACACCCATGTAAATGTGCTGCACACTTGACACAGCCACACACTAAATACACATTTTATTTTCTTAGTTAGCACTTGCCCCTCCCCTGAGTTGTTCAGGGACCCCTGTGTGGGCCACACCTCTCTGACAGTGTAGGATGCTTGCAGTATGGTAGGATGCTTGCAGTATGGCTTGCATGACACCTTCTGAGTCCCAGCCACCCACCTCTTCAGAGTGAGCCCCCCTTCCTGCTTTGCCCTAGTTTGTTTTGTAACACTTTTGCTTCATCATCTGAGGGATTTTTTTCCCCTTTCTCCCAAGATATATCATCAATTTCCAAATTCCTATCTCCTTCTTTGTTGACTCATTCTTTTGTTTGGTGTAGAAAATAGGGCTTCCTCTAGCAGATTCTGAAGTTCATAAGAGGTAAAAGTCTGAGTGTGTGTGTGTGTGTGTGTGTGTGTGTGTGTGTGTGTCTGCATGTGTGTTTCTCTGTGTCTGTCACTGTCTCTGTGTGTGTTCGTATGTGTGCTTCTCTGTTTCTCTGTCTCTCTGTCTCTGTCTCTCTCTCTCTGTGCGTGCCTGTGCGTGCCTGTGTGTGTGTGTGTGTTTGTGTGTGTGCAGGTAAATGCACCTATGCACAGAGACAGTGCATCTCCCTGTATCTTCTCATATCTTTCTCTGCCTTATTCCCTTGAGACAGAGTTTTTGAAGCTGGAGCTAGGTTAGCGGCTGGCAAGCCCCAGTGACCCCAGTCTTTCAGTCCCTCACATAATCATGCTTGACCAAGCTACATGGGTAGTGGTATCTGAACTCACTGAGTCATCTCTCTAATTCTTTTTTTAAAAATATTTATTTATTATTATATGTAAGTACACTGTTGCTGCCTTCAGACACACCAGTAGAGGGCATAGGATCTCATTACGGATGGTTGTGAGCCAACATTTGCTTGCTGGGATTTGAACTCAAGACCTTCGGAAGAGCAGTCAGTGCTCTTAACCACTGAGCCATCTCACCAGCCCATCTCTCCAGTTCTTGCTTCCAAGTTTTCATCACTCTCTGCCATCATTTTAATAACCATTTAATATTTCTACACTGTAACTCCCGGACTCTCAACAAAGCAAACTTTCAGGCCAACTTTCCAAGTTATATTACAGGCATGTTTATTTGTGAATTGTTTATTTTGTTGTGTTTGTGAGAGTCTCTCCCACTGCAGCCCAGGCTAGCCTCAAATTTGTGGTGCCCCTCCTGCTTTAGCTTCCTACATGCTGGAACTATAGACATGGGCCATCACACTCAGCTTCAATACGTGGTTTTGAATTGATCAGCCATCCTTGTCTGCGCCAGATACTAAATATCAATCCAACAATGAATGTCTTAGGACCGAGGAATGACCTGAGGCTCCCCTATTGCTGGTGCAGATCTAGGTGAGAACACCGCTGAGTTCTGGAGTCTTGTGGATTTGGTCGGCCTGACTCTAAATCAGTGATTTTCAACCTGTGGGTTGCAACCCCGTTGGGGCCACATATCTAATATTCTACATGCCAGATATTTATATTACAGTTCATAATATTAGCAAAATTACAGTTATGAAGAAACAACAAAAATAATGTTGTGGTTGTGAGTCACTACAACGTGAACTGTATTAAAGGGTCGCAGCACTAGGGAGGTTGAGAATCACTGCTGTCGATAATGGTGGAGGTAGCAGAGCTTGCCCACTGGTAGCAGTACCCTGACTTGATGGCTTCTCTGAGAGGCAGTGGCTCCCTCCATGGGCTTTCTTGCTGTGGTGTTTGGTGTCTCTCCTGGAAGTTCATATTTCCTCCCCATCTGTCAATGTTATCTCATAACTACCTCTTTCTGCATAAAATGGCTAGAGGAAAGTCTATATTAAGTTAGTTTTGCCAATATGCATTGTGGGCCTCATGATGTCTTTATTCTACTACAGGACATGAGTTTGATATGGTATAGAATTTTAATTGAGTGCATTTTCTTCAAAGATTAAAATCATTGCTCACTGACTCTGGTGCCTAATAAGAAGTCAAAAGCTACTCTTCCCAAAGTTGTGTGTGAGACTTGATTCTTCTCTGTAAACATCTTTTTTTTTTGTCCTAAAGTGAAGCTATTCTCAAACTGTTTCTGTATTATAAAATCTACAAGTGGTTGTAGTTTTAAAAACCAAAGTTTCACATGTTGCTTTATGAGAGCTACCTATTGCTTGATTTTTCTTTCCCCATTCCTGTTTTTTATTTTCCCCTGTGTGTGGGTGGGAAGTGGTTACTAAGAATTGAGTGAAGACTTATAGGCAAGTGCTCTGCCATCGAGCCACATCCCTAGCCTCCCCATTTTCTTTTCCTCAGAAGCAATCACTTTTAACACCATATATATTTTTGAAACATGTAACTTAATTCACTTTTTGTGCAAGTAAAGTAGGTCACTGCAGATCTTTGAAGAGTTTCACATCTGACTGTTATATACTACCTCAAGAAAATATTATGCATCTATGACAGTAGATGACTAGCTTGTGTTTAAACAAACTTTAGAG
Organism: Tokudaia tokunoshimensis; assembly: GCA_036184795.1. Lineage (NCBI taxonomy): Eukaryota > Metazoa > Chordata > Mammalia > Rodentia > Muridae > Tokudaia > Tokudaia tokunoshimensis. The sequence continues at coordinate 46,488,600 of BTHU01000017.1, forward strand.
TATACGCATTAGAGATTTAATAATGAGAAGAGCTAACCCACTCCATTTTAGAACAGGCCGCCATGTTAGGCCTTAAGTTTCAGTTTCCCAAAGAAGCAGGCAAAGCTCCTCAGGAGAGTCATGGACAACGGATCAATAGCCATCCTGATGAGCCCATTCCTGGGACATCTGGCTGAAGATGTCTTAGTCAGGGTTTCTATTCCTGCACAAAACATCATGAACAAGAAGCAAGTTGAAAAGGAAAGAATTTATTCAGCTTACACTTCCACATTGCTGTTCATCACCAAAGGAAGTCAAGATTGGAACTCAAGCAGGTCAGGAAGCAGGAGCTGATGCAGAGGCCATGGAGGGATGTTACTTACTGGCTTGCTCAGCTTGCTTTATTATAGAACCCAAGACCACCAGCCCAGGGATGGCACCACCCACAATGGGCCCTCCCACCCTTTATCACTAATTGAGAAAATGCCTTACAGCTGGATCTCATGGAAGCATTTCCTCAAGGGAGGCTTCTTTCTCTGTGATAACTCTAGCTTGTGTCAAGTTGACACACAAAACCAGCTAGTACAGGAGATAACAAGGCTGGAGCTGAAATGGTTCTTGAAATTCTTCAAGGCCTCACCAAAGAGAATAGAACTAACATATCAACCAATTAAAAGTTGTACTAATATCACTGCTGCACTCCTGGCCAATCATGTTAGAGGTCACCTGAACCTTCTAGAAAATTCCTCTAGCCCTATATAAAAGGGAGTCTGTGAGCACCTCTATTATTTTGATGAATGGTTGACACCTACATGTCGGTTGTTTCTGCAGAATAAACACTCTTTGTCTTTGCATACTATTTGAGTCTGAAGTCTTCCTTCAGCAATTCTCAGACCCTAACAATAGTAGCAATTGTTGGCGAGGTTTTCTTCCTCTGAAGAATGTTTCATTTGTTTGAAAATAGGAGAAACTTCTGTTTCTAGGAGATGGCCCGTTAATAGGCTAGGTGATGTGAGTCCATTAGATCTTTGACCTTAGGCAAAGGCTGAGGATTACAGCTAGCTGCATGCCTTCGGAGGTCTAGGGAGGTTGGTATGGAGTTTCTTGTCTAAGCCTCATACTCAAGGATTGAAATTCTCCTCCATAGAATTAATAAGAGATTCTGTTGCCTAGACAAAGGGCAGAATTCCAGCCTCAGCTAGGATCATATTAGAGCAGCCACAGGACTACCCTCCCCCTTCCCCCCATCACCACCACCACCACCACAACCACCACCACCACCACCACCATCACAAGCAGCAGCAGCAGCAGGGAGCAAGGCACTTCCAAGCAGCTTAGACTTGACTTGCTCTTATGTGACTGCTCAGCCTAAATCAGCTGGCTTCTGTAATGACTATCAAGATTTCCACCCTTTAAGGACGTGCATCTGGCTCCAAAGCAACGAAGTACTAACACGGACAAATGGCACATCCTCCTTAGCAGATGCCTCCTTCTTGGCATCCCAGAACATGGAGATGTATGGGAGAGATAAGGGAGTTGAAGAGCTGGGATGATTTCCTATTTATGTGGACACATCAGTCTTAGGCATTCATGGGAAGCCTCTTGGGGCAAAGGTAGCTGTTTCAACCTGTGAAATGAGATGCATTTGCTATGCATATTGTGTTTTACTGACAGTATCTCTCAATTTTTCTCGACAACTCTAGTTACTTGTAGTTTAATATATTTTAAGCAGCTGAGGACGAGGGCTGAAGATCGAGGAACGTAGACTGAACCTGTCATTATTTTGATTTTGTATGTGTGTGGCCAAAGCATGGACCTAAGATGTCGGGTTAGTGAGTCCCTCTTCCTATGCCGAGATGAATAACAGGCAGTGGGGTGGGGGTTTGGGGGAGTCTGACAGCCTGAAGTTAAGTGCCAAGAACCCAGATCTTAGTTTCTCTGAACACCACCAATAAGCAATGCCCCACACAACCACATGTACATCAAAGCTCCCCAAACCATGAAATAAAATAAAATAAAATAAAAACCTCAGGCAGAAACATCTGTTAGATCATGAGATCTGTGTACCAGGGCAATAACAGACATTCAACAAATAATCATAAGCCTGATGGGAAACCAAGCAGCATTGATCACGGGACCTTCTCCAAGAATGAAAAGCTGTAAATGGCTGGGACCGGTCCTATGTCCCTGCTTCTCACTAAGTAACCTGTCTGCTCCATGGTAGCTGTTTGCCAGGTCCTGGGAATCAGATTTCTAGCTCAATCCCCAGGTGAATTGGACCCATGGACTCTTTCAGTCACACTCAATTCTGCCTAAGCCACAACTGCAGAGCACTATGTCAGCTGTCCTGATTCCTTGGGCACTGTGGGGCTGCAGCTACATCTGACACTAATGAAAGACACATTTGTCCTTTGTGGTTAGGCAGAAAGGACGAGAAGGAGCCATTCCATATATTAAATAGAAGGTGTGGATAGGAAATGAACGAACTGATTCCAATAAGATAAGGGAGATTACTTAGCTGTGATAGCAAGGGACTGAGACTTGAAGAAATTGGAATATGAGAGGTTCTAGTCAAGCAGGGTTTTTTTTTTTTTTAACTCCTAGAAAAAGCAGATCTCTAAAGTAAGCAAAAGTAATCAGAATGTATCAATTCAAGAGAGAATAAGATATGGCACTTGGAGAGGAGAGGTAATAACTGCAATAATAATGTTCAGGCTCTGGTACTTTCAGAGACCAGTTCAATAAAATGTAACATTAACAATTTCTCAGGGAAAAACCAATCAACTGTTCCCTCCCTCCCCCCTTTCCTATGACTTTATTGTCTGCATGGATCATTCATTCATCGCTGTGGCTACTCCCTTTTACCCAGTGTATCCCTGAGAAACTCTGGGATATTAAATAACAACAAAGTAGCATCTTAGTACCCATTTACGACTAAATACCAATTAAAATTTTATTCAATGAAAGATTTTCCTCGTCTTTAAAACCAAAATGCCTCCTCAATGTCAGGGATTGATTCCACTGTGGGTTTCTTATATAGTATATGCTATAGATAATGATGTAACACTTCCATTTTTATTTTAACTGATCTATGTACAAGCAGAGTAAGTTTTTACCATTATTTGATAACCCGATCTTGCTCTCCAGCATTTGAGGTATGGTTGCATGACGTGTCTGTCACACACAGAGTAGAAAGGAGCTGGAGGCAGGACTTTCTGCATACCTCTGTGCACTCAAGTTGGGTGCTAGATTCCAAAATATTTGGCTTGGGTCTCCTTGGATCAGGCACAGTGGACCATCTTGAGGGTCTCTTGAACTAAAGCTTTATGAGAAGAAAATCTCATTGAGAATGACCAGAATCATACCCTGGAGTTGTGACCAGTGCTCCAATTTACATGAAAACAGAAATACAGGAAGTGGAAGGATACACAAGGCAGTCAAGTGTCTGAGGTGGACTCACTGCAAATTTTGTTGAAAACTGCTATAACATAACTCAAAGTTTTATATGCTAATTAAAAATATAAAGTCTGCCTCTGTTTAAAAAAAAAACTAGTTCTCAGCTTTAGCATTAACAAAAACATCAAGTACAAATGATCATCAAATAGAATCTGACTTTGGTTCCCATATCTCCCTCATCTGTATAAGTGATCGAAGGGATTATTTTCTGTTAGCATCTTTTCTTTAGTCTCTTCTCTTCAATATCCCAACCTGTCTCTGTGGTGATGAAGCCATTATTGATAGTTTCAGGCTGTCCTCTGGTTTCATTGCTAAACATTGCTTCAAGTCTATGCTTTATCAACTGATTCTACAGCCCTGTTCCCCAGTAGGATACCCTGAACAATGCTGACATTTACTTTGCCTGTACACCTGAAGATTCTATGCCTCTTTCCTTCTCATTTGAACAAGGCAGCTTACAAAATTGAGGAGTGCTCTGTACAGCTTTATGTCAACTTGACACAAGTCAAAGTCATCTGAGAGGAGGGAACCTCAATAAAGAAAATGCCTCTATAAAATGAGCCTATAGGCAACCCTGAAGAGCATCTTCTTAAGGATTGATGGAGGAGGGCCCAGCCCATTGTGGGTGGTACCATCCCTGGGCTGTTATTCCTGGGTTCTATGAGAAAGTCATGAGGAGTAAGCCAGTAAGCAGCACCCTCCATGACTTCTGCATCAGCTCCTGTCTCCAGGTTCCTGTTCTGCTTGAGTTCCTGTCCTGAAACCCTTTGATAAAGAACTATGGTGTGGAAGCAGTAACCGACAAACCCTTTCCTCCCCAAGTTAATTTCATCATGGTGTTCCATCACAGCAATAGTAACACTAAGACAAGGGGCTTCCTTACAGTTTCAGAGGGTGAGTCCATACCAGCAGGGAGGCAGGCAGGCAGGCATGGTGCTGGAGCAGTAGCTGAAAGTTTACATCTTATTCACAAGCACACAGCAGAAAATAGAGCAAGACTGGCCTACTGTGTTTGAGGCACTCATTGGCTTGGAGCTAGTTTAGTTTAGCTCTCTCCTTAATGATTTGGTTGGTAGGAGGCAGCATTGAGAGAAAAATTTGATCTAACAGGTTGGGAAGGCTCAAGGCAGGCAGATTTCTGAGTTCGAGGCCAGCCTGGTCTACAGAGTGGGTTCCAGGACAGCCAGGGCTACACAGAGAAACCCTGCTCGAAAAACCAAAACCAAACCAAACCAAACCAAAAACCATAAAACAAAAAAAAAAAAATTAAAAAACAAAAAACAGGTTGGCAAGGCTCAAACCCCGTATGCTTTATCAAACAAGCTATTTAATCTCTTTGGGTTTCAGTTTATCCTGCTATAAACAAGTGTTAAAAACAGTACATATTTTATAGCACTACAGGATAAATAATATAATACTTGACATGTGTTAAAGACTAGGGAGACATGGCCAATTTCTTTATATTATTATGAGCATCACAGGGGTCTCACAGAGTCTGAAAGAACTTTACATGATCTGACTTCAGGTACTTTCTATGCTCACCAATTTATAGCTCAATGACATGATTCAGAGTGAAAGTAAGTATAATAATAATAAAATTAGTAATGAGTAGTACCTGTATGATTTGCTACATCTCAAACACTGTACTAAGTGTTTCATTTACATGACATCATTAGCCCAGCATTTTTCAACATTTCAAGTGCTCAGAGGTCATCTGAGGATGTTACCAAGTGAGTCTGATTCCAAAAGTCTAGGCTGGGACTCCAGACTCTGTATTGCATTTCTGATATGTTCTGAGGTAATATCACACTTTGAGTAACATGGGTTAAATTTTAATCATAAACCTATTTACTGTAAACAGTCTTTGTCTATTCTGATAGAGAGCAAAGTTGTAGGAAGGAAAAGCGTTCTTCGGCCTATCATATTCCTCCTGTGATTCTGCTGATGAACTATTTGGCAGTTCCAACTTTACCAATTACATACTACTTATTAGGATCATTGGGTGCTGCCTATGTAAGTACGGCGACATAAGAGACTGTCACCAAAATGTCTTGCCCAGTCATAACCGAAGAAAACAAAACAAACACGAATCGAAAATCAGTGGCCATGAGCAAGGCCAAAAGGCAAGTCAAATACTGGATATGGAAGATGGTCATAGAAGGGGAGGATGCGGGTTGCCATTGTCTAGTTTTCAATACTGCGAAGACTTCCATGTCTAGTTATAACTCAAACAAGAGAACAAGATGTCATTAGCAGCACCTGATCTGATGGTCTCCCAGAAAGACCTCACCTCCACACATCCATATATGGACATTTTGAAGAGGGAGACAGAAATGGGGATCACAGAAAGTTTTGAACAGGGGGAGTTACTCAGAAGTGTAGGCCAAGATGGCTACCATTTAAGTAAGTGCCTCTGGCAGTACAAAGAAGATGAAAAGAAATGGCTGTCTTCCTGAAGGCAGGAAGAGAACAGTTGGTCTCTGGAGAAGGAAAATAGACTGAGATGAGGGCTATGGTGTTGGGGGAGTAAGGAAAAGACAAGCCCCATTTCCATTAGAGCAGATTTGGGCACCAGACTTCCAGAGAGTCCTCAGGAAACATGTGGAAAAACTAGAAGGAAATCGTAAAATGGAGGGCTGCACAGTATCTGTGTGGTGGGCAGAAAGGTTTGAAAAAATGCATTCTTAGGTCAAAGAAGAGCAGTTAAGTACAGAGAAAACCACAGCTAGTCTCTAGAAAGCAGGCTTCACTGGATGCAAAGGTTTGATCTAAAGTAGAATTTCTTGTTAGCAAAGATCAACACTATAAATTAACAAGGGAGGTTGACTGAAGATTGTCCCAATATAGCCATGTGTGAAGTCAAGAAAATAATAATAATAAAAAAATAACCCTTTTCCGCCATCTTGGCGCCTGTGAAGGTGAGGGGTGTTGCTGCTGCTGAACTTTGGGACCAAATTTCTAGGGCCTGCTGGGAACAGGACTTCTGAAAGCAAGTATGTCTGGAAGGCTGTGGTGCAAGGCCACGTTTGCTGGCTACAAGCGAGGTCTCCGGAACCAAAGAGAGCACATGGCTCTTCTTAAAATTGAAGGTGTTTATGCCCGTGATGAAACTGAGTTCTACTTAGGCAAGAGATGTGCCTACGTGTATAAAGCAAAAAACAATACAGTGACTCCTGGAGGCAAACCAAACAAAACCAGAGTGATCTGGGGAAAGGTAACTCGGGCCCACGGGAACAGTGGCATGGTTCGTGCCAAATTCCGAAGCAACCTTCCTGCAAAGGCCATTGGACACAGAATCCGTGTGATGCTGTACCCATCCTGGATTTAAATTAATGAAGAGTAAATAAATAAAAGTAGATTTGTGCTCTTGTATTTTTTTCCAAAAACCATATGTTCAAAGCCTGCTAGTTTTACAATTCTCTGATTTATGAGAAAACATTTCTACTTTTCTATTTCACCTACATCTGACATGAAGGCAGTAAAGACCTAAGTGTGCCTTACTGAGCACCTAGCCTAAGAACCCACCAGAGAACACACACAGCGAGGTGACTGTCACCCACAGTGCTGCCAAAATGACATCAATAAATCATGGGATGCACCCAAGAGGGCGCTGTAAATCATTCAGAGCTATTAATATTTTAGACATGTTCATTTTTAGCAGTGTGTTAAATTTTAGTGTTTGCATTTCATTTTAATTCAATACTTGATAATTGAAAAATGGGGCTATTAAAATTGAGCTTAGTTTTTTTTTTAAAATCATTTAAAGATTAAACCAAATAATGGACTGGAAAACTGCTACATTCATTTGTGTTACCAAAATTCCTTCCTGGTGTTGCACACCTGGTCTCTTGGCACACAGGAAGAGAGTAAGAATTGGTTGTTCTTTATCAGTTAGAATTCAACACCTTCCCACCCTCCCACCTTCCTACCCTCCCACCCTCCCACCTTCCCACCTTCCCACCTTCCCACCCTCCCTATGGAGTGCTCACTTTATGTGGTAGTGCAGCAGGAGAGTAGGTCAGAGAGTGGAGTATGGGAGGCTGTACCCAAAGGCTGAGAAAATGGCAGCAGAGGGACTCTGACTAGGACTGGCTGGAGCTCCTGCTGCCAGCACAGGAGTACTGCAGAATATCTGAGGATGGCCTCTGGCTCATTATTAATGTAGAAATGTGCTCCCCTGGGTGGAGAGTTAAGATGCCATTGAGCATATGTCCTATGTTACATTGTGAGAAAGCACAAGTAAGAAAGTCCCCAGCATGCAAATGACCCTGTGAAGTATATGACCTAAAATTCAAAAGTCCTCATCCTTTGTATACCACTGCCTGACTCTGCTATGGCCTGCTTCTTATCTTGGGCATGTGTTCTTTCTTAAGCAATTTGCTTGATATGACTGCTACTATTCTACGTATTGCTGTCTAACTACTTGTTTGGGGACACACAAGAACCTGGGATCTCTCGAGAGAAGTGCACTGAAGTCCCAAATCTGCCAATATTAACAGTGTGGTAGGTGGGAAAGTGCGCTGTCCATCCAGGGTTGCGCAGGACCTCATTGACTCTAGCATTGAAAGTTTCATGCTAGGGAATGTCTTAGTCTAGGACCACCTGAAGCAAATGACTACCTAATAGACCCTCGAAAACCTTCACTGACAGTGCTAACTGTTGTGTTTTATAAAAATGAAAAAAGGAGCCAAGGATATGTTTGATAGAGCACGGTATGGTGAGGTGGGAGCAGGGCCTCAGCCGACCCGTGTTGAGACATCCCTTCCCCTGAGATACCAACCATAAGGAATGGAATTTATTTAGGGCACGGGAAGTGGAGTTGGGAAGGGAATAGAGACAGAAAAAGAGAGAGGCCTGGGAGGAGAGAGAGAGAGAGAGAGAGAGAGGGAGAGAGAGAGAGAGAGAGAATGGGAAGATGGGAGGCTGGCCAGTAACAGGTGGGGAGAGGAGAGGGGGAGGGGGATGGGCAGAGAGGGAGACCGGGCAGAGAGTAAGAAGGTAAGAGAAGTAAGAGATCGAGGAGGGACCAAACATTCCCTTTTATAGTAAGCCAGGCATTACCTGGCAATAGCAGGAGCCTAGAAGAAATACTAACAGGGACTCCAGGAAAAAAAATGGCGGATTTTATGCCCTATTCTATAGTGCCTTCCTACCTCTTTCTGTAGTCTGTCTTCTGGTTTGTCAGTTTCAGGAGAAGCCCATAATATAGTCTTTAGGACTAAATTACCACACCCATTAACCCCCAAAAGAATCATTATGGCCACAGAGTAGAATACACCAAATGCCTTGGATGTTGATATGGGATAAAATTAGAGTCATTTGAATCAAGAAGGGGTGGAAAAGGTGCTTTATCAAAGGTAGAAAGAAATTTGTTGCCAAAAGAAGCAGGGGAAATGGATTCTGAGCAGGGAAAACTAGAGAGGGACACTTGAAATGGCAGTTTAAATTGAGTTGGCTTGAAGATAAAATGCATTTTATAAACTCGAAGGCATTGTGCAATTTAAAAAAAAAACCACTCTCCTTTTATTAATTGATGAATTGCTTCACTCAGAATTTAGAAATGAAAGGCTTTGAAAGCCAGCTCTCTGATTTGATTAGTGGTGCATCCAACATAGAGTCATGCAAATGAAGCCAGCAAAGGCTTTCTGGGAAAGCAAGGCAGGGGCATATTCTATTTGTGTTCATTGGCAATGCGGAGGAGAGGACTGTGGTGGCAGGAGTGGGGGTGGGGATGGGAATGGAGATGATGGTGGTGGTGGTGGTAGCAATGGGGGTGATGGAGTGGAGGGGGGTGTCCAGGAAAGGAAAGAATCTGAAGAGCATTGCCTATCAGGGAAATGTATGAGCTGCTAAATGTACTTTCCTCCTTCAAGCATACATCTTTATTTTGCAAACTAATATTGATTCTCTTAATACAAATGAAGGTCATATGCAATTTAGTCTATGTATAATGTGGTAAGTTTATCACATAAGCATCATCTCTAAAAGATTGCTACTTAACCTAATTCTCCTTTCCTCCTTCACTGCCTGGATGGAATTTTCCCTTAGTATTGTTATTGGTCAGAAACCCATACAAAAAGACTGGTGGTGGATGGAAAGCCCTGGACCTTCCACTTCCCTACAAATAAGCCAGTTCAGCAATAACTCAGGAGCAAATCCTCGCTGTGATGAACTCCTTAGCTCTCTTTTGTCCAAGGAAGCTTCTGTATTGCATTTTTGAAGGACAGGAGAGAAAGGAAGGAGAAGAAGAGAGAAAAGGAAAGCAAGGAGATCAAAATGTCTGCATCATATGAGGAAGAGCCTCTGGGACAGCCTACCTCAGTCCCTTGTCCCTTGTCCCTGGGTATGAAACCAAACAGGCTATTCACTTTCAATTTTAGTATACAAGTTAAGGACAAAAGTTTGAATAGATCCAAGATGGTAGATTGACTCTATTTTACTTGTGTATGTGTCCATGTACACACATATGTGTAGAGGCCAGAGGTCCACTTTCAGTGTCTTCATCAATTGTCCTCTGCCTTATCTTCCAACAGATTGGGGTAGAGAATGAGCCAGAAAGTAAAACAAAAGGCTGTGGTCAGCAGACATCTTGATGAGTCAGGTCCTTTCAGATTTTAGTTACTGAGCTCACCGGTAAGGTAGGTGAAAAGTCAACAAGAAGAAGGGGTCAGCAAGAGGAGGAACAAGTGGCTTATGACGGTGCAGGCTTTTATTTCGAGGAGGGGACCTCCAGGGGAGTCTCTGGAGGAATCCAGGCCTGCTGTTGGCTTATGAGCAGAGGTAGTTATAGGGTAGATGGTGGGGAAGAGAGGGAGGATGGAAGGCTTTCTTTTAAACCTGAGATTGGCCAGAGTAACCACATTGTCCAGGCAAGTAATAAACGTTATGGTCAGCCTGTGTGGGGTCCTCATGCTAGCAGAAATTTAGGAAAACAAACCAGTGCTAACTATGTAGTTTCAAAGAAATTGTCACTACTTAACTGATGCAAGAACTTTCCAAAATGACACCACCATTGCTAACAATAAGGTTTATCTTGGAGCTGACTTTAGGTTCTACTAGGACACACCAGTCTTTTGTTTTTCTTTAGACTGTAACCCTGACCGCCACAGAAAGGCTGCCTTGTACCTCATTCCTATCAGTAGCAGTAAGTGACTTGCCAACATTGTAGAGAGCAGGGTACCAGATGCCCAGGTAGGACATGTACCCAGTAGGTACAACTAGCACTTGCCTCATTGCAGAAGAGCAGTGTGAACACAGTCAATGTTGGATCCGTGGAGAAGATGCTCAGAAATTCTGTCCCCAACACACACCGTAAGATGTCTGCACCAGTGAAGCATCTTGAGAAGGTGTGTCTGAGCTTTTTACTTTGGATACAAAGCCCCACACTTCCTGTCCCCGCAAGCCATTAACAAGCCTCACTTCACTATCTCAGCAGGCATCTAAATTTGACACCCAACATTGCTTTGGGGGGAGTTCCACCAAAGCAAACCTGCTGAAGGAAACCAGTCCCTGATAAAGAGGTGATCTTGCTTCCCCATTAAGACTGGTGGTTCTGCATCCAGGTGAAGTTCTGGAGACCAAATGGGTGCTCCTGGTTTCAGGTAGGAGCTGAATCTTAGAACACTAGCATCACTGAAGGTAGATTTTAGGGTGCCTGATATACTCCACCACCCACCCTCAGCTGCTCTATCCTTCAAGTGGAATTCACAAAGGGCTCCTTGGATGGGTAATCTCGAGTGGATTGAAATAGGGAATACTAAAGACACTTATGGGACTCCCAGTGATGACCGTAGATGAAGACTGGAGATAATTCACATATAAGAGAGCATCTGAGAGAAGTCTTGCTGTACATTTGAGTAGTACCATCTAATAGGGATAGAAGCTTAAAAGGAACAAAGATGGAAGAAGGAGTGTGCCAGCCAGCATGAGAAAGGTCAGGTAATGGCTGTTGGACATCAGACTTCAGTCATGATTTCCAGTATGCAGCCACACTAGTGATCCTCCAGAGAGCTTGATGTCATCAGCCTGAGACTAGGGCTATATCATTGGTCTTTCTCATTGTGTGGCTTCCAGCTTCTTATACTGAGCATCAGTTTCTTTGTCTCTAGATAATCTGATTGTGTAAGCAAATCTTAAAAATCCTATCACACACACACACACACACACACACACACACACACACACACCCCACACATACTTTATTGACCTGTTTCTCTTGATAACTATGTCGAACAGAGCTTCCCAAGACCCAGAGGTACTAAAGAGCCAGGTGTTAGCCATCCATGGGAGCACATTGTGCAAATCCTCTGAAAACCAATTTCTGCTAAGAGAACTGTGTATTCTGCACTAGCTCAGACTGGGGAGCAGGACAACAGAGAGCTATTCCACCTGGCTAAGGTCCTGAGACAGCTGTTGCTCACATGAAGGGCAATATAGAATAAGACTGGTGTAAGGACTGAATATACACTCTTCTTCATAACTGACCATTTCAGCAGATGTGTTAGCATTTCATCTAGACTCTGTTCCACAGTTACCTGGCAACAGCCAGGTGTGCCTGACTCATTATAAAAGGGGACTGCTTGCCCCCTCCTCTCTCTCTTGTCTTCTTGCTCTCAATCTGTCCTCTTGTTCCACTTCCCCTCTCTCTCCTCATTCCTCTCCTCCTCTCTCCATGTGCTCATGACCAGCCTCTCTCTCTCTCTCTCTCTCTCTCTCTCTCTCTCTCTCTCTCTCTGCCTTTCTCTGTCTCTACTACTCTCTCAACTCCTCTCCCCATTCCCTGAATAAACACTATTCTACACTATACCATTGTGTGGCTGGTCCCTCAGGGGGAGGGGATGCCTCAGCATGGGCCTGCAGAGGCATCCACTTCTCTGACACCTGACCTCATATCCACCAAACATATTCCTTCTTTCGTTGTCTTTTTATACACACATACACAACAATAAGACTTTTTTTAAAAATAAATTTTCTTGTATTTGGTATTTTTATATGTATATAATTTATGTGCACACTGCTTATCTTATATATAAACAGAGAATACACATATAAATAATTGTTTTTCTTTATTCTTTTTTGCTATTTTTCTTAGTTTTTAGCATTCTTTTTTCTTTCATTTTATACTTTTATTTTCCTGTTTTGAATTTGTAATACTTTTTTTTTTTTTGTGGTAGGACCCTATGTATCCCAAGCTGGCCTTGAACTAACTCTATAAGCTAAGAATGGCTTTGAATTCCAGATCATCCTAGTAACCTGAGTTCTCCAAGAGTGTACAACCCTCTAGTCTCTGATTTAAAAGATTCTGAAATAGATGAAACAAATGACAAAGAATTTAAAGAGTGATATTTACAATGATCAGTGAATTCAACAATAAATTTGACCATATATTGTAACTAATGCCAAAAGTACAGAACAATTGAAGAGAGTTAAAAGTTAAAAGAGAGATGTGTCAGTCACATAAAACATTGTTTCTGGCAGAATAATAGCTGACCTTCTACAGAAATCCAAAAGGGCATAAAGTCACAATATGCTGTATTTTAAGCATCACAAGAAAGCAACTGAAACATATGTTACTGTATCTAACAAAATGGTCAGAATCAAAGGAGGAAAAACTTCCAAGATAAGAAGAGACTAGAGAAATTAGTGATAGCAAATGAAACAGCATTAGGGAACAGAATGGAATCCTGTAAACAGAAGGAGAAACAAGATAAATAGTCATGAAAGCATAGCAGAAATAATTAACTGTGTCAGAAATGTAGACGGGCAAACAAGGACCCCAAAGAACTAAACAGTAAGCTTTTGACCTCTAAAATTAATAGGGAAAAAGAAGTAAATGTGGGTTACTCAAAACAATTATAAGGAAAGAGAAAAATTGAATAACCAGAAGTAGTATATACCTTTCAATAATAGCCCCAAATGTAAAGTTATCCAACTAAAGGATACAGATTGACGAACTGGATTTAAAACAAGACCCAACAATTTATTGACAGTAAGACACACAACTCACCAGCAAAGACAAGCTGAAAGAGGAACACACTGAAAGTAAAAGATATAAAATGATATCTGTTTTAGTTTTTAAAGATTTATGCTATTATTTTTAACGATGTGTGTGGATATTTATATCAATGTGTGCACATGCATGCCTGTGTTCACTAGACTAGAGATGTCAGATCCTCCAAGTTGGAGTTCCAGGGAACTATGATCCATCTGACGTGGGTGCTGGGAGTTGAATTTGGGTGCTCTGCAAGAATCATCCCTTCAGCCCCTGGAAAATAATGTTATAAACAAACAGACTCCAAAAGCAAGCATAAATAGATATACTTCTATATGACAAAACAGACCACAAGGCACAATCCATTTGAAGAAACAAAGAAAGTCAGTACATACTGCTAAAAGGAATAGTCCAGCAAGAATATGTAAAGAGTATAAATAAATGCACAGCAACTGTCTGAGCACCCAATTTTATAGAAGATATTGGGTAGAAATGAGAGATAGTGCCAAATACTGTAAACAATGGGCTTCTTCAATACCCAACTCTTGCCAACAGATCATTCCAATAACAAGCCAACACAGGAATATCAAACTTACATTAAACCATGTAAAATATGGACCTAACTTAATCTACAGGCTATTCTGTTCCACAGCTGTAGAAAAAGCATTCTTTTCATTATCGGACAGCACTTTCTTCAAAACAGATAAATCTTTAGACCACAAAGCTTGTCTTGGCAAATTAAAAAGAAAACCCTGCACCTTATCAGATCATAGTAGAGGGAAACAGGAAACCAACAAGAAAAACCACAAAGGAAGGAGCCCTATGTTGTCTGGAGATGACCTGAAGATCGCAATGATAAACAGAGCATCTGTGGCTACATGCACAAGACCTGCACAAAACAAAACAAAACAAAAAACAAAAGCCACAAAGGCTGGATGGGGACTAAGTTGGAAAAAGGGGGGTTGGACTAAGTAAGAGAGGGAGGAGAGGGGCATAAATATCCCAATGCGTTGGATAGATATGACTGTTAATAAGAAAAAAGAAGATAACCTAACCACATACAAACAAAAATACCACAATTAAAGGAAGGCCATGTATGTAGAGCTCAGACTCGTGTACTCAACAGTGTAAAGCTAGGAACTTTTCCTTTGAGATCAAGAGGAAGGCAGGGATGCCTGCTCTCGGCATTGGCATTCAATACAATACTGGAAGTTCTAGCCAGAACAATTAAGGAAGAAGAAATAAAAGGCATCTAAATCACAAAGGAAGAAATAAAAGTGTCTATGTCTGAAAACATTATACACTTGTAAAACCCTGAAGACTCCATTAAAAAACAAAAACCAACTGCTGGGAACCAGTAAGTGACTTCAACCCATTGCAGGATCCAAAACCAACATATAAAATATGTTGTAGTCATGCACTAAAATGCATCAAAACGAATTGTCTTAGAAGGAAATTAGAAAATCATTCTACTCTACAATAGTGCCAAAAAGCATAAAATACCTGGAATAAACTAAGGAGGTAGAGACCTTTATACTAAAACTATAAAATATTGATGAAGTTGAAGGAAACACATACCTTGAAGCAAAGCATTCTCTGTGTCTGGGCTAGGATACATACTATTACCAGAATGTCCAAATTACCCACAGTAATCAACAGACCCAGCACAATCCCTATAAAATTTTGGTGGAAATCATGTAGAAGTAGAAAAAAAGGCCCTGTAATTCATGTGGAATCAAAGGGCCAAACATTTCCAAGTAGATTTTGAGAAAGAAGAACAAAGCTGGAGGTATATTTCAAATGTGTTGCAAATGACAGCAGATAGCAGCCTGGAATCATGTAGAGATGTCTCCTAGGACAGTGCAGGAAAGGAGCTTTCAGAGTTGGATCTATCCATCAACCGCTCCTCAACAGTGGTGCCAGGGATACTCCACAATGAAAGGGCAGCTTCAATGAATGCTATCAGGAAAACTACATCCTCACGCCAAAGAGCAACTAGCTAGACCTTTATATCATACCATCCACAAGTCAGCTCAAGGGGACTGAAGAACAAGGTAAGACCAGAAATTTAGAGTTCATTAAAGGAAACCAAGGAGAAGCTTCTAAATGCTGGTCTTGCAACTGAGATCATGGATCTTAAGATAAAAAGAGAAAGCGAGTCAGGTTAGATCAAATGGAAAGTTTTGCACAGCAAAACAAACAAACCCCCCCCAAAAGAAAACAGTCAGAAAGGGAGAAGAGACAGCTTATAGAATGGCAGAAGAGATTTATAAGACCATATATTAAAAACCTTTCCACACTGCGAGATGGCATTATGCACAAGGTTCATGCTTAAGAAGCACACACTTGAGTTATCCAAAGAAACAGCAAAAAAACATTTTCTATTGCTTTAAGTCAGTCTATGATTTTGTGTTGGACTGTATCCCTAGATAGCCTAGGGTATATGCAGCCACATGTACCTTGTAAGCCTCAGGTTGCACACACGAGTAAGAAGTTACTCTCCAAAACACATGGGGAAATTTACAACTCAGAAGGACAAACGAGCCCTAACCCTAATAACCTAATTTTAAAAAATAGGCTGAGACTAAGAACACACATTTCTCAAAAGGAGATACACAAATGGTCAGTAGTTATAGAAAAAAATGCTGTTCCTTAAACATCACAGTTAGGGACATGCAAATCAAAACTACAAAAAGATACCATCTCTCCTCTGCTAAGAGGATTTTTATCAAAAAAGATAAGGATAAGAATGTGGAGAGATTGGAATCTGTGTGCACCACACACAGAAATGACAGGATGCTAGGGAAAACTGCATGGGGGTTCTGCGAGAACAGAACTGTTTCACGGTCCCACAACCTCATTTCTTGGCAGGCATCCAAAATTAAAATTATATTTCCCAAGAAATGTATACCCTCCAAGGTTCATTCCAGCACTGTTCACAACTGTTAGTGAGTGGGAACAACTTACATGCTCACTGGCAGATGAGCAGATAAAGATGTGGTGTACACACATGCACACACAGAGGTACGCCATTCAGACTTAAAAAAAAAAAAGAAACCTTTGCAAAACATGGATGACTCGTGGGACGTGGTGAGAAACAAAATTAGCTTGCTGCAGAGTGATAAACAATTCTTCTAAAATGTTTTCTTAATCTGAAATAGTCAAGTTCATAGATCAAAGAGTGAGCTCTCAGCCAACCATTGGTCTGAGCACAAGGTTCCCAATGGAGGAGCTAGAGAAAGGACCCAAGGAGCTGAAGGAACTTGCAGCCCCATAGGAGGAACAACAATATGAAACAACCTGTACCCCAGAGCTCCAGGGACTAAACCACCAACCAAAGAGTACACATGGAGGGACCCATGGCTCCAGCTGCATATGTAGCAGAGGATGGCCTTGTCCTGCATCAATAGGAGGAGAGGCCCTTTGTCCTGATAAGACTCAATGCCCCAGTGTAGGGGGATGCCAGGACAGGAAAGCGGGAGTGGGTGGGTTGGTGAGCAAGGGGAGGGGCAGGGTGGAGTAGATGGGATAGGGTGTTTTCGGAGGGGAAACCAGGAAAGGGGATAACATTTGAAATGTAAATAAAGAAAATACCTAATAAAAAAAAAGTGAAGCAGTGATTAGCACCTGGGAGGAGCAAGTTGGGGAGGTTGTGAATGCACAGACAGGAAGTGTAAGCTAAGAGGTGGAGCTGTGGTTCCTCAGTGCTCTGGAGATCTGCCAGACACCCAGACACCTCCAGTGTCGTTCGCTCACGTACACCCTGGGGGACAGAGTGTCTTCTTACCAGTTTTCCCTAGCATCCTGTCATTTCTGTGTGTGGCGCACACAGATTCCAATCTCTGCACATTCTTATCCTTACCTTTTTGATAAAAATCCTCTTAGCAGAGGAGAGATGGTATCTTTTTGTGGTTTTGATTTGCATGTCCCTAACTGTGAGATTTAGGGAACAGCATTTTTTTTTCTATAACTACTGGCCATTTGAGTATCTCATTTTGAGAAATGCGTGTTCTTCGTCTCAGCCTATTTTTTAAAAATTAGGTTATTAGGGTTAGGTCTTGTTTGTTCTACTGAGTTGTAAGTTTCCCCATGTGTTTTGGAGAGCAACTTCTTACTCGTGTGTGCAACCTGAGGCTTGCAGGGTACATGTGGCTGCATATACCCTAGGCTATCTAGGGATGCAGTCCAACACAAAATCATAGACTGACTTAAAGCATTAGAAAATGTTTTTTTGGATAACTCAAATGTGTGCTTCTTAAGCATGAACCTTGTGCATAATGCCATCTCACAGTGTCGAAAGGCTTTTAATATATGGTTTTATAAATCTCTTCTGCCATTCTATAAGCTGTCTCTTCTCCCTTTCTGACTGTTTTCTTTGGGGTAGGCTTCTAAAACCTGAAATCTTCTTCCAGGACCCAGGAAGCTTCTGCTTAATCCACAAAACCCTGGAGACAACTTCTCTCCAGTTTTGTTACTTTCACGGTGTTCCACTGGGAGAAAGCGGCGTGCCCACATAGTCCGCGTGTTTCCAGGGCCTTTGCTGCTCCTTCTAGCTACTCTGAATCTCTTTTGGCACAGACTGAGGAAAAATAAAACCTTAGGTCACATGATTCAGCTCTTACGGGCTAAAGTCTCTGTTGAATGCATCCTTCTCCCTTTCAAATTCTATTTATTGCTCCTCCTCCACATTGAATGCTCATCTCCATCGAGGGTAGTAGGCTTTAATTAAACCAGAAACACATGAAATGGAAAAACCAGGCTTCTAAAAAGAGACAGAAAAGCACACGAATACATACACATAAAATTATACATTTTATGAATATTTTCTTATTACAGAGACACATGTTCATTAAAAATTAAAACAAAGAATCAGGTCAGAAGATTTCAAAATTCACCATCAGTTATTAACACTGTGAACACTGAAATCTATTTTTCCAGCCCATGAGGACGGGAAGGAAGCTTGGCAAGTGTGTATTTTCATATTTACAAGATGGGATGATGCTCTGTGATACTGTGAATGTAAAGTATGCCCTGTTTTCACAGGACAGCATATAATTATTGGTCTTATAAGAATTCTTCCTTAAAGCTTTATGTCCCTATTCTGTATTTCTTGAAAATGTACTTTAAAATATTTTTAGCAGAGTAGCAATTGATAAGCATCGATGTGGAGATATTTTTCTTCTGGTATTTCTTTTCCCCTTGCTAGAGGAAATCTTTATATGTTAACGTTGCTTTTCTCTAGACAATACCTTGGTGCAAGGAAATAAATTTAAGAACAGGCCCCATGGGTGATATTCAAAAACAGAATCTCCTTGTGTTTTCGTCATAATACAGAGACTGTCCATCTATTTGCCCGTGTGTATGACCCTACTATAAACAGACTTCCTCCTAACTTCCCCATGAGCATCTTCATAGAAGGAAGGGGGAGACCGGTCTCAGTATTCATTGGATGTAGCATCTCTTTCTGCTTATGCTTGGCACTTTATTTTCCATGTCAATCATGCCCTTGAATGCAATGTAGAAATGGCACACCAGCTCACTGTGGTCCTACCTGAAAAGATGATTTCTCTATTTAACTTTCGGTGGCATACAATAATGCCATATTTTTGCAAGGGACATTCTACATGAAAGTATTTCTATCACAGTGTTAGTCTGAATACACCCTACTGAGCAAATGTATCTTTTTCCTGAGATACCATGTTTGTAGAGCCAGATAAACATAGCAAACTACCAACTAGACAGCACCACTCCAGTACATCAGAACTGAGATGATATATTTAATGTGGGTAAAGGAATAGAAGAGAAAGTGTTTGCTGGAAAAAAAAAGTTGCTGACTGGTGAGACAGGAAAGTCTACCATCATCAAGCTGCTGGTGGACCAATGACTAACTTTCAGAACTAGGGGGTGAGCCTGTGTTTGTAGCAAGACAAGGCAGGAGGGGTGTCAGAATGCTCTCTGGGAAGCATTTCTATACAACTCTCCTTTTATATGCCAAGGAATTTACTTATGACATTTAAAGTAGGGTCTGGTAAGGTGTCAAGCACACAGAACTTGCAGGTCAGCTTCTGCCACATGTGAAGGGTGACAAGTGAGGTTTTTGCAGGATGTGAGATGAGTCTTAGCTGGGTTAATCAGGAGGATAACAGATGAATAGTAAACAGATGTGGCTCCCTTAAAAGGTTCATATTCAGAACAAAGGGTCAAGCCTGACGTCATCACTAACACATCCAACAAGACCCTAGAGCGAATGAAGGTAGAGGATGTAGGTGTCCGAGTGTGAGTAACCAGCAACACTGCGAGGTTTGCCTCAGCATGTGCAGTGAGTCGGATAGGTGGTAGAGTGATGGGGAAAGACTTGATGAAACCCGATGGGAGATTTTCACCTGCCGAGGAATGTGCTCTTTTCTGAGCACGATGAGACTTTTGTTGATGGCGCAAGGACAGTCTTACTGAATAGATAAACTTTCAGGAAGGTAGAAGATTAGAAAGCTAGCAGGGATTGCTATAGAAAGCAAGGAGCTCATTAATTGGTTCTTACAATTAAAAATAAAAAGGAAAAGATACACCTTGTAATATTGATTATGGGAGAAGAACATTGGAAATAACTTAAACAGCAGACCGTAGAAATGGAGCCATGGTGTTGTGGAAGGAAATAAAGTAACTCGTTATGTAGTGATGTGAAGTATTCTCCAAGGTGTGTTAAGTGAAAGAAGCCAGATGCAATGTGGATGCTGTTCTAAAGAGTTGTGTAAAAGAAGGGGATAAGTGTTGGCATAGCGTGCAACCTAGTATTAGTGTTAATTGGAGGGAAGGTAGGCTGGGAAGGGGGCTTACGATTCACGGTGCAGTCTTTTGTTTTGATTGTATTTTTAAATGTAAAAGAACTATAACTTTTTAATTATTTTTTTAATGTGTGAGTGTTTTGCCTGCATGTATGTCTGTGCACCACATGCATGCCTAATGCACAAGGAGGCCAGAAGAAGATATTAAATTCCCTGGACCTGGAGTTACAGTTGTGAGCTGCCAAATGTGTGTTGGGTCTTCTGGAAGAGCAGCCAGTGTTCTTCCCAACTAAGCAATCAATCTTCCCATCACCAAGAATTATAATTTAACAATCTGAATTATCTATTATCATATAGCCTACATGAGAGAAAAGTTTTTGAACTCTGTAATTCCAAGATGGGTTTCCCTGAAAGCAAATGTTGTAACTGCAGCAGTGAGGGCCTTCCAGCTAATGCACAGCAGCTCAGCCCTTCTGTTTGGCAGCAGAGAAGTTTGATGTGTCATTCATATATGTTCTGGTCCAAGTGGGCGATGCATTATGAAAATGTGAAATTAGAGGAATACATTGGGACCGTGACACGTTTTGTGACATAGAATTCCACCTCATTCTCATTAGCCATATTAGCCAGTTTAATGGAGACAAGAATAAGTCATCATTTTTTATCATGTTCTGGATGACAATAATTGATGGATAATGTACCTCTTATTTAAAAACTGTCGTTATGACAGATGCAGCAAGCCCTGTGATTTTATACTGAAGGGTAGAAAAGAGGGATCCCTCGGCCACCCAGCTACTCTTTCAAACAGGTTAGTTCTTTGGAGCATTTTAAAACTTAAACTTCTGGATATAATGTATAAATATAAAACCAAGCTGAGATCTTCCTCCCAGAGGGTTATTCATGAGACTGCTTTTATCCAAGATATGCCAGTTTCCTCCTGTTGTTTCAAGGCTTTGAAAAAAAAATCAAAACAAAAAAACCAAAACCCTAGAACTTTGTAATATAGATTTCTCAGTTTCCCTGAAGTACCTAGAATTGGTTTTCCTCTCTTCCTTTTGAATCCCAGGAATGAGTCTTCTCTTCTTAGTATAGCTCTACGCACACGTCATTAAGCTGATTTACTGTATTATGCACCACTGTAGGCTTAGCTATCATGGCTTTCTCTCATTGAGAGAATGAAACAATTATTCAGAGCCTGATATAATGGAAGGATTTTGCCCAATTCTGAAAGCACTAGGCACTGGGGATTTTTCTAAAAGTTCTGATTTTATTAAGGTTTAACAGTGGGATGAGTTTGAAGAGACAGAAGAGAAGAAATTATGAACACAAATAAAATGCAAGATTCAAAACAGGAACATGTGGCCTGGAGTTTTTACTCGGGTTTTGTATAGCACCATAATGTCTTCGAAGATATTTCATTTTGGTGGGTTTTTAATCTGCATTTTGAAACATGACTCCATGTTTACCCTTTTAAACATACATGTACATTACACATGCACACACACTCTCGGTGAAAGCTACACTTTAAGTGGTCTATGTCTCTCTCTAAACATAAAGAAAGATGGAGGGAAAGTGATCATTTACAATCGACTGGCCCCGAGGCAGGGTAATGTCTGATTAAAAGCTGGGAGCATGTTGCTCAGTTGAGAGATCAGTAAACAAGGGGCCATTACATCAACATTGAAGTTGAGACCATGGTATGTCCTAATCAGAAAGGAATGACCAGGGCTGGAGAGATGGCTCAGTGGTTAAGAGCACTGACTGCTCTTCCAAAGGTCCTGAGTTCAAATCCCAGCAACCACATGGTGGCTCACAACCATCCGTAATGAGATATAAAGCCCTCTTCTGGTGTGTCTGAAGATGGCTACAGTGCACTTACATATACTAATAAATAAATCTTTGGGCCAAACTGAGCAGAGGGGTCCTGAGTTCAATTCCCAGCAACCACATGATGGCTCACAGCTGTCTGCATAGCTACAGTGTTTTCATATACATAAAATAAATAAATAAATCTTATAAAAAAAGGAATGACCAACCACCATGTTCAAAAAGTCATCATTCAAGAAGGTCCCTCCACCTTTGAAGGCATCTGATCTGAAAAGCACCTGATAGCATTCACTACAGACTCATTTGCAAGGCCTAGTAGCATCTCCCAACTTGATACCACTCCAGTGTCTCACTTTGTGGGCTCAAAGTGTACAGGCTACGCTAATGAAAAGACAAAGCAAAACAACAGGGGGGTGTCAGCAGAGATCCAGCAGGGGGACTTAAATTCTGAGAGTTCATACGTCCTTGTCTCTCTCTGCCAGGTCCATGTGTTTTAACTGCTACGAGGTTCTCTTCTCTTCTTGACCTAGATTTTCTTCTCTGCTCTTTGAAAAAGAATTAAGTGAGAGAAATTTTGTTAATATTTAAATAAATATGCAACTTGTCCTGGGTACTTTATGAATAAGCCACAAGTTGAGTTAAGAAGGCTTTGTTACAAATGGCAAAGTGTAGGATATGATAGCCCCTTGCTGCAAAAGAATGATGGGTGTACAATGAAATCAGACATCTGGTTTTCACATACGAGAGGACACAAGTTAGTGTTATATTAGGGAAAACTTTTAGATGTGCTAGAGAAAAATACCCTACCACAAAAGGTATATATATATAAATCTGAGGAAAAATCCTCAAAGGAAGAAGGCAACATGATAAAGATCCATATTCTGTTCTATTGGCTTACTGATCTGATCAAACATTGATACTAGCGCGGGGTCTTATGAATTTTTCCTATTTTGGTTTTTATCATTGTGAATGCAATGTTAAGTCCCTTAGCAGGTAACATGGCATTCTTCAGCATACTGTTCAGAAATCTCTAAAGACAATTAGCTCTAATGGTATCCTGTTTTGAAGAGATCCTAAGACTTGGCCTATGTGGTTTTTCTAAAGCTGTGAATCAAATGCTGATTATGTTTTAGGAAATGACAAATAAAAACTGGTAGATGACATAGTTGGCTTTATATATAGAAAGTACTAACAATATAAAGACTAACTAAAGAAATTCACTAAGAGAAAAAGTCATTTAGCAATTACAAAGCTCTAGACACCCAGTACTTGGCAAGAACGCAATACAACATTCAGTGAGTTGAAATATTATCATCAGTGTCAGATTAAATGAATTGAAGACATGACCAACCAAGGGCTGCTAGGTATGTTAGAATCAATTTTTTTCTAACTTGACAATGATTCTTCCTTCCAAACTAGTCATGATTATCTTGTGGTAGCTTGAGCTTCTGACTATAGATTATGTACAGATGTACACCAGATAAGGATTTCCAAGAGCCAAAGAAAAAACATAGGTGAGAATCATGAGAGAGTTCTTTTGGTTACTTAATTTTCCAGGTAAAAGTGTGTAAAAGCACTTGTTGCTCTTGCAGAAAAACTGGGTTTGGTTCCTAGCAACCTGCACAATGGCTCACAAATACTCTAGTTCCAAGGTGTTCAATCCCTTCTTCTGACCTCCTCAGGCACCAGGCATGCACATGGTGTGCATACATAGATGCAGGCCAAATACCCACATACATAAAACAAAATAAATAAATCTAAGGTATGTATACAAAGTGGGTGAAACCCAAGTATAGAAAGTCAAAATAGCCTTAGTAGCTAGAAGCTTGCTATTTGGATCTGATATTTGTTTTTGAATTCATAAATGACTTGTAGTTACTTAACCATTGCCTAAAGAACATTGTCACATGCCTTCCGCAATGGATCACATGGTGACAAATGCATATGCATGTACACACACACACACACACAGAGAGAGAGAGAGAGAGAGAGAGAGAGAGAGAGAGAGAGAGAGAGAGAGAGAGAGAATAAGTAAAACAAACAAACAAACAAACGAACAAACCATCCCAAGGCAGGCTGCAGTGCTTCTGTGGGAAGCCAACAGCACCCAGCAAAGCCACCCTTCAACGTTTGAGTTGCATCTGTTCATTTGAAGTTCTCGGGATATTAAAAAATGAAAAATTTGCCCTCCAAAATGCATTCTAAACAAAGTGACATACTTGATGACATCAGACAATTGAATGTTCTTAATGTAAGAGGGGCTCAAGGGGAGGACAAGAAAATCCCACTGAGAAGGGAAAACAGAGTAGACATCGTGGATGGATGGGGAGAGGGGACTGGATGTGAGTGGGGATAGGAACAGGAGGGATCAGTTAGGGGGAGGATGGAAGGAGAGAGTACTGGGATAGACAACTAGAATGGGGGGTATCTCAGGAATGAGGTAGAAACCTAGGGTGATGGAAACTCTCAGGAACAGAGGAGGGTGACCCTAGCTAAGGCTCCTAGCAATGGGTGATACAGAGACTGAACTGGCCATTTCCATTGAACAGGCAAGACTTCCAGTGGAAGGATTGGGAAACCAACCCAGCCACAAAACCTTTGATCTACAATTTGTCCTGCTGACAAGATGTGCTGGGGCAAATGTGGTGCAGTCATTGTGGGACTGTCTAATCAATGACTGGTCTAGCTTGAGACCCATGCTGTGAGAG
Source organism: Tokudaia tokunoshimensis (assembly GCA_036184795.1). NCBI lineage: Eukaryota > Metazoa > Chordata > Mammalia > Rodentia > Muridae > Tokudaia > Tokudaia tokunoshimensis. The sequence continues at coordinate 46,513,343 of BTHU01000017.1, forward strand.
GGAGCCCATCTCTGACACGCATGGAGGGTCAGGAGCCAGAGACTGGATAGTCCAGAGACCCATGACAGAGCCAAACACAAATGGACAAAAAAGGCAATGAAATGATTCCTAATGACATTCTGCTGTACTCACTGATTGGCATCTAGGCCAACTGTCATACTGCTTCACCCAACGACTGATAGAAACAGATGCAGAGACCCACAGCCAAACACTAGGCCGAGCTTTGAGAATCCTGGGGAAGAAGGAGAGGAAGGATTGTAGGAGTCAGAGGGCTCAACACACCACAGGAAAGCCCACAGAATCAACTAACCTGAGCCTATAGGGGCTCACGGAGACTGACCGACCAACTAGGGAGCCTGCATGGGATTGACCTAGGCCCCCTGCACATATGTCACAGTTGTATATTGTGATCTTCTTGTGGGATCCCTAACAGAGGGAGCAGGAGCTGTCTCTGACACCGTCGCCTGCCTTTGAGACCCCTCCTCCCTACTGGGTTGCCTTGTCTAGCCTCAGTAGAAGAGGAGGTGCCTAGTCTTGCTGCAACTTGATATGCCATGGCTGGCTGATATTCATTGAGGCCTTCCTTTTCTGAAGACAAATGGAGGAGGCGTGGATGGGTGGGGTGTGGGAGGAGGGACTGGGAGGGGAAATTGTGGTCAAGATGATAAATAAAAATAAAATAAAAATCTGCCAAAAAAAAGTATTCTAAACAAAATGACATACTCCGTGACATCAGAGAAGTGAAAGTTTCTACTGTGAGAAATTATTAAGAAGCTCCACGTGACATCTTATTGGGAGAAAAACTTTCAGGTTTACATTCAAGCCCCATGTGCAAATGCTACCTAAGCTAACTGTCTTGGCTTCCCTGGTGATACATTTAGAGAATCAGACCTGGGGCTGAGTTTGAAAATTTCATGAACCTTTAGAGAAACATCAGTGATGACTTGAGTTCTGGTTGCCAGTGAGTGACATAGCCCTGAAAATATTTTAATATGAGGTTGTTTATCTGGATCTCACTTGAAAGTGACTGAGAGGAGGGCCACCAGGACTGTGACAACAGCAGCAGTGTCAGAGACCACATTTACTTTTGCCATATTCTGTGTGTGGCATCTAGACTGAAGAACACCTTGCAACCCATGTTCACCTCATGGTCCAAGATGGGTGCTCTGGCTACCATCATTCTAAGGCTCAGGCTGGGGAAGGCAAGGAGGAGAACTGTATTTACTCCGTCACAAAAGGAGTCCCTGAACTTAACACAAAACTCCTCTTCATTCAGTTCATCAACCAAGATGAGTCATGTAGGCTGGGAAATGCCATCTTTCAGCTGGAGAACACTCTAGTCTATGCTGTTCAAATAAGTTGAGGGTTCCTGTTACAAAGAAGTATGGAGGAGAAGGTTGTGGCAGACGACTGACAGTGTCTGCTATAAGGAGACACGTCCCACACCATGCCACAGCCATTAAAGATCCCTTTACTTTTTAGCCTCTGAGTCTATTGGATCAGAAGTTCCCACTGTCAGCCCGCCCTCATTTCAACCTGACGTTTTGATCCTTGCTTCTTGGAGATCAGTCATAGCTTTGCCACCCTGGCTTATCTTAAGCTCCTCTCGACCACAGACTGCTCCTGTCTGATCATCCATATGTTAGCAGAATCTTGTGTAAAGCCAGGAATCGTAGAAACAAGGTACCACATCTAGTTTTCCTTGAGGACCTCGTCCCTGGTGCTTACCCAGTTCCAGCAATTAACGTGGGCACAGTAGACGAACAAAGACATATCTTTTTTCCTGTCTCACTTTGATACCTGTTGACATCAGGCTGCTGAGCTGAGATCATGCCTCTGTCTCAGACCTCTGCTTCCTCCGTGAGCACAGTCCAAGGCTGTGGGGTGACACATTGCTCAGTTGATTAGTGCCCTCTTTCACAATTGTTTTGGTGGATATCCCTCTAGGTACAAGGTTTCTCCAGAACAAAGGTTCCTCTAGGCAGAAAGTTGTAGTCTCTCTTGGTCTTTTATTGAATGGTTTAATCATATAACTCTTTTCATCTCAGTTTGTTTGGGGTCAGTCCTGGAAAGGGTTGCAAAAATAAAGGCCCACTTGAGAAGAATGCAGGGTCTAGGTCGGAAGGGAGGGAGCCGGGATGCTGGATTCATGTAGGGAGAAAAGGTAAGACTGGCTGTCCTGGTAAACAGTCTGGACATACTGTGGGTGGGAACGACCACTTGATGTCATGTTTTCAGGTGCAGGTCTGAGCCTCAACTGGGTAACTATTTGTTGTTCTACTTGCCCTCCATGGTAATTTCTTTAGCGGCCAAGAAAAGTTGAGTTATGATTGTGCTTCTGGGCATTTCGCATAATACCTTAGTTGTGCCTAACGATGCTGTATGAGCATTATATATAAGTATAGTCTACTAAAAAAGTTGAGACTCATGTGTGTGGAACATTATAGTAATCTTTATTTGATTTAGCTAAAAATTATTTGATCAAGACTCTTGACAAGCTTGTCTGTGATTGTCTTGAAGCAGGGAGTACGGGAGTATAACATTTTTGAACCTAATTGAATTTAGCATATCCAATGGGTACTGATTAGTGAGTCAGGGTATCTAATGGGGTCACTCAGCTCGGTCCTTGTCTAATGAAGATATAAGAAGTATGCTAGTCACTCACTGATAAGTGAATATTAGCTCAGAAACTTGGAATACCCAAGATACAATTCACAGACCAATAGAAGTTCAAGAAGAAAACCAAAGTATGAATACTTTGGTCCTTCTTAGAAGGGGAAAGAAAACAGCCATGGGAGGAGATACATAGACAAAGTGTGGAGCAGAGACTGAAGGAAAGGCCATCCAGAGACTGCCCCATCTGGGGATCCATCCCATATACAGTCACCAAACCCAGACACTAATGTGGATGCCAACAAGCGCTTGCTGACAGAAGCCTGATAGAGCTGTCTCCTGAGAGGATCTGCCAGTGCCTGACAAATGCAGAGGTGGGTGCTCCCAGCCAACCATTGGACTAAACACAAGGTCCCCAATGGAGGAGCTAAAGAAAGGACCCAATGAGCCGAAGGAGCTGTCAACCCCATAGGAGTAACAACAATATGAACCAACCAATACCCCAGAGCTCCCAGGGACTAAACTACCAACCAAAGAGTACACTTGGAGGGACCCATGGCTCCAGCTGCATATGTAGCAGAAGATGGCCTTGTTGGACATTAAAGGGAGGAGAGGCCCTTGGCCCTGAGATGCCCCAGTATAGGAGAATACCAGGACAGGGAAGCAGGAGTGGGTGAGTTGGCAAGTAGGGGGAAGGGGGGATGGGATAGAATGTTTTCGGAGGGGAAACCAGAAATATTTGAAATGTAAATAAAGAAAATATCTAATAATAAAAAATAAGAAGTATGCTAGTCAAGTTTTTAGATGCCACTCGGTTGATATCGATAGCTAATGGGCTAAAGAGCATGTGAGAGGATTGGTGACTGGGAGCATCTCAGTGATCTGAAGCAAAGAGTAGGACCTGATGGCAGGAAGGTTCATGGTGGATAAATGGCGCTGGTGTCACACAGGCCAGGCAGGTGCTGTAACTGCAGGGATTTAACTGCCATTGTTTTCTCTCGTTCATTCATTCATTCATTCAACAGATATTCTTCAAAGTCTCCCTTTGTTCAGTGATGGAGCCTTACAAACGAGCAGGAAATAATTTCTTTCTTTATGGAAATAATTACGATGTTACAATAAAGGATGACACTGGCAATGGTAGAATAAATTAGTGTCCACGGCAATGTGTCATGTTCACAATTAGGAAAGCTTACCTCGGGAAGCTGACAGAGAGGCTGCAATGGGAAGGGTGGATATGAGTTAGCTTACCTTGCAATGGGGAGAGGAAAGCATTTTCCAGGAAGAGGACACAGGTGTAAAGCTCTTCAGGTAACACTGCAGGTATGGGAGTAGGTTTGTTAAAATTGTGGTGTAGAGGGCGGGGGTCAATAATGAGGCTAAAATTAGAGAGGGAGAAGGCGTAGGGCCGGTGTTGCAAGGTTTCACAATTCACTTGGAGCTTGGATATTGTTTTTTTTTAGGATGGCAAACCCACATTTGAATGCAGGAGGATAATTCAAAGGGGACAGCTGGGTAGAAAGGAAGCCGTTTTCCATTTGGAGGAGCATACATTTTGGAAGGAACTAGGTGTGTTCAGTTTTGCATTTGTTGGATTTGAGGCCATCAGAACTTGTCTATGTGACTGATGTCTGGTAGTCAATTAGGTATAAGAATTTAGAATTCAAAAGAGAAGTTTGAACTGAGGTTGTAGATTTGGGAAGAAGCTGTGAGAGCCAAGGCAGGAGCAAATTTGGCTTTCATCCGTTTTCATGAAAGTTAAGAGCTGATTGTTCTAGATTCAGATGCAGAATGGAGCAGGGACTAAAAGCTCTGGCTTTAACCAGTTTTGACCAACTTTAACCAGCTCTGGTCTCGTAGCATTCAAGCCACATGAGCTTAACTGAAGGCTCTGACTTATATCTGAGTTTCAAATTCTTCATATTTCAGTTGTGGGTATGATAATATTATTGCACAGCAGTTAATTTTTAAAGTTTTGTGTGTATATGTGTGTGTCCATAGAGGCTAGAATAGGTTGTTGAATTCCCTGGACAGGAGTTACAAGTGACTGTGAGCTGCCCATCATAGATATGAACTGAACTTGGGTCCTCTGAAAGAGCTGCAAGCGCTCTTATCCACTGCACTGTGTAAGAACAAAATAAGACAATGCATGTAAGAGTTCAAGAAGTAATAAGCACTGCTATTTGGGTTGTTTGTAGGGACTCTCTTTACTAGGGACAGAAACACTGTTTCACTCTGAGAAGGGACTGAAACTTCATCACACAGTTGAAGCTCTTGGGATCAATCAGCTTAATATACAGGAGGTTCAGACAGAACTTTCAAAGGCACAAAGGACTTCCAGAAGAATGAGGAGTTAGAATCATCCTTTGGGAGAAATAGGATGAAATGGCAGCAGTTGCAAAAAGACTGACCTCAGTCCAATATTCTGGGAAGCATCTAAGAAGCGGGGCTCTCTAAGGATAGAAAAGTTTGGCATCCCCCACCCCTCCTCCACTAAGTAGCAATTCCATCTCTAAACCGGAGACCCCACAATTGCAATGGGAAAAGTCTTTCTTGTTACTGGGGGATGGAAACAGATGTTGTCTTACAAACAAGCTGTCAGACTCCAGCTGATCTGGACAGGCTGTATATTTAGGGCCCAGGGACTTCAGCAAAGCTCATGGATGGGAGTCTATGAACCTTACACTATATCTTCACACTTATCTTCTAACTATAAAAGGGATTCTTTTCTTCTCTGGGTAGGTTGAGTCTAAGATGTTTTAAAGAAAAACACCTTTTATGTGGAGTGGTATTCTACAACTGCCTGGCATCTGTGTCCCAAAGGCATGGAGCCCAGGGTCAGGGTTGAAGGGAACACACTTTCAGCATGATGTTGTGAGGTCTTGTTTTTCATTGGCCTCTCTGGTCCCTGAGAAGCAAGAAGCATCATCCCCTCCCTCCACCCCACCCCCACCCCCCACCTCACCAGCTAAGAAGTCCCCATCCCCAGCCTTCCCTTCATGGTATAGCTTCAGGAAAGACACAGTGCTAAGTAATAAATTAAAGGAGGGCAAGATTTTCAAATTCTTCCCAGCCTGGGTTTATTTCCTGGTAGTAAAATGGAAGGAGCGCCCCAGTGTGATTTACGGGCACCCTTCCCTTTAGAGATTTTCTAGCTGTGTCTCTGGGCTGCGCTTGACATTTATGATGCAGGGTATTAATATCTTGGAAGAGGAGCTGTTGTGCTAATTACTCAGACCTGCTCTGACAGCAAACTGGTGAGCAGCGCTCGTATGTCAGATCCCATCTCTGCATTAAGTCCTTCAGCTAAAATAGGCGGGAATTACAAGGCACTATGGGCTCTAGCTGTAGAGATTTCACAGGATGTCTATGGGATGTATTAGAAAATCAAACTGGATGAGGCTGCTTGAGAAGCAAGAAGTACCTGCCTGATAAACAGAATATCCAGGAAAGCCTTTGAATCAAGATGTGCCAGGGACACGCCAACAAAAAGGGAAAAACAGCAATCTAAGAACTAGCTTTTCTGAATCTAGAAAGGAAAACATTTTCGTCCCTTTCCAGTTCTTCAGGTGTCAGATGTGCCTTATTTCCAGTAGCTATTTGTAAAATTAATCATTTTAACAGTATCAAACAGACTGGGTTTTTACACTTGATAAATTTTTGATGTTGGACCTTTGAAAAATGCAGTGGTGTAATTTTTTTCTTCTCCAGTTTCTCCCCAGAAGCCAGTGTTAATTTGCAGATGCCAACACATGACTAACGATTTTATCTCAAAAGATTAATACACATTAAATGAACACGGGGCAGAGGACTCATGGCTAGATAGCCTTCCTGCATGAGAGATTCTGGGCTTTGAGAGTCTGATATACAGGCTCACTGTGGTGTCCTCACAGGGATGGGGTTGGCTGTTAATTGGTCAGTCAGTCAGCCTGTTTTGTCTTTGCCAAAGGATACCGACTTTGTTCAGAGTACTGTGCTCAGCCCCAGTTGACAAACTGTGACTGGCTGTCAGTAATGGTAAACTAAACTTTCTTGCCTGTGACTGGTTTAGAGGGAGAAACATGTCTTGACTCTGGTCCAGTACAGTGTAGGGAGGAAACTGGAAGATTGGAAAAGGAACAGTGAATCTGAAAAAGAAGTACCAGGAAATTGCCATGTGGGGATTACTCCTTTTGCTTTCTGCCAGTTTCTTTCCTCATGTTGGATAGGGCACCCGGAACCAGCAAACATGTTAGCATGTTAGCATGGGAGACCATAGTCAGTGCTTACATGGCAGAGCAACAAGGCGGAAAGAGCCTGGGTTCTCAGTGACATCATCAAGCCTCTGTACCCTAAGTTGCATTTTTTTGTTTTTTTGGTCAAGGCTGGAGTGTAACATCACCAACACCATCAGTTTCTCAATCACAGTATTTGCTGAAGAACTTCCTTAAGGCTATTGTGTGGTGGGAAAATATAGTCAAAATTTTCAAAAAATAAATACAAATTAGAAAATTCCCCCAGAAGCAATTTCTAAGTTTTAAATGTCATGCCATTCTGGGTAGGACATGAAATCTCATGATGACACACTTGGAATGTAGCTCACACCTCTGCCCAGCATATTTAATGGACACAGTCATTTAACACATGCCTTTCGGACTGGTTTCTTCACTTGGTGTCTTGAAGTTTGATTTCAATTACTCCATTCATGTTTACGGACAGACACTACTTCACATTCATTTTCACTGTGTGTGTCCTATATGCTCAATACATTTAGAAATATATATATTTAATGCTATGTATATTTATGTGTCTGTCTATATATGTGAATGCTGTGCCCTTGGAGGCCAGAAGTCATTAGTGCCTTGGAGCTAGAGTTACAGTTAGTGAGAGCTGTCTGACATGGATACTTGGAACTGAACTTGGATTCTCTGAAGAGCAGGCCACAGTTAACCACTGAGACATCTTTCCAGCCCCAAAATATCAAAAATAAATGTGTTTGGGGAGGTGGCCCTTGAGCCATGGTGCCTGTGTGGAGGTCAGAGGAAAACATGTGGGACTTGCTTCTCTCCTTTCACCATGTAGGCACTGGGAATTGAACTCAGGCCACCAGGCAGCAATCACCCTTACCAGCTGAGTCATGTCCCCCACTCGATACACACACTGTTTCTGAGATAAACGTTCACTACATAGCCCATGTTAGGCTTGAATTCAAGATTCTCCTGCATTAGCCTTCTGACTGCTTGTGGTCATCGTACCCAGCTATAAAATACTGTGTGTTTTTCCCAAGCCCCTTCAACACTTATGTTAGGTGGATGTAAGGCTAGAAAGATTCCCTTTGAATTTTCTTTCACATTTTTTATTTATTTTTGCTCATTTAGGTAGATTTTCTAGATTAATTTTCATTCTTTTTGTTCGTCTCAGACCAAAGTGGGTTTTGTTTTGTTTGTAAACAAGTTTGTTTGTTTCTATCTCTAGCAGTTCTTTCTTGTTCCTTTCTAAAAGTAATAAACCTGTTTTTGTTTTACTTTGTTTCCGTGTCATTCGGTTCATATTTAATGAGCACCTATTTCGATGCCCTAGACTGATGTAAGATGTCTCCAAATGTCCTTCCAAGGAGATACAGGGTGTGTCCTCACGCAGACACGTCCACTGTGTTCTGAATTAGGTAAAACTAGACTCTTATTGAGTGCTGATGTGTTCACAAGGTGTGTGTCAGAACTTTTCCTGGCTCTGAGTCAGACAGATTAACCTGGTGTCTTTGGGGTGGAGACAGTCTTTCTGTTTAATGCCCCTCTGTCAGAAACAGCCTGTTGCATGCTGTACAACAGGGCAGACACCAACCTTAGTGAACTTTCCTGGCATGGGTTCTACTTCTTTAAGAAGTTCCAGTTTTCTTAATTTACAAACAAGATTTGCCCTGCTAAGGCATTTAGATGGATGGTTCTTTGATAAACACAAGGTCATATTCTAACTACCATAATCAAGACAGAACAGTTTCATCAACCCCCAACGTTTCCTTGACATATTTCTACCATCTCCCAGCTCGGCTGTGGATTTCCTCAAGTGTTTAGCATCAATCCTTCAAGTATTACCTGGTGCCCACCCCATCCCTATGGCCCTGCACATCCCTATAGCCTCTCACAGTTTCCTTGGGACTGAGAGGGATGCTGTGAACATTGTGGGTGGGCCTAAAGTGCTTTAGGACAATGGGTGTGGAGTAGAAAGGCAGCTTGTTTGGCAGGTCAAATTCCATGGTCTCTGAGGACTCTGATTGCACTGACACAAGGGAATAGGAATGCAGTGGGAGGGGCCTGCCTGGACCAGTACTTCATAAGGTATCAGTTGGCTAATTACACCAAACACTGCTCATCCTGCCATCATTCCTGACTTGTTTTCTGTCTTCTACAAATGTAGGGTCTCCTGGTACTCTCCTGAGGTAGAGAAATGGTTCTACCTACATCATAGGCTTTATAAGACGGAGTCCTCTGCCCTGGATTAGCCACTAATCCATCCTATCTTCTTTGTCGTTGTTAAGAAATCCATCAAAAAGTATTTCTCATTGATGGCTTTCTTCTTGGCCACCATGGTACTCTGCCTTTACTCCTGCCTTATTTCTCTATTGCCAATGCCATGGGACTGCGAGCGAGTCGAGGTGAACATATATACACTTGGTGTGCTGGCTGGAGCATAAGACTTAACATGTAGCTTGTAAGAATATGGTCGCATTATGTGTTATTTTCTCAAGTGAAACATTTCTTCGGGAAGCCGTGCTCGTGGTACTGGTGAACAAGCCCCATGACTCACACTTCTTACTTATGCCTTGTGCTCGAACACTATACTCGAGTTTCTTAGCTTTAGAGTAAAATAAAGTTCTTAGTAAAAGGGAAATCAGACTCCCATGAGGAGCTTTGGGAAGTGTCTCAAAGACACTTGGAGCCGGTTTGGAGACGTTCAGTGTTGTTTTAGGTGTTCTGTAAAATGACCTTCCAGTAGCTTCACTCAGCAGTTTATCATAATGTGTGATGTATGGAAGAAGCTACAATTTTAATTTTTGCCAAGGTGAAACCTGGAGCAAGGTGCCTTGATGTGGTTAATAGATTCAAAAGGAGTCAAACACCATAATAACATCTACTAAGCTGGTGAGTCGAGTCACTGACCTGACTGGATGCACCCATGTGTATGCACCCTACTGCCCTGTTATTTGCATGCTCCTTGGTTCCTGCCCACTGGTGGACACACCAATTTACTACTAAGACACGTGCTTGGGCATGTCACCTCCCATGAGAGCTCTCCGAATAATTCCCTGTCTGACTTCTGAAGGGGACAGAGCAGACCTGGTATCTATACTATAGACTAGATCCATAAAGGATGGTCTCGGGATTTTCTCTTTGGATGAGAACTTCCACAAGTTAAATATGTGTGCCTGGGGATTGATATTTAAGTCTTTTTCACATTTAATGCACACACACACACACACACACACACACACACACACACACACAGTAGTGTCTAGTGAGTATTTCAAAGGTGTCAAATTGTATGCACCTATTAGTATAAGCCATACTCTTTGCAGCAGCAGTACTCAGTTAAAGGCATCTACAAACAAGGTACTTAAGAGAATTCCTTGACTCTTTCTCCCGAGTACCCGATTAGTTTACTTGTTACTTCTGTTAAGGTTTCTATGTTGCACTAAAATTTGGCTGGAGTGGCTGAGGCGTTGTCACACATGCCTTCAGAGGTGGAGCGCACAGTTCTCTGTGAGTTCTAGGCCAGTCAGGGTTACATAGCAAGACCCCATCTAAACAGTAAAAAAAAAGTAAAATCTATTAAAGTGGATATAAAATAGACAATATAGAATGGCTTACCTTGATGTAATAATTTATATAATTTTATAATTCTTTGTTTCTTTGTTGAGAATTTCATCTATATCTATATCTATATCTATCTATCTATCTATCTATCTATCTATCTATCTATCTATCTATATATATATATATATATATGGTATATTTTTACCATAACACCTCCCAGCATCTCCCAGAATCCCCTTTCTTCATCCCAGCCAACTTCCCCCAGTCCACTGAGTCCAACTGGTCCTGTCTATAGACACATTAACATTAACTTTCGAAAGAAAGTCTTTAAAAGAAGACAATTAATCTAAAAACAAAACCAAAGCACTCATCACAAACTGTAGGTTGCTGATAAGAGGGTTTCTACATTTGGTCATTTCTTTCCCTTTCCTTCCTTAGAAACTCAAATAGGGGTAGGCAGGCATGGTGTGACACCCTGTAGTCCCAGCTCTAGGGAAGCTGAGACAGGAGGATGGCAAGTTTAAGGCCAATCTAAGTTTCTTGTAAGACCCTATTTTCAAGGGAAACAAAAGATGAATGGGTGAATAAATAAAGAAGTAATTCAAAGGGACTCCAGTGGTAAGATGGACTCTGTCCATAGGGAAGGAGGGATGACACAGCTATCGATCAAGTCCCTTGTGAAAGGCTGGACCTAGCTGGCCTGTGGTGGGTGGGTGTCAAGGATCTCACAATCCCACCATCCCTTGCTTTTTTGTTTCTCTCTCTCTCTCTCTCTCTCTCTCTCTCTCTCTCTCTCTCTCTCTCTCTCTCTCTCTCTCTCTGCTCCTCCCTCCTCTATAGCACCTGGGCATGCTGTAGAACCAAGCAGGTTTATTAAGTAGCTGAGGTGGTAAGTAACTTGGCCTCCATCTTGCTGATGTTTAGTTTTATGCAGAATTCATGGTTGGGTTATCTTTCCTCTCACACTGGAGTCTAACTCAGGTCTGTCCTTAATGTCCGTGATCAAAAGGTCTGCCAAACCCTTTTACTAGTTCAGTTTTCTTCACTCTTTACAGGCATGAAAACTCTAACACACCCCCTCTTTACATAGAGACAAACCGACAAACCAGCGGGAGCTTTTATTTTATTTTATTTTCCTTTTCATTTTGGAAAGCACAAAATTATCTGCAATCACATGATGAGGTCATTACAGCTTCCCTTACCCTGACTCAAGTTCCACACCTGACCCTGCCCACCCAAACCAGCTGTTCCTGTTTCTTTCATGACTCATTATCTCATGCGGCACCCTGGACACCCGTGCACTGGCCTCTGCTCTGGGCATACTGCGGGATACTCGTGAGTGACTCCTCCCTGCCCTTGGTGATGCTTGGCAACCCTCCAGCAGCCACCCGCTCAGGAATTAGGTTCTGCTGGTATGGCAGGCCCTGTGATTGCATACTAGTCACCTCATGCAACCAGGACCGTGAAGTCTCCGATCAACAGTGGGCAGACAGAATAGGAGAGTCCAGTAAGCTGCTAGTAGGATCTTCAGGGAGGTGCCCAGTGAGTTTGTGAATAAGACGAAAGGGTGGGGCTGACACAAGCTTACAGGTAGAGAACTGCAGAACTGGGTAGAGAGATTGGATACCCCACACAGGTCAAGGGAAGTTGAGGCTTCTGGAGACTGAGTTAATAATAAGGCAGCCACATGTGAACCAGGAAGAAGAAAGCAATGCAAAAAGGCTGTCCGTGAACTGCACGGTATTCTCATCCCAAGTCACTTGCAATGGCTACTGAGACTGTTTTTTTTTCTTTTCTTTTTTGTTTTGTTTTTGTTTGTTTGTTTGTTTTTTTATTTCTCTCTCTGTGGCTCCTCCCTTCAGCTCATACCTCCACGGAGTGTGGGCAGCTATTTGCAAGGCTAAAGGAGGGTAGAGAGACCTGCACTGCCCTCTAGCTGCCAAAGCAGAAACTGCGACAACAACCCAGTCCCTGCTTGGGGATTAGCTGATAAACCTTTTAACATTTGGAAAGTTCTGTTATTTGAGGAAGTTCAAACAATGGTCAGTGATAAATGAAAAGGGACCATTCTCTATCTTGGGTATCTCAACATATGCTGTAGACAGCAGATGAGTCTATACTATTCCATGTTTTTCTCATCCCCAAAGTGTCCAGAAGCAGTGAAAGGTGAGGAGATCGTCCGCCTCCCCCACAGCGACTTAACGCTCTCCTTCCTATTTTCTTCTAAATCCCAGTTCTCTATATTAGCATCCCCCCGCCCCCATTCCCAGCCTCTCCCACCTGGCAACTGCATGGAACTGGAAGGTGAGGCAAGGTGAATAAATCCAGGCTGAGCTCCAATGTTGAAAGCTAAGTACTGACACCTGTCTTCTCGTCCCTAGGCTAGATGCTGGCTGCATTTCCCTCCCAAGGATGCTTCACACCCAGGTGAGACAGTGTATGAGGAGGTCCAGAGTGATGTGTGTGTGTGTGTGTGTGTGTGCAACCACCATGACAACACAAAGAGAAATTCTTCACAGACTTCTTAGTCTTGTGTTTAGTTTGTTTTGAGGAAGGGGAAAGTCATTGAGTAAAGAAGTTTGCAAAGTGTTGGGGGTGCGGAGGAGGCTCAGTGGATAAAGCAGTAGCCATGTAAGTGTGAGGACATGATGTAAGTGTGAGGACATGATGTAAATGTGAGGACGTGAGTTCAGATGTCCAGGACCCACATAAAGTCAGACTGGATACCATGTTTTCTGTCCTAGCATTCCCACACTGAGACCCTCAGAGGCTGAACCAGCTAGCCTGCCTTGTATTTGAATGGAAAAGAAAGAAAGAAAGAAAGAAAGAAAGAAAGAAAGAAAGAAAGAAAGAAAGAAAGAAAAAGACAAAGAACATGACTGCTTCTAGGTATGGTGGAGGAGAAAATGTTTTGTAGATTTGTGGGAGGGCATAGCCAGTGGAGGGGACACCTGGGAGAGTCCAGAGTGGACATGACCAGACTGAACTGTGCCCTGTGAGGAAAGGGGGAGGGGAGGGGCAGGGGAGGAACAAGATGCTGCAGCCAGCAGGTCCAAAAGAGAGCAGACAAAAGGAACACGTAACCAAAATGACTGGACCATCTTGTGAAGGGCATCTGGGAGAAGGGCAGCCCAGCCACCTGGGCTGGAGAGCTCAGGGTGAGGAGCAGGGGTTGGGGGTTGTGGGGTATGCCAGCCAGGAAGACCCTGTAACAGGTAGAGGCTGAGGGGTGCAGGGAGAACCTGGAGGCCAGGTCTGCTTTGATGTGTTCAGTAGGCATTTGTCCCAGGTTTGAAACCTAACATCCCAACCTTTTGTTGACAATAAATAAATGACAAGTGGTGACAAAATCTTCTCTGTGACTACTTCCTGCTGACACTGGGGCAACATTGTTAGTTGCAGGGAGGGGGGGGTTCCAAGGGAGCTGGAATTCTGGTCAAGTCTGGGGAAAGCTGATTTTTTCAGTCATTGGCCAGGCTCTGCAGGACATCCTGAGGCTAGGCACCTGCAGCCAGGATCACCTGGGGCTAGCCACTCTGGAGCTGTCTGGTATGCAGATTTCGAGGTAATACCTGGAGCTGGCTAGTTGCAAATGGCAAGCTGCAGTTTATTTGAAATCTCCTGGGACCAACTGAATAGGGACAGAAGGTAAAGTTAAGGAGTTTAAGGGTAAAATTTTTATTGTGGGTGTACATTAGAAACTTCCAGGTCTATGGAAGTTTGGGAAGGTAAGTCCCAAGACCAGGGAGAGAGGGACAGAGGGAGAGAGAGGGGAGAGAGGGGAGAGGGGAGAGGGGAGAGGGGAGAGGGGAGAGGGGAGAGAGAGAGAGGTGCGGGGAGATCCCACCCTCAGGAACTGGTAGGGAAACTTAGGTTGTTAGTTCTGTTAGTTAACAGGTGTTCTTAACCTGGAGTCTGTTTGACCTGTGAGAGGTGACTCCAAGGTGATTCCCTGAAACTTACAACATTTTTAAAAAAAAGTTTATAAAGACATAAACGCTTTACATATTACCACTGTTTGCAATCTGTACTGAAATCCACATTGGAGAAAAGGTGGTAGGCTCTTGACTTTGAGTCAAGATAAAAGCTTTGGGACACAAAAAAGATTCTGGGTTAAAAGCATTAATTTTTCAGAGGGCTGGATATATACATCAGACAGAGATGGTTTTAGTACAATGAGAAGTAATTTTTAAAGTCTGTACTTAGAAGACACCCAAAGGAATGGTAAAATTTGAGCTTGCGACTATGGTAATAGTCGTCAGAGATTAACCCAATAGGACTGAACAAGAGACCTTGTCTCAAACAAGGTAGAAGATGGCAACCTACACCTGAAACTGTCTTCTGATTTCCACACGCACTTGCCTGACACTTGTGTACCCCATTGTCACATGAAAGACTGATGTGCATGTACACACAGAGAGGTCTTTTAAAAACAAGATAAATTACAAGGTGAAATGAATAACAGTAGAGAGGAAACAACATCGAACTGGTCAGGAAAGAAAGACGGTGGTGAACTCAATGAACACTGTTACATTCTAGGAACTGCACACAGTCACATCACTCTCCCAGCACCCCAACAGGACCAGTCTCTTGATTTCTTTCTGTAGTTGGAACAGTAGCCAAAGTCATATGGCTTGCGGAGTTGAGATTTAAATCCTAGCCTCTGTCATTACAAAGCTTGAGTTTTCCCTCCTAACGGAAAACCAACCATTTCCACATCCTGAAGAGAGCCATGCTATTTTACTGCTGAAGAAATGTGTGCTGCTCCTATTCCTTTACTTTCAATGCCTTCATTTCTCAGTAGACAACAAATCTCCTGCAAGGTACGTTAGGAATGCTTACCTGTTTCAGTAAACATAACACCACCCACACAAGTCCCAAGCCAGCATCTGGTGCCATGTTAGTGAATCACTGTGCTGGTTAGTTTTTGTCTACTTGACACAGACTAGAGACATGCAGGAAGAGGGAACCTAGGAATCACCTCCATCAGATGGATAGCCTAACACACTTTCAGTGGTTTCATCCTTGGGCAGGTAGTCCTGGATTATATATATATATATATATATATATATATATATATATATATATATATATATCAGGTTGAGCAAGCCATGGGGACAAGTCAGTAAGTAACACTGCTCCATGACTTCTGCCTTAAGCTCCAGCACTGAGTTCCTACCTTGGTTTCCTTTCTTGATGAACTATAATCTGTAAGCTAAACAAACTCTTTCTTCTGAAAGTTGTGTTTGGTCAGTGTTTTATCACAGCCAAGGAAACCAAGTAAGAACATTCACAAAGGACAAGTCTGTAAAGGACTGTAAAAAGGACAAGATCTGTAAATTCAGTTTCAAAGAGTTGAGCCCTTCCCCTTCTCTGTTTTGAATTTATGCAGTGATCTTCTCAGTGATATTCCTAATTCCATGCTACACACAGCTACTTCATTAAATAAAACCGTCTCATGGGGCTACTTAGCACACATCAAATAGATCTCATGCTTTCAGACCAAAGTCTGACTGAACTCATCAGTAGGGTCACTAGATCCTCCATGAATGACTCCACTTCTAATGACCCCACTGGGATCCTGAGTTCTTGCAGACCTCTGCACTTGGCACACAGGCCTCTTTTCTGTACCTGTAGATGAAGTGAGGGTGAGATGCCTGAGGTGTTACTGCATGGAATTTACTTCACACCTTCCCATCAACCTTGTTTCTGCTTCCACCTGTAAGATGACTACCATGTTGCACCATGTTCCTCCTCCTCCTCCCTCTCTCCCTCCACCCTCCCCTCCTCCTCCACCTCCTCCTACTCTTTTTCTTTCTTGGTTTTTTTGAGACAGGCTTTCTTTCTCCATGTAACAGCCCTGGCTGTCCTGGATCTCTCCCTGTAGACCGAACTGGCCTCAAACTCACAGAGATCCACCTGCCTCTGCCTCTGGAGTGCTTGGATTACCACTCCTGACTTTAGCTTATAATTCTTAATAATCTAAAATATAAATGCTTGGTGGTGACTCTATTGTCCTGTTCATTACTGTTTTCCAGGGCTTAGGTCAATGCTTGACATGTAGCAAGTGTTAGAACTTAATGTTAAATAAATACATGACTCATTTATCTCATGATTCTTGATTCCAGTCTCCCTCAGTAGGACACTGTGGCATACGTGCGTGTCATTCTTGAGAAATTGAAAAATAGTCGGGTTGACCACCAAGGCTCAGAGAGTCAGCAGAATGAAGAACTGGGAAGAAGAGAGTCAGAACTTAGACTGAATAGCGTGGGAAGGGGATCGGGGATTATGTCTGGTTCCTGAGTCAAGATCTCCAGGGAATGTTTCTTAATTTATCTACAGACATTTGTGATGGGGTCTTATTACTACACATGGCAGAAAATTTCAAATCAGCAGAAAAGCATAAAAGGCAAAGAAATAGCGCCCACGGAAGGGGCAGGAATCTTTGGGCAAGGAAGTTCTCAGCACTTTGCATAGATTTTAAAGAAGTTACAATAACATTCTCACCCTCGACTTTGATTTGAAAGTAACAGCAATCTTATCTGTTTTCAAGGTGGACATTATTAAACCAAAATTCCAAATTTTTTCTTGCTATTTGATCTTGCTTGTATGTACACTATTTCCATGCTAATATACATAGTAGATTTTATGATTTTGGTTGTGATCCTGCCCTTTAATGGCTGAGCCATCTCTCCAGTCTCATAGATTTTAAAACAGCTCAAAACTCCCTCTCTGGACACACTGTCCTCTCCATTTTGCTAAAGTTTTATGTAAATAGTTGAATGGAAATCTAAAATGCTAGTGGTTAGCACAGAAAAATATTTACTGAAAACTTACTATATACAAACATGTGAGCCTTAAACAGCATACCTGGACTCCGAGAACTTGGCCAGGTTCCATGTTCTGTGCATTTTATGCTCTAGGATCCAGGACATGGCAACTTCTCACAACATGTTTGCTGGATAAATGTACAAATCTAAGTTGCTAGGCTAGGGACTCTGGGAACGGTCACTGTCTTAGGGTGTACCAGAAGATATTCAGAGAAGAATTAAAGGCCTAAGTAGTGGGGGCACAGATAAGAGATGGAAACACTAAGTGCTTGAGAGTACACGGTCTGGGAAATGTGCCTGTGCTGGCTGGTTCTTTGTCTACTTGACAGGAACTTGAACCATAATTGGCAAAATTCCCTCATCAGATTGGCCTGTAGGCAACTCTATGGGCATTTTCTTCGCCAATAATATGATGGAATATGGAAGAGCGCAGGCCACTGCAAATGATGCCACCCCTGGCGTGCAGTCATAGGTTGTATAAAAAAGCAAGCTGAGCATGCTAGCAGCGTTCCTCCATGGTTCTTGCCTCTGCTCCAGCTCGAGTTCCTTCCCTGAATTCTCTCAG
Organism: Tokudaia tokunoshimensis; assembly: GCA_036184795.1. Taxonomy (NCBI): domain Eukaryota; kingdom Metazoa; phylum Chordata; class Mammalia; order Rodentia; family Muridae; genus Tokudaia; species Tokudaia tokunoshimensis. The sequence continues at coordinate 46,531,141 of BTHU01000017.1, forward strand.
TGATGGACATATAAGCCAAATAAAATCTTTCCTCCCTGAACCATTTTTGCTTGTGGTACTCATCACAGCAACAGAAAGCAAATTAGGACAGTGTCATTTGGAAACTTAGGGAATAGGGAGGTTTTATTCCTAAACCATTTGTGAACAGAGAAGATGAACAGAGATTATTGAATCCATTTTGCCAAATGACTGAACTTTTGCAGAGGAGATCGAGGCAAGAAAGCATAGTGAGCAGGGCTTGTGCTATTCAAGGGAAAAATACCCGAAGCATCAAGCATCGGATTGAGGGAGCTGCTGGTGAGGCCCTGAATCTCAGGAGGATGGCAAGACGCTGCTCTGTGCCTTCGCGGTAGCTTGCAGAAAGCAAGTTTAATCTGGAGACTCTCAGAGAGCTCTCTGATGCCTCTAACCTGTGTTCCCAGGTGTGCTCTTAACTGTCCAAGTTGTTGAGTGACAATGGCTTTGCGTCTCAGCTTTTTTGGGAGCCACACATTCTTTCTTCGCAGAGCCCTGTTGCTGAGGACACAGTTCAGTCAGGCCCCTAGAGGCTGTGTCTTCTATCCCAGGTACTGACTGTAGAGGAAACAAGCTGCTGGTGTCTATGGACACCAGTCCTTTCCAATTAGGCTTTGCTGGTAGGAACTCACCAGGCCTCCATCTGAGGTAATAGACATGTAGAAAAATGTGAACCAAGAAGTTAGATTAAAAAAAAAGTTAAATTTATTTTTCTTACTTGCAATTGACAGCACAAGGTCTAGGGCTGATGCTGGGATCTTTTTGATATCTTAGGACCCTCTTACATCCACACTCAAGTTGTTTTTATGCTCCTGGACCTCACGACACCTTGCTGTTCCTCCAACGTGAAGTTCCTAGAGGGGATGACAGGTAAGGGTAAAGGTCACAGTTGGCTTTCACGAGCTGTGCCAAAAGTCCCCTCTTTGACTTCTGCTTGAATTGCATCAGCAAGAACTGTGTGGCATGGTCATTGACAGGGGCACAGGGTCCTGGGGGAAATATATTTCCACCGTGTCTACTATGGGAGAAGTTAAGGTTCTGTCAGCAAAGAAGAAGAAGTGGACATTGAATAGGCAAGTGGCAGTGACAGCCACATTCTGTCCTATTTTACTCTTTCATCCATGATAATGTGTCGAGAACCCAAATCAAATTGGGATAGCAAGTGGATCTAAAAGCTTGTTTCCACACATTCACCCCGATGCGTCTGTGATTTTCTGTCGGTATTTTTACTCTACTGGAATAGATCTGATTCAGGTTTTACTGTATTCTTAAATGGCATATGTGTAACTATCATACAGCTGCCTCCAACAAGCAATTCTTTTTTGAAAAAAAAAATTTTTTTTTTGAGAAATATTTCAGTAGGTAGACCAGACTGGCTTCAAACTCACAGAGATCTGCCTGCCTCTGCCTCCAAAGTTTTAGGAATTAAGAATTAAGGCATGTTCCTGCACACCCAGCTAACAGTTCCTGCTTTGTTGAAGGTTTCTCTGTGAATCTCTGGTAGACCAGGCTGGCCTCAAACATGGAGATTCACCTACCTCTGTCTTCCGAATGCTGGGATTCGAGGTGTGTGCCATCACACCCGGGTTACAGCCACTCTTTGTCATATGTTTGTCTGGTCTTTTATCTTTTCCAGTTAAAAATAATGATTACATGTACGTTGTTCCTGTTTTTGGTGAGATTGTAAGTGTGGAGGGTGCAGAGCATCACATGTGCCATAGTGTGCATATCAGGTCAGAGGATAACTTCTGGGAGTCCTGTAGATCCCAAGGATCAAACTCAGGTCATCAGGATTGCTGCAAGCACCGTTCCCCATGAGCCATCGTGGTGGCTCATTGACTTCTTGATGAAGATGACATCTGATTAGTGTCAAGTAGTTCAACAATCACTTACCTCTAACTGTCAGATCCCCATGTCTGGATCAGTCCCCACCTGGCCTTTGCCAGGATTCTGGAGATGAGAACTCTGATCCTTTTGTGTGCCAGGGCAGCACTTCAGTGACCGGGCTATCTCTCCAGTGCCCTAGGATCTTATTTCAGTCAGTCAGTCAGTCAGTCAGTCAGTCAGTCAGTCAGTCAGTCAGTCTGTCCATCATTATTGTCTTCATCGTTGTCGTTGTCTTCATCATCACCCACAGCACTGAGAGCTTGTCAAGTGCCAGGCATTGCACATACCTACTCCAGTTCATACCGCCCATGAGTTCCATGATGGCCCATGTTACAGATGGGACGCACACACAGAGAAGTTAACATGACTCACCCAGATGTACAGCAAGTAGCAAGACCGTGATGAATTTTCTGGTACCCAGGGCTATGCCCTCACCCCCAGGGTGCACTTCCTGGCAGAATTCTAATTCCAAAGTGTGCCCAATTTCCCCCTAATTTTGTGCAGGCTATGTATCCCCTCTCAGTTTTGGATTGAGGATCTGTAGTCCCTCTCTTGAATAAAGCCAATGAAGCTTTGTCTGTACAAATGACCTACATAAATGTCTCTTGGCATGACAATGGCCAGTGAGGAAATGGAAATTACATTTCGCTGTCCTTGTCTGGTTCTCTCAGTAATGGATTATGTCTACAGGATATGAATTCCATCAGCTGAGAAAGCGCAAGAATCATCATTAATAATCATATAACTGACATCATACAGCTACTGGTGTGACACACGCAGAAGGACACGGCATCACCTATGTGATAGCACTGCCAAAAAAGGCTTCACCTGAATCTAATCATGAGGAAACAATCAGACAAACATACATTAAAGGACGTTCTGCAAAGTAACTGCCTGGACTCTTCAAAGGCATCAATGCCAACAAAGACAAAGAGGCCGGTGAACCCTCCAAGATTGATGGAGACTAAAGAGACAGCACAGAAGGATGCAATGTATCATCTCTGCTTTGGTCCTGAATGAGGTGAAAAATAGCTATAAAGAACATTTTGGGGACAAATGGGAGATCTTTTTTTTTAAGATTTATTTATTTATTATATGTAAGTACAGTGTAGCTGTCTTCCAACATCCCAGAAAAGGACAACAGATCTCATTACAGATGGTTGTGAGTCGCCATGTGGTTGCTGGGATTTAAACTCAGGACCTTCAGAAGAGCAGTCAGTGCTCTTAACAGTTGACCCATCTCTTCAGTCCCCCAAATGGGAGATTTTGAATGTGGACTGTTGGTTGATGTTAAATGTTGATAGCGATGTAATGATTTTATGGAAGAATGTCTTTGCACTTTGGAGATAGATGATGAAATAAATACATTTGATATATACTTTCTAAATAATACAAAGTTAACCAAATAGTAACAATGAACAAATCTATATAAGTGGTATAGGAGTAATTATTATATTATCTTACAAGTTTTCTTAAGTCTTGGAGTGCTCATATTTTTAAAAATACAAATTAAAGATGGCTGGGATATGGACCTGCAGGGTATCTGTGCTTAAGGTAATGCTATGATATGGGCTTTTATGGTAGCAGGTGCTCTGGGATTTTCCACTGGGATTGGCGTTTCTCTGTGACTGAATTAACACTTCCATTCCCATTAGGTTAGTAGCTGCTTGATATTTTGCTCACTGTGTATTTACAGTAGTTCTCTGGAAATGACATATATTTCACATATTTCACTAATAATTCACCAATACTTTTCATTAAAAATATTTAGAATTTTTGTTCCTCATTGTACCTCTCTTTACATGGATAAGAGATTATTGCTTGGAGTTTAATTCCCATCCTTAAATTGATGTAATCCTTTCATACAATGTAGAACCACTATTGCATATTGCTCCTTGAAAGCCAGTGACGTCATCCAGCTTCTGTTTGCCTTCTTTATTGATATGATGTCCTGTCAGCCTCATCAAGGAAATATTGTTTTCCAAAATTAAAATTGTGAATCAACTCACCGGAGGATGTTGTCAAATAAACAAAGAATCATCCCTTATATTACACTGCCAATTTTTTGATAAACTTAATTCCTCTAAATACATTTAGCTTTAATGAAGAGTAATACAATTTAATAAGGACATGAGTGGAATCGTTCATCTTCCCAAGCCCAGGCACTGGGCAGATGTCTTCTGCTTAATGCATTGCTTCAAGGTGCAGAAATTTATTTTTTGTTCCTCAGTTTTGTCCTTTCTCTCTTTATGTGTGTGTGTGTGTGTGTGTGTGTGTGTGTGTGTGTGTAGGTGCCACGAGGAGTAATCCACATCTACATGCTTAATTAAATCACTCATGAGATCAGAGTCTTCCTGGTGGAAAGTTTCTGAGATTTGTTTCCAGTTCCTGAGGCAATGACATGTATATAACCCAATAAAATTGGCAATTATTAATATATTAGTCATGGTTATTTCAATGGTTAATGACATGAAACCCAATTCAAAATGAATTAAGCAAAAGGAAGGTTTTCCACGTACAAACCATGAGGGAAGCCCAAGGTGCATATGGATCAGGGGCTCAGGTGAGTGGGGCTGAGGCCTCTCTTGGCCTGAGCTTTTTTGTCAGGTAAGTTCTCTCATTTGAGGTAACTAGGAAATGTTCATTGAGACACACACTAAGTTATTCACAGATTCAGGGTGATCTTTGGATATTTTCAAATGGGCCAGGGGTTCCAGCTGACCCTCAACTTGAATTTAGAATGTGCCCGTGTTTCATTTTGGTGATCCACTTGGCTTGGTTTTATGGTTTTTTGGGTTTGTGTGAGTGCGTGCTAGCTTGCTTAAAGAGACATTTTGTCACAAGGCCCCTGGGAAGAAACAGAGCCAGTGATTACTTGGCTAGTCTGTCTTTCAAGAGGCTTCAAGAACCTGTAGAAAACAGGGTGGTAAGGGCTGAAATGGTAGTTTCTTATGAAGATTTTTATAGATTATGAAGAGATGTAGCACTTGGAGTGTGCTAAAGGGAGACAGTACTGACATGCCAGCGGTCTATTGGCGCCAGAGGAGACAATATCTCACAAAGAGACAGATGAACTCCACGGTGCCCACTCCAGTTCCATGTGAGAGATAGTCTCCAGAGATAGCCCAAACTGCCCTCACCTTGCAATCCTTTTGCCTTAACCTCCTGAACATTAGATCACAGGCATGAGACACTGAGGCCATTGTGTAGCTCACATGTGGAGAACCCTATGGAGGGCTTATTTGTGTCCCTGGAGCTCAGAGACAGGGCAAGGCAGCCACAGAAAGAGTACATTAAAATCTTTGTTAGTTAATCATTTTCTTGTGTATGTCTGTGTGTACTCGTGCGAGCTTGTATACATGTGCCTGTGAGTGTGCATGTGTACATTTGTGCTTTTGAGTGTGTGTGTGTGTGTGTGTGTGTGTGCGCGCGCGTGCATGTGCACTTGTGTCCCTGTGCATGTTTCTTCAACTGAACTTTCAGATCAGAATGGATGCCAGAATGTCTTCCTCCATCTCTTCTTTGATTTGTTTTTTTGTTTCAGAGTCTCATTGAACCTGGAGGTATCATTTCAATGAGGTTGGTTGCCCTATAAGCCCCAGGGATCTGCCTGTATCTGCTCTCTGACCTTGGCACACAGATGCACACCGCCACCCTTGCTTCTTTGATGGGAACACTGGGATCCTAACTCAAGGAAGCTCAGCGTCACGCTCACACAGCAAGCACGTCACCCCTGGAGACAACTTAGCCCCTTAGCTTTTAAAATTTCTTTTTGATTTTTAAAATTTTAAAAAAGATTTATTTATTTTATGCATGTAATTACACTATCGCTCTCCTCAGACATGCCAGAAGAGGGCATTGGATCCCATGACAGATGGTTGTGAGCCACCATGTGGTTGCTGGGAATTGGACTCAGAACCTCTGAATGAGCAGTCGGTGCTCTCAATTGCTGAGCCATCTCTCCAGTCCTGATTTTTAAAATGTTTAATAGAGACATCTTAATTAGTTTTACAGAGATAAATTATAGGACCCTAAAAAGTTTCTTACATGCTAAGTGAATGTGATGATACAAAGAAACAGGGTAGTGTGTCTTGACCATGATTTCAATCTGATAAGGTAATGAAATGGGCAACTCATTTGGAAAGGCAGCGGCATCACCAAAGAATGGTTCTCATTTCCAGCAGCAAGGAAGTCCTATTACTCAACATGAGCTTCCAAAGGGACCAGTGCATCAGCACCAGGAGAAGCATTCAGGCACTTTGTAAATAACTCAGCAGCATTGAGAGCAGTCTTCACACACACACACACACACAGTCTTCGTATATATCCATCTATGTATCTATCTATGTATCTATGTATCTATGTATCTATCTATCTATCTATCTATCTATCTATCTATCTATCTATCTATCTATCTATCTATCTATCCATCCTCTTCTTTGCATTTGGGAAGTTGAAGAAGCACCTAATATAAGAATGCAGGGATGTATGCATTCAAACCAGTTTGGTTGTCTGCAAAGTTAACTATAAATTTTATCTATGGGGGGAAAAAAACCCTCAATTACTTTTGTTTCTGTAAGCTCATAGCCTGAATAAAACCACTGCTCAAAGAATGCTCATTAAAGTGGATTTAAATTTCAAATGAAAAGTTATTGACTTCCAAAAAGGTAAACATAGCTAAGCACCAAGAACCATCTCAAGTTATTAAATTACCGACTTACCTACTGTTACTTCTTTCATATTTTGTTTGTTAACTAAACTGTAAAGTGTGATGCTGAAAATGTAACAGCAAGATATTGGCCAGCAGCAACTTTCCACAGACATTTAAAATTTAATGGTCTGCTGAAAAACGGTGATGGATTTTGGTCTCCTTTGCCCCAAAGTCCTGGCTCTCATAAAAAATGTAGCCTACTTCGTGTCTCTGGGAAGGAAGGATTAGGATGGGAGATTAGATGATAAATTGTTTGCCATCAGTATCTGGCCAGAAGAACTTAGTTTAGCCCTATCACATTTCCATGTTTATTTACGCACTGCACCATTTGGGTATTATAATAAAATTTTTATCTGTCCCTGGAGGCAAAATTGAGTAATATATTAAATGGCTATTTTCTTTGTTTTCTTCTTAGGTATGCATGCAATGCGGTGGTATAGTCTATATTCTACACTTGCTTCATTCCTGCAGAGAGAACATGTTTGCAGCTGACAAAGTAAAGACACCGCATGCTTCCAGACTAGGAGGGAACATATTGGCAAGATAAAATACAGATGTTTGCTGTGTTTTCTCTACTTTGTGGTTGTTCTCAGTGGAGGTTAACCTTCATGAGTTTGTCTCTCTGACCCTGTTTGGACAGTTGGACATAGGATTTCACAGTAAAATTTGAGATTGTAAAAGATAGTTTCAAGGAAAATATTTCAAAATTATTTTTAGTGAGGGAAAGCAAAGTAAAAATTCATGCTTCTCCTCAAACTCCCTGAAATAAATCCACTGAAATAAAAACAATTTCCCTACACTTCTGTAGGGAAAAACTGGAAGGATATAATTTCCTTCCAAACACTTTTGTTCTTAAGTTAGAAATAGATACGATTTTTTTTCTTAACATAGTCTAGGACAAATGGAATCCTCTGTGCAACATAAATATGGTATTCTGAATGT
>BTHU01000017.1:46541195-46646195 GCA_036184795.1 Tokudaia tokunoshimensis
AAGTGCTGACCTTGGCTATCTCTGGGTACTTGTTGGAGTACAGTAAGAGAGGGAGTCTCTAACATTTTTAGTTTTTACACATATATCAGTTTAGCTTTTTATAATAAAACCCACCCTTGCACATCATGTATAATAAAGGTCAATGAAGCATAATAGAATATCTGCTGTAAGAAAATCAAAGCAGCACCAGGGGGCAGGTGGCTTCCTTAAAGAGTACTCCTGAACTTCAGAGCTGCCCCCTGGGAATTTGATGTTGCCAAGACACCGTAACATTCTAATTTATTCAGCATGTCTAAGGCAATCCCCAAACCACACCAGATGAAAGTAACATACAATGAGTCTACAATTCATACACAGAAGGACAAACGTAAGTAGTTAAAGTATTAGGAATATAGTTAGTAACAAAGTAACACTCAGGGTGCCAAAGCAAAAGTGGACTAACACTGTGACAGCGAGTTTGCTTCACAGTCATCTAGAGATGACATCACACACAGAACCATTCATTCGATGTGTTATTAGGGAGCCAGAGACTATTCTTAATTCTTCTATAACGTGAAGCACTAACAAGAAGGAATAAGTAAGGAATGTTTAGATGGGAGAAGTGTTAGCTGATGAGAGAAATAGACAGTGACATTTCTATCTGACATTAATATAAAACAATTGCATGCTTGGGGAAACTAGAAGTATGGAATATTTTTATGCTATTTAGGGACAATACAACAAATTATTTCCATTTTTAATATAGTATTCTACAAGTACTGATCAATACAATAGGATGAGTTAAAAAGTGAGCAGCAGTATTGGAAAAGAAAATTACAATGCACAGTTATAACTCCTTGTATGTTTATTCCATTGTCTATTGATGACTGACTGAAAATTGGAAGATAGGCATTCAGTAAGCTGGCCATTTACAAACACAGGGTTTTCCTAGAGACTGGCAATCTTTGGGTATGTTACATGGTGGAAATAGACGGCATTGTAATAGCATAAAATGCACCAGGACTCAACAATGGCCAAGTACATCACAATTACCAAACCCTATTTGAGGACAGAAAAGTCTCAACCATGTTTCTAAAGGAAGCAATCAGTATTATAAAGGTGCCACTTCTCCATCAATTTTGGTTTTGTAAACCCAACAGACTTTAAACAAAAGCAGAAGGTAATGGGGGGAAGCATTAGTAGTGATTTTTATTGAAATCTTTTTAATCAAAAATCATTTTCATAGGTAGAGTGGTGTTTTTGAACAATTAAAACCCTGAAGACTGAGGCAGGCAGACTGAGTTTAGACCTAGCCTAGCTAAAACGACGAGTTCTAGACTAGCCTACACTGCCTAGTAAGACCCTAGTTTTGGCAATAATTGTAAACTATTATGGGATACAGTTTGTCATTCTGATGGCTCGGCATTCATTGAAACATTGATCATTTCTTGTTATTAGCACAAACGTTGCCAGCTCTAAGTGTGCAAGTTCTGCTGGCCTATGACAGTCACCTCCAGTTTTACCCTTTCAGGCTTCCAATTCTCACAGCCAGCCAATGGTCTCTAACCGTGAGCAACTTTATTGATACTAATGTTAGTATTTTTAATCACATGGACTGCTGGTTACATAAGCTTTATTTAACTGGGGTTTTTATTTGTTTGTTTTGAATATTATCTGAATTCTTAATGTGGAAGATAGAATTTGATTTGCTTTTCTTCTGAAACCAATCTCCTTCCTTACATTCAAATGCATATCTTCTGATGCCCAGACATCTGCTTCTTTTTACCAGGCTGATACTTTTTAGTTCCAGGAATATTCAGTTAAACTTAGAAGCCTAGGGAAATATTATTCCACAGGTAGGTGTCACAGTTTCTACAATTTTCTTTCACACATGATGTGCTTCCTTAGGAGTCAATGATTGTTGCTTTTCTTAATGTTCATATTTATTGGATACAGAGTGATCATTATATATATATATATATATATATATATACATGTACATATATATGTATATATACACACAAATTATGCAGTAATCAAATCAGAGTAACACTATAACTCTTATTTTATACATTTACTCTTTCTTTGTGGTGAGAGCTATTTTGGAATCTATGTTGTGTGCCACAGTGCCTTGTTGGCTTCTAGAAATCTGTGTGTGGCTGATGGGGGTTTACAAAAAACAGATACAAATCATGTTACAAGTTCATCCTAGGAAAGAGTAGACTAGGATGCAGGTAGCTAATCATGGCTGGCATCTCTTTACAAAGCAGGTTGTGTGTGTGTGTGTGTGTGTGTGTGTTTACTCAATCATCCAGGACAGGGAGGTTGCAGGATATTTGATCACACTATGAACCCCAAGATTGTGTTATTTACTGGAAAAACCTGTTTCTAGTTGTGATGTGGCTCAGCCCTAGCATGTGAGCACACACACACACACACACACACACACACACCCCTTTAATCCAAGCTCTTTCTGTTTATTGTAAACAGGATTAAATAAAGTCAACCATAGGTCAAGGGCAGAGCCAGCAACCAGTTGACAGGGAATGAACACAGGAAAAAAACCAGAGTAAGAGGAGGTCAGGGGGATGGATTGAGAGACATGCAGGAAGTAGAAGGGAGGGACATTTGGTTTGAGAGTTTTTTGAGACAGTGTAGAGAGTACTTCCTTTTGTGACTTCAGGTGTTGAGGAAGATCAGCTGGGCACTTTCTCTGCTTCTCTGAAGCTTTCACCCCATCATCTGCCTTCCAAGTCTTCATTGGTAAAATGGAACAATTGAGATTTTGTTTAAAAACAACACAAGGAAGCTTTTATTGGTACTTGTTTCAGCTCAAGGCTAACCTTTTCTGAACATCTGAACTCACACTCACCCAGGAAAGACCTTGCCATTCCCACAGTGTCATTGACATGGCTGTGCTCATGTTGACAATATGCAATCACTCAGGACTTCAGCTGTTCTCCATACTGTCTGCTGTAGTCTCTCCACCAGGCACTAAACACTGGGCATGACTCCGTCTGCTTGTTACTGTACCCACCAATACCTTCTTATTTTTAGAGATTCTTTGTTGTTGATAATGGAGTAAGGAAGAAGGAGAGGGCGAGATCTTGCTATAGTCAGATACTTGAGGGAAAACCCAAAATTCCAGCCTAGGATTCATCCTTCCATGGAACCTGCTGCTCTTTAGACTTGTCTCCTCCCTGTGCCTTTCTGGTCATGCTGCGGGCATAGCTTATCAGTCCCATGTCCTCCTCTTTCATGATTTATATTCTGGGATGGAGAAGTGTTTTATCTAGAATGTTCCAAGACTGCAGTATGGAGCTGGCCTATGGGAGAGTGCTGCCACCAGTGCCCACAGGCGACAGACACAGCTGCTGTCATTTCTGCATCTTCCACCTCAAACTCATCATCTGTAGCCTGTGGGGAACCTTCGCCCCCATCACTGCTCCTGCTGAGGCCCTGAAGCTCTAACGCTGTTTGAACCTCCACATCAGAAGCTCTGCTTGCCACTGGATTTTATGTTTAACCTGTCTGGCCCTTTTCTTTAAATACTTCTTTGCAAGTCTTATTTCTAAATGTTAAGACACATTCCACTGATAAAAGTCAGCTTTTCTTTTTGCACAAATTGCAATAGCTAGGGCTCAATCAGGAGATGCCTAACTTTCACTGCATTGGTGCATAAAGCTAATCTATTATGACAAACTTAGTTTATAATTCTAGCAGAATTTAAACTCAGGTCTTCCTTTTTATTCTTTTTTTTAAACAGTTCCACTACATAGCCCAGGCTAGCCTTAAACCTTATAACTCTCCTTCTGATATATTCTGGGTGCTAGAGTTGTTGGTCTATTACTACTATACATGGCCATCAGGTTTTGATTTTATTTATTCTCAGTAATCACTTCAGCAAATGTAATGAAAAGCTCTTTTCTTTTATTAAAATTTAGACATGTTCCTGAATCCTCTGATGGATTAAGTTTGATCATCAGTTTCTTTTCCTATCTTTGAGGAGTCCATATTAGGCTAAAGTTCTGTTATTTTGGGGGGAAATTCCTCATACTTTGTATCTGACCTGCCTACATTTAGCTTTGTCTTCCTCTAGCAATAATCCTGTCAAATCAGTAATTTTGCATTCACAGATGTGCTTGTTTCTTGCTTATAAATCCATGAAGTCCTTATTGGGGTGGGGATGGAGTGCACTCTCCCCCTCACTGCAAGGTCCTGGTGCAGTAGATTCGATGGCAACTGTCCTGCCTTCTCCTTTGGTGAAAGGAGAAGCCTCACCATCTTTAATAAGTCATGGTGAGTTTTCCTTAGTAATACTAACCTACAACACATGGTCCAATGGCAAAGTTGTAGGTCAACATTTTATAAAAATATTTAAAATAAAACCTCAAATATTCTTAAAAAAATGCCCTTGGGATTAAAACCAAAGCAGAACTTCAGCTTTTTGGTGACAAGATACAAAATGGTTATAATTTTAACTTTCCTTCTTTCCTTCCTTCTCATTCCCCTCCTTCCCCCTCCTCCTCTTCTCCTTCTGTTTCTTCTCCTCTTCCTCCTCCTTCCTTTCCTCCTCCTTCCTCTTCCTCCTCCTTCCTCCTCTTCCTCCTTCTCTCTTCCTCCTTCTTCTTCAAAAGCAGGACCTCACTATGTAGCCCAGGATGGCCTGATTATATCAGTATGTAGCTCAGGCTAACATCAAACTTTTATCCTCTTGTCTCAGCCTCTAGAGTGTTGGGATTACAGGTGTTTACAATGATGTCTAGTGCCTATTTCTAAATGCACTTCTCTCTCTCTCTCTCTCTCTCTCTCTCTCTCTCTCTCTCTCTCTCTCTCTCTCTTTCTCTCAGCACTCTTTTTATCCAGTCCCATCTGTCCTTCCTTCCTTCCTTTTCCCTCCCTCCCTTCCCTTCCCCCCTCCCTCCGTTCCCTTCCCCCCTCCCTCCGTTCCCTCCCCCTCCTTCCCATCCCTCCCTCTCCCTCCTTCCTTTCCCCCTCCCTCCTTCCCTCCCCCATCCCTCCTTTCCCTCCCCACTCCCCCATCCCTCCCTCCCCTCCCCACTCCCCCATCCATCCCTCCCCTCCCCCCTCCCCCTCCCTCCCTCCCTCCCTCCCTTCCTCCCTCATTTCCTCTCTCTCCTCTCTTCCTTCCTCTCATCTGTCTACATGGCCACGTGCATGCTGGGCTAGTGCACTACCACTGAGCTATCACTAAATGTAAATTTCTTGGTAGAAGGCCCATACATAATTTCTAAGCATTTACAGGTTTAGAAAGTGGTAAAAGGTAGCATAGGAAGTAAACAGATCCTAGTTTTCCAAATTTATTAAAAACTGATCTGTTTCTACTACTCTGATAACATTTTCTAGCAACTGTTCAGATAAATGTTATCTTTAATGTGGTGATGAAATACAGCGATGATATTGTTTTCTGCATGACAATCTTTTAAAATTTCTGTAGTGGAAGTTTGATGATGGGAGGCAGATGGAGCCCCCATCACCATGATAGACATCTTTACTCTTTGATTGTGTTCTGGAATTTTGCTTTCACAGAAAATTATCCTTTTACTAAAAAGAAATTGTGGAAAATTTGTCTTGTCCTTCAAACTGAGATATTTGTGTTAACATCAGTAAGCCTGTCCTTTGGGTAATCTAAAGGAACGTGAAGAAATGGGATTTGTTTTAAGAGGTTGTAATACATAAATGACAAAGATAAAAGGCAAGAAAAGGGATTGTCTGCTGATAGTACTTGTGTCAAGCACCATGGCACTTAAAGTCTACATCAATTAGAGAAGATGATTGTAAGTCCTCTAATGCTCCAATTTGGAGGTGAATAACATTCACCAGCAGTTATTAAAATATATTTTTTTGTATCAGGTTTGAAACAGTGACTTGGAAGACATGCAAGGAAAAATAATGGGATTAGGGAATAGAATTTATGGGTGTCTACATTGCTTTTACCTAGTTCTGTGATGTGTTGCTCTCAAACTCATGCTGACATTTTACTGCAATTTCCATGGTGTCGGGAGGTGGAGGAGTTTCCCTCCTGGAAGTGCTGTCCTTAGAAATAAACTGACATCACTGAATGAGAGACCTCACTCCTTTTCCAGTCTCTTTTCTTCTCTTCATTCTTCTGCCATGTTTTGCTTCCTACCACATAGGACATAGGAGCACAAAGATGCCAGACACTTGATGCCTAACTTCCAATCTGCAACTGAGAAGTTTCTGCCTCTTATGAATTATGCATTGGTATCTGAGAGGGCATCTCAAAATGGTCTGAGGTACCAGTGTGTACACAACTCTACTTTGATCGCATAACCTTAGAGGTGAGGATTACTGGTGAGTGGTAAAGAAGTGACTTCCACAGTGATCATGGCTTTACCCCAAGGTCCATCACAGTACAACTTCCATCACTAAAGTCATTTGATTTTTGAGGTGTGAACAATTCCAGAGGAGAACACAAGGCCGGGGAATTTGCAGCAGGCTCGCTGTGACATTCCAAGAAAGAGTTAGTCCACATAGGATGGGTAGGGCTGCTCCAGATGACCAAGATAAGCACAGATTCCCAACATTTATTGGCCAAAGGAGTTCTGCTTCATTGGGGGCATAACTCTAGTGTTCCAGTTTTCTCAACCTGTATGGCTGACAATCTCTGTTTTAGGCCTCTGTTGTGTGTGGTGGAGGGTAATCTGCAGAGTCCACTCATCATTCTTTCTAAGTCCAAGGGATGGAGGTAGGTGCACAAAAGGGTCAGGTAGGGAGTATGACCCCAGGATACCATTGGTCCTGTATGCATTGGCTGTGCTGTTACTGCCCTCTGGCTCTTGGTTACTGTTCTTCTGCTGTGGAGTCAGCCATGATACCAACACTTCCACAAATGGTGCTGCGAAATCTGTTGCCCTTCTCACAGCGTGCTCTTCTATTCATTTCAGTCTTCATGCATGGGGCTCATAATGTGCAGCTTTTGATCACATGGTATCTTTTTTCTTTTTTTTTTTTTGCCTTTGCAAGAGCCTCAGGCTACCACGTCTTCTTATCAAGGCTTTGAGGCCCCTCTAGGTCTACCAGTACCCTTCAGTGAAATTTCTACACCATTAAGGATAACCTGGGGTGATCTCTTGATCTATTGTGGGGATGTGGGAAATTGTAGAGCTGTCTCAAGCACTCTGTACTTAAAAGAGACTCCGAAGCCAAGATAGCCCAAGGCATCAGCTAAGAAAATCACTTCCAATTTCTTTAAACCGAGGTATTAACTTGTATAAGAAGATGAAAGGGGAGATGGGCTCCAAGTTATGTTGATTCAATGGGTTTTAATATGGTAGTTACATACTGAAGCCCTCTGGCCTCTCTGCTCTGATTCTGTACTATCACCTCCATTGGTTGCATGACAGCTGCCAGTAGAGATCATAGATTTCCTTATTTAATGAGTTGCTCATGATTTTTATTTAATTATTCACAGAAGTATCTGGGAAAGGTCTCCTTTCATTGGCATAGCTGGACCGCATTTCAATTCTGAATAACCTTTTATTAAAGGAAATGAGATCACCCTACCTTAGATCGAGACCAGACTGAATGGCAGAGCTAAGGGTAGAATAATTGTTTCCTAAGTACTTGGATGTATGGGGAGAGAAGCGGATCTGAACAAATGAAAGACGACTTAGGTGGAGAATGAGCAAGAGGATAATTTCCTCTAGGCAGCAACATTCAGAGTCGGCTTGAGAAAGCAAGGCACTCAGGGGCTGGCAATCAGAGTGAGAGCTAACCCAGAAAATTAAGGCAGAAGGCCTCTGGAAAGAATGGGAGGATGAAAAGGAAGGGCCAGGAGATGTTAGTCCACTGTCAGAACCATATCTGCACAGTCTGAGCTACTCCAAGCCTTTCTCTGCCCTGGCACAGTGCAGTTCCTTCAGGGGCACACTGCTGTCACAACTGACTAAGCATGTGACTCTGCCTTTCTCCTTCCCCTTAGTAAGTTGATACAGAATCCATCCATTTAAACTGTAATTCAATGCTTCTCATATATTCACAGGTTGTCATTCATTAGTTCTAAAACATTTTCATTACAACTAAGAGAAACTTCCCTGCTTAGGTAGCGTCCAGAATTCCTGTCTCTGACCCTTTAGCCCTCAGCCCCCCACTAACTTACCTCTATACCTACTTCACAGAAACAGCCTTGAGTCTTTGGGGGAGGTAGTGGTAGCTGATTTAAGGTTCCTACACATGCTGAGACAGTTTTTTTGAGCTACATCTGATTCCTTTTTTTGACTTTCTATTTTGAGATAAGGTCTCCCTAAATTGTCCTTGCTAACTTGAAACTCACTTGTAACCTGGAAAATCCTCAGGTTTGTAATGCTCTTGTCTCAGCTTTCCAAATACCTCGGGGTACATTCTTGTGTCACCAGGTCTGGCTTGGGTTAATTCAGATGTTTTCAGCATTGCAGTTCGTGTTGTAGTATGTGTCGGTACGCCAGTTACTTTTATTGCCAAATATTATTCCCTTGCATTGTTATACCTCATTTGATTATCCATTCATCAAGCAATAGTCATTTTGTTTTTCTACTTTTCTGCTGCTGTTAATGCTTCTATGACTATGCATAGGCTAGTCTTTGTCAGCTTAACGTAACTAGAATCATCTGTGAAGAGACACCCTCAAAGAAGAAGTTGCCACTATCAGACTGGCCTATGGGTATGTCTGCATATGGGCATTTTGTTGATTAATGATGGATGTGGACAGGACCAGTCCACTGTGGGTGGTGCCATTCCTAGTCAGGTGGGCCTGAGCTGTGGAAGAAAGTTAGCTGAACAAGGCAGAGGAATCAAGCCAGTAAGCAGCTCTTCTCCATGGTGTGTATTCAGTTCCTAACTTCAGGTTCCTGCCTTGACTTTCTCTTTGACTTTCTTCAATGATGCACTGTGGTGTAGAACCATAAGCTGAAATAAACCATTTCCTTTCCTTTTGGCCATAGTGTTTTTTTTTTCTTTTAATAGCAACAGAAAGCAAACAAGAATAGCCTATTAGCACATTAGTTCTTGTGCCAATGTCTGTGGTGTCTGAGGGTCCCAGACTTTTCCCATTCTCACCCTCTCTAATATTTGTTGATGGTTTATTAAAATTATTTGTGTTATTGTAGCTTTCTTAGAGGGTGTGAAGTGGTCTTCCTGTGTGACTTTGATGTGTATTTACCTGATGGTAGTGATGATGAGTCATTTTTTTTTGTATTTATTGGCTCTTCATTTATATTTCCAAAGTATGGCTGTGATGTTTTGATTACCTCTTAACGGTACAGCTTACTTTTTAAAAAAAATCACTTGTTATAATAGTTCTCTGTAGAGTCTAAATACATGTATTTCATTGGATACGTGATATAAAAATGTGTCTTTCTCCGATTATGTGGGCTTTTACTGTTTTTTCTCTAAACAGATTCTGACTATTGTACCCAGGCTGGCTTTGAACTTATGACTCTCTTGCCGCAGCCACCAAGTTCTGGGACTGTAGGAGTACCACATCCAGCTATCTTTCACTTTTTGATGATGCCCTTTTGTGCCCTCCCCCCAGCCTTTGAGCAGGAGTTTCAGACGGGGGGGGGGGGTGGCCACTGCTTCCCACCTGGGGAGGAGCTCTAGCCCTTTGTTCTCCAAGGACCTGCAGCTTCCTGAGAGACACTAGCCGCCACCTGACAGCAGCCACCTGCAGAACAAGCGAACCAGCTCTGCAGACCTGTTTCCAGCCTTTGGGGGAAGGGTTCCCCTACCCCCTGCCTATGTATTTGGAGAACCCCAATAAACTTTGAGCCTTGAGCAGGAAATCTTGTCTGGATTCCATGTTTCTCTCATCACCCCGTTTCTATCCCCAGCTTTCCTTCCAGGGAACCCAGTAACCCGTTCGACCCTTTGATGGTGCCTAACTGTTTTTAAGTTTGTTGAAGAACATTTTTTTTTCTCAAATTCCTTTTTCTGCTTAAGGTTTGGAGTCCTGTCTATGAATCTGTTGACAAACCCAAGAACGCGAAGCGTTACTGGTTAAGTTTTCTTCAAAGAACTTTACAGTCTTTGTAGGTGTAATGAGGACTCAGATCCATTTGTATGTGGTGTGAAGTAGGGGTACAACCTTCTCTCTTTTGTAGGTATTGTGCTGTTATTCCTATGTTCCTCTTTAATCTTGAAAAAGTTCTAAACTGAAGCGCATCAAATAAAGGGACTGGGAGTAGAGGTTCAATCTTCCCGCCCCTGTGATATAATGGAGAACTTCAAAGAGTAGAAACCAGCACACAGAATTGGTGTACAACTAATGCAAACACCAGAGTGCCACAGGGATTGGCCTGCCGATGATTACACAGAAAGCGGTCTAGAGAGAAGTTTCCACTTATTCAAAGATCTGAGACCCATCAAAGATCATTTTCTCACTTCCAACATTTATTGGAATGATCAAGGAGGAGTCCAATTTACCATTTCATTTCTCTGACCTCCAGCCCTTCCCATCCCAGTCTAGAGACCTCTAAAACTGACTCTGAGGGATTGTGTCATATCCTTCCAGATGTCTCTGATTGACACACTCCTGTTCTCTAGCACTCCTAAAATCAGATCTTTAAGTGAGAATGCTTGGACTGGAAAGGAGAGCCTTGGCAATGATGAGGGAAGGTTTGCATCAATCAATGTTTGAATTTTTATCCTGCTGTACGTGGGTGAGGGTAAGAGATGAGATGAGTGGAGAGGGACATAAACTTTTCCAGTACTTTCTGGCAGTGACAGTAAGAGCCATGCTAAGTCACCATGACAGCAGCAACAGCAAGAAATTCCTACTGGTGAGCTGAGTGTGTAGCCCAGTGCTATAGTGTGTGCTTAGCATGTGCAAGACTCTGGGTTGAAACCCTAGCCCCCTTCCTAACTCCAGCTCCTGCTGCTTGAAGAAATGACAAAGTAGTTGTCTCTGTTTCAGGATACACTGCATTGCTTTTATTAATTTTGGGGCAATTTGAAACATGAGGATGAACTTTTAAAAGAATGAAAGAAAATCTTACAGGCACAGGAGCTCACTGTAGACCGGTCATTAGACAGTGGAAAGCCGCTCTTTGCCTAACGTGGGAAGGTGGTTTCTTGAATGTGAAACAGTGTGTCAGAGCTGGGATGAAACTTTGAGAGAAGAAAATGGATAATTATAGATAAGGAGCTGAAATTAATAGGTGGGCAGGACATTCATGCCATTGCTGGAAATTTCTAGTGTAAGGTATTAGGGGTAATTTGGCAAAGATTTTATGACTGTATTTTATAATGAACTGCACCATGCTAATATGGACTGAACTGTTTAAACATCTTAGAGACTTTAATTTATTCAGCTTAAAAGCTTAGTTGAAGCAAAAAAAAAATGAGAGAAAGTAAGCTGTGAGATTGCTTTTCCTGAATTCTAAATGTAGCTTAAACACATTTCTAAACCTTTCTACTAAGGATACTTTTATGGAAATATACTTTGAGTTGTATAACCTGACCACCTTTATTAATACAGGGATTTAGATGGGCAGAAACATGCTTGCTTTATTTTACTGTGTCGATTTTTTAGCCCAAGTAATCCTGTAAATGATTAGCTAATTATATTCAGCCTTCATGTTTAGTTACTTAGCTTATATCCAGCGTGATCCTAAAAAGTGAGCGAATCTTCAGTGCCAGGAAAAGAGAGTCTATTCACTGTCTGCACTTGCAAAGGCCAAAAGAATGAGACGATGTGACCAGAGGTTACACATTAAGGTTCCCACACACCGAAGACAGAAATGAAAGAGAAGAGCAGTCTGTGATAAGAGCAACGTGAATTCCCGGCACCGTTTGAAACCTACACGAGCCAAAGTTGGATATTACTGTTCCCCAGACACAAGGTGGGGAGAATCCCATTAGCGTGGCACACTCTCTTCTATAGGCTATAGAACTGGAGAGATGGCTCAGAGGTTAAGAGCAATGGCTGCTCTTCCAGAGGTCCTGAGTTCAATTCCCAGCAACCACATGGTGGCTCACAACCATCTGTAATGGGATGCCCTCTTCTGGTTAGTCTGAAGACACTGACAGTGTACTCACATACATTAAATAAATAAATAAATAAATAAATAAATAAATAAATATTTAAAAAATGTATGCTCCAGGAATCTCATACTACGTATGGGTGGGTATAAAGAGAACTTGTTAATGAGCATCAGAGGTAAAAATAGTGTAAAAACTCAAAGCTGTGGGTTCAAGATGGCTCACAAGGGACATTCAAAACAGGATCTAGCATGTGGATGGTATCTCCAATATATAGAACACACGTCTCACTTTGTCCTCATGACAAGCATTTCCAAGGGTAGACAGGGAAAGTAAATTTAGAGTGCGTTGGGATTCAGGACATCTGATTCTCAATTCCATGCTCTTCTATTTACTCTATTTTGAAAGTGCTTTTTAGGTACTGAGGCCACATAACTCAGATCAGCTTAGGAAAACCAAGAACTTTATGTCTCATAGGACTGGAAAGCATAAGCCAGGCCTAGTGGCTCATGCCTGCAATCCCGTCACTTGGGAGGCAGGACTATTTATTGCCTGGAGATTGGCATCAGCTTGGGCTAGAGTGAGTTTCAGGTCAGCCTTGACTGCAGTGTGAGATTCTGTCACAAAACAGACAAACAAAGGCCCCCAAACAAAGTTAAAACACTAGACCACAAAGGAAAAAACTGGCAAGCATACACATGATTGTAATAGTTAGCAATACTGGCTGTAGGCATGGCTGGATCCAGGGGATGAATGGGAACTCTTTCTGTGCCACACTTGACTTTCCTCTGCTGTGTTACACTGTGGTCACCACTGGGCTCAGACTTGGGACCACAGGGATGGCAATTTTAGTCTTCCCAGTCTCAGTTAGAACTGGAAACAAGAATCCTCCTTCTGCAATGGACTGAAATTCCAATATTGAATCTCACTGTACTATATCGATCCAGGGTAACTGAACCACAGGCCCTGAGACAGTTCTTTTAAAAAAAGTTAACTTGCAGACATATATGTTTCAGGAAAAGTAAATTCTAACCCCTGAGACTTAGGTACATATGTCAAAAATACAGCCTGCAGAATCACTGCCACCATTTATGAGATCCTTCTTGTGTGCACCATGAATCCAGACATTTATAGTGATTGGTGCTGACCATGGGTATTCCTGAGCAGACAAAGATCTTTACTTCTCTGCAGCTGAATAGGTCTTAATCATGCAATGAGGTCAAAAAATACAGCTTAATTTGCATTTTTATGGTAATGTCTTTTTCTAGCACATTTTCTTAAGAGCATATTTGGATTGTAAAAGAACCAACATTTATCAAGTATTTATTCACACGAAGAATAGCAGAAGACAGGTACTTTATTTCTATTAACATTTTTATTAGTTTTTTTAAATGTTAGCATTCAAAGCAATGGGCTTCATTTGGGTATTTTCATACATACTGTATTCATATCTGTTTCCTTCCCCACTTCTCTCCCTGTCTCCATCCTCTCTTGCTGCTCACTCCAATAGCTCTGTTCCTACTCTCTTGTCACACATATTTCATTTTCTTCTCCTTTACATTCTCTTTGATCATGATCCATTCTTCTTTTCTCAGTTCCCATTTTAGTTTCATGACCTTCTTCCCCCATATAACACAGATGCATGCACGCACACACACACACACACACACACACACACATATACATACACACACACACAAGTCCAGTTTTTACTCATGATATAAACCCATAATATTTTTGTTTCTGAATATGGTTTATTTCCTTTAACATAGTGATTTCCTGTTTCATCCACTGAGGATGAAGCGACTTTATTTTTCTTTATGAATGAATAAAATTCCATTGTGTATTTGCACCACTGTGACTAGTTCAAAAATAACCATTGATGTTCAAGTGTCTCTGAGTAGAACCTACTACAGTCATTTGAGTATATCCCCAGGAGTGGCAGAGCTGGGCCATAAGATAGATCTTGCTTTACTCCTTTGGAAAGCCTGCTTCATGCCTGCATTATGTTTATTGCCACATCCATGGTATGTAGGGGCTCTTCTCTCCCTATATCCTTTTCAGCATGCCATTTTTTCATATGGATATGGACTTTCAGGTTAGTTTTAATTTGCATTTCCCCAAAGGCCAAGGATGTTGAACAAATTTTCAAGTATTTATTGACCATTTGTATTGCCTTGGGAAATTTCATTAGCTCGTTTATAGATTGGATAACTTGGTCTTTTGATATAGTCTTTGCAGTCATCTACATAGTCTAGATACTAGCCCCTTGCATGATAGACAGGGTTGTCAAGAGCTGTTACCCAATCTGTAAACTCTTTTTTCTCTGATGACTGCTTCTTTTGCTGCAAGGAACATTTTAATTTCATGTAATCTCACTGCTCAGTTCTCAGGGCTATTTCTTGTGCTGTTGGAGTCCTTATTAGAAAGTCCTTGCCTATATCTGCATCTTGAAGTGTTTTTATCTCTAGCAGTTTTAACATTTCAAGTTTTTATTACTAAAGTATTCAGTTCATTTTGTGTGGGGTAAGACATGGGGATTGAGTTTTATTTTTCTACACATATAGGTTTCCCACTCCCATTTGTTGAAGATGGTGTCTTTTTTTTCCAATGTATGATTTTGACAATTATGTCAAAACTTTTTATGACAATTATGGCTGAAACTTTGTCAGTTTATTTCTAGTTCTTTTATTCTTCTCCTTTGATCAACATGTCTGTTTTTGTGACAGTACTACACATGGCACCTGAGGTATCACCATGGCTTTGTAGTATACTTTATGATCAGGTATTGTGGTATCACTAGCATTATTTTTTCCTTAAGATTGCTTTGTGCATTTGGTGTCTTTCATGTTTCCATATGAATTTAAATTTTTTTCTGCTCTATGAAGAATACTATTGGAGTTTTGATGGAGATTACATTTGAATCTATAGATAACTTTCCATACTATAGTCATTTTCACACTATTCTTTTAGTCTGCAAGCATGGATGGTTTTTCCATTGTTTAATTTTCTTCTTTAGCTTCTTTTCTTGGTGGTTTAATTTTTTTTTGAGCCATGACCAATCTGGGAACGTTTAGTGCATTGGGTATTAAAGCACAATGGTGCTATTCTATGCTTGCCTGTCAGTTGGTACAGTTTACAGTTTAAAGCATACGCACCTCTTTTAGGGCATCGTGTTTTCTTTCTTGCAGTTGACTTTTCCCCAAATTTTTTTCTTCTAGCCAGTCTTTCCCCTTATCCAAAAGCCAGGATGAAATCAAAAGAAGCAATGCATGACCTCTCTACTGTCTTTCTTTGCCTTTCATGTGCTTCAGGAGTTTAGAGTTCTGACTGGTAGCTTCAGAACACTGGGAACCAATGTGGTCACTCTATTAAGGACTGACTATTGCATTATGCCCATATGCCAGGTGTCTGGCAGGTGTGACAAGTCTTAGTGCAGATGTCTGAATAAGTCTAAAATGAAAGGTACACAGTGAAGAATTAAGACAGGCATTTTTGGCATGGTTCCTATAGGTTGAATATGCCAAGACATTCAGGGGACACAATATTTCTAAAGCAGCTCTTACCCTACCCATGAAGACAGAGCTTTCATGTGCCACCTTGCAACCCGATGGTTTAGTATTAATTGTAGAGTTCTTTCTTTTCTTGGTTAGGTTTATTAGTCATTTCATTACTCTCGGTGAAACTATTAGGATTAGGATATTTTCTTAATTTTTTTCTTGGCATGTTTGCTATTGTATATAGGAAAGCTACTGATTTTTATATGTTATGGTTTGTATTCTGATACTTTGCTGAAAATGTTTATCAAATATAAAAGTTTTCTGGCAAAGTGTTCAGGGACTTTTAAATAGGAGACCATGCTCTCTCCAAATAGGGATAATGTGACTCTTTCCTTTGCTGTTTTATATTCCCCTTTACATTATATGAATGATTCAATTAACACTGCTGTGTGCAGCTACTTAAGATTAAAAATTAAAGTAATTAAAACTAAATTAAATTCAGTTCCTCAGTTGCACAAGCTACAATTCAAATACCAAATGACCACGTACCAATGGCTAATGTGCTAGGATAGATATAAAACACTTCTGTCCTTACAGAACACCCCACTGGAGTTCTCTAGCTGCCTGCCTCAAGTCTTTACTTCTAAAAATAATTATCTAGAAATCTTAGGTCATACAAAATAACAATGAAGCAACAACCAGTCCAGAATGTAACATTTCCTATAACATTGATTCTCAACCTTCCTAATGCTGCAACCCTTTAATACAGTTCCTCATGTTTTGGTCATCCTCAACTGTAAAATTATTTTGTTGCTACTTCATAACTGTCATTTTGCTACTGTTATTAACAGTAATGTAAACATCTAATATACAGGGTATCTGCTATGATCCCAAAGGGGTCTTGACCCATAGGTTGAGAACCATGGACTATTCTGCACTTAGAAAAGTCAGTGTCATGGAAGAAAAATATTTATGTCTGCATGTGTCAGCTAGTTTTATGTCAACATAGCACAAGTTAGAGTTGTCTGCAAGGAAAGAACCTCAATTGGGAAAATATCTCCATAATATCTAGCTATAGGGCATTTTCTTAATTAGTCATTATTGGGGGAGGGCTCAGCCCTTTGTGGGTGGTGTCATCCCTGGGCTGGTGGTCCCAGCTTCTATAAGAAAGCAGGCAGAGCAAGCTGTGATGAGCAAGTTAGTAAGAAGCACTCCTCCAAGGCCTCTGTATCAGCTCCTGCATCCAGATTCCTGCCCTGCTTGAGTTCCTACCTTTACGGCTTTTGATGGTAAACTATTATATAAAATGTGAGTGAAATGAACCCCCTTTTTTCCCCTAGTTGCTTTTGATCATGGTACTTCATCCCAGCAACAGTAAGCCTAACTAAGACAATAAGAGAACTAACACCAAGTGTAATGCTTGACCCCAATCCAAGTAGATGCACTGTGCTTGCTGGCTAGTGTTTATTTGTTAACTCGTTCCAACCTTGAACCATCAGAGAAGAGAACCTCAACTGAAGAATTGTCTGGATCAGATTGGCCTGTGGACCTGTCTATCGGGGTTTGTCTTGCTTGTTCATTTTGGGTAGGAAGACTCACCCTAAATGAGGGTGGCACCTTTATAAGTCTCCACGTGTTGGCTAGTTTTATGTCAACCTGACACAAGTTATACAAGAGGGCAGACAGCTACAACAACTAGCAGGCAGCATGAGCTCATTCCTTTCTCTGGGTTCTTGATTGTGAATGTAGTACTACCAACTTTCCCAAGGGCCTGCCTCTCTGGTTTCCTTGCAATGATGAACCATAACCAGGAACTATACACTGAAATAAACCCTTTCCCAGCTATACTGCTTTTCATCAGGATACTTTATAACAGCAACAGAAATGAAACTAGAACAGATACCTAAATTTGTCTCAGAGGAAAAAAATCTGAAAATGTACCAAATATCATATGGTGCTATGGAGTCACCAGTTTATTTAGCTGTGACAAACATATAATGGTGGTATTGTAAGAGAATCTTCCAATTTCTGGAGATCTACATTGAAACATTTAGATGTGAAATATTTATGGTGTTTCAGATTCAATGTGGAAGTGTAGACTAGGAAATCTAGAGAGAAGTAGCGTGATGGTAGTCCATGGTAAATAATGGTTAAGTCTAAGTGCTGGGTAATGTTGTTTCTAAGTTTAGTATCAAAACTTTTCAATTGAAAGAATATTTTGAAGAACACATGTTTTAAAACACAAGTTTAACTCCACTATCACACTTAGAAAATATTTTCTCAAACAAGGGTTTAAAAAATAGTCACTGAGGTTATCTCCGAGTATTTTTGAAAAAAGATATAATATTGTTAATTATGTATATGTGTGTCTGGGTGGAAGTATGTGCGTGTGAATCCAGATGCCCTCAGAGGCCAGATAAAGATGTCAGATCCCCTGGAGCTCCGTAAGCAGCACAGTATAAATGCTGAGAACCAAACTCTGGTCCTCTGCAAGAATAGCAAGTGCTCTTGACCACTGACTCATCGTCCCATGCCATCTTCCAGTATTTTTAATGGGCTATTCCTTTCACTATTTCAGTCTTTCTTCTGTTTGAATTTTATTTTGGTGTTAATGTATGAAGTCATGGTCAGTTATATTTTCTTTCTAATTTAACTAACTCTATCTTGAGGCACAGCATCCTGGTGTCCTGGGCTGGCAGGGAACTCATGATCCTCATGACACAGCCTCCAGTGCTGAGATTGCAGGGTGTACCCCACACCTATCTTATTTTTCTCATAAGTAGTTAGGCAGTAGTGGATATTTTCAATTTGTTCCTTTTTTTTTTTAATCAGTCCCTGGTTTTCATTGGGAGGCTCAGACCATGCTCTTTCTGGTTATACACATGCTGGGGAGAGAGGGTATTTGTTTTGTTTCTTTGGAATATGAAAGCAGATAATTAAGAGCTTGCTATTCTTTCACTTGTCTCTGGCCAAGAAACACCTGGTCAGAAGCTATCGTCCTTCAGTCTCATTAGACAAGTAGGAACTGAGGATGAGACTGTGCTGAGGCTTGATCAGGCATCTTGATGTGGATCATCAGATCCTACTTAAAGGATGGACGTGGGATGGGAGAATTAAACTCTGGTCATCATATATGCTACCGTGAAATGGGAGCTAAAGCTATATGTCTATTATTATCTTGTAACAGAAATTGAAGCTCCTATGTAAGAACACGTTTTAGTCACAGTTCAGACAATAATACCAAACCAGAACCAGAAACGAAAACAGAGACAGAGACAGAGACAGAGACAGAGCCAAACAGAAGCTTTCATAAAAGGGGGCTGAAGGAAGGTGAGTCAGATCTACTCCTGACTTTTCAGAATGCCATTTCCAAAAGTTTGAGAGTCTCTGTGATCCAGAGTGGGGACCATGTAGACACTTGACTCCTCTCAGGGAACTTGGTGGCCCCAGGATGGGTGGGAATGTGGGAGACATAGGCCATTGCAGAGACACATTTAGGAACCTGAGGCTATACCTTCTGTTGCTGCCAGAGAAAGAAATATATCCCCCTGACCACTTTCAAAAGCCATGCGAATTTATTTATTTGTCTGCTGTAGCCTAACAATTCAACCAAGTTGTTGCTGGCTAGGGAACCAGAGGGGGAATTACTTCACAGGCTTTCAGCCTCTGCAATTTGGAGAGCAAGAAGAAGACTTTATGAAGAGAACTCAGTAGACAAATCCAAAGAAAAAGTGAACAGTGTTCAAATGCTTATTTTAAATGTTTTTGTTTGTTTTGTTTTGTTTTTAGTGTGAGGATCAAATCCAGGACCTTGTATACACTGGTCAAGTGTCATTGAATCACATCCCTGCTTTCCTGTTTAATTTTACGGGCATAACTGTTATGTTGAAGTCTAAAATGTGGACCATATATTCTATAGGCAAAGATATTTGTAAGACTTTGGGTGATGAGAACCAGTTGAGGCTCTGAGTCATGTTTGTCACCAAAGGATCTGTTCCAGCCACTAGTTGGTAGGAATTAATGGCCTCTGACATCATCTGACCCAGCAGAGCTTCTCTGTTGAAGGGCAGCCAGCCTGAAGGCTGCCCAGGGCTGCAGAGCAGGGCTGGCCAACCAGAGCAGCTTTGCCAAGGCTCTAATCCCCTTGCTTGCTCCAGCATACATATAACACAACTAATCCTTATCTTAGTGTATTATGAAGAAGGCTACAAAACACTGCTTTTTTTTTTTTGGCAAAATAACCTTTTGTCATTTTAAATATGAATAGCATTCCAAAGCATGAAGGGTCCAAAGTGAATTAATGCATGGTACATGCCAATTAAGACTTTTTCTGGGCAACCCATCCTCACCCGTGTGGACACGTGGTGCCCATAGAAAGCATTCACACTTGTGTGGACATGCAGTGCCAACAGAAGGCAGGAACTCACAGGATGTAATATTCATATTCCAGAGGATAATGTTAGGCAAATAACAAAGAGGGTTGGTAAAAAGTTTCTTGAATTTTTGGAAAAGTTAGAGCACTGATTAATTAATTCTCTATTTGCAGTTCCACTTTCCTTTCTTTGTGTTTGTAGCAGGAGTGAGATAATGGTTACAGTAGGAGAGATGCTCTTACTTCTGCTGAGAGCTGCATTTGGACAATTTGGAGGTTTGTGCATTAAGTGAATTAAATAAATTCATTCTCTGAAGCCTCTGGTCTTAAAAGTAGTTTCTTCCTTAGAAAAGATAATTTCCAAATGGAAAATTAAAACATTCTACTGAATTATAAAATGTTTGCTTAAAATATGTTCATCATATCTGAGAATTATCATGCATTTAGGCATCTCATGGTGCCTGAGATGTATCAGTAAACAAAGGAGACTCAGATCCTCAGTCTTGGGAAACTTAGGTTCTAGTTAGGACCAGACAGAGACTAAACAATGCACATAATGAATAGATAAATTTTGTAGCATCCAGAAGATGAAAATGGATACAGAAAGGAAGAAAGAAAGAAAAGAATGAAGGGAAGAAAGGAAGGAAGGAAAGAAAGAAAGAAAGAAAGACAGGAAGGAAGGAGGGAGGGAGGGAGGAAGGAAGGAAGAAAGAAAAAGAAAGAAAGAATAGAAAGAAAGAAAAAAGGAAAGAAAGAACAGAAAAAGAAAGAAAAAAAGAAAGAGAGAGAGAGAGAGAGAGAGAGAGAGAGAGAGAGAGAGAATGTAGAAGAGAGTGAAGTTGTGCTGGGAAAGGCAGGATTGACTATTAATAGGAAGGAGCATTGAGAAAATGGGCATTGTGGTGTGGATCTTAAATGACTCCCCTTAGACAAATGATAAGGATTTGGTCTCTAATGGTTCTTCAGAGATAGGACCTTTGGGAGGGGATTCCATGGTGAGGGGTCTGCCTTTGTGATGGATCCACCCATGGGCAACCTGATAGGTTTGTGAGAATGACTTTTTCAAGAAAGCAAGCTGTCTCTGTCTGCTTCCCCTCTGCCACAGAGCTAGCAACTCTGTTCTACAGGCATCCCTGTCCCAAAGTTCTGCATTATTATAGACCTAGACACAGTAGAACCAGATGACCATAAACCAAAACCCCAGAAAGCAAAGGCCAAAGCAAACCTTGTGTTGATCTATTTCAGGTTTCTTCCATGATAACAGAAACCCAACACAATAAATAAGATGAGGAGGAAACCAGCCAGCAGGCTTCATGTCCCAGGCAGAGAACAGCAAGGGCTCAAAGGAGGGAACGAACCAGGTGTGTTTGAACCAAAGCCAAGAAACTACAGCATTTGAAGCAGAAGGCAAGAAGAAGAGAGCAGGAGGGGACATCAGAGAAGTCTTGGCAGTGAGAGGACATGACAGTACTCTTCAGGACCAAACCAAGACACCCACTTCTCCTCTACAAAGGATACTAACTAAAGATGGCTTCTCACCTGGAATGCCTTCCTTTACCTGACTACATCCTTTCCCCAGGAGCACTCCACATCCAATGAACATCCCATAAGGATGTCTGAAATTGGGTACCCAGTGATTCCATTTCTGGCCCACACAGAAGGGCGACACAATACTTTTGTGTCAGATGTACCCATACTCGGTCAGCACCATAGATGCAGTAATTCATCAGAAGCCAAATGCCACACATGATACCTGGGCATACCTACCTCTCGATGAGGGGTCAGTTATACATGTGAAAGTTCAACTTTTATCCCTGCCTTTCTCCTGTCAGAGAGCCCAAGCTGGACCCAAGTTTATGCACTGACCCCTCCACCTTCTAAGTGCTAGGATTACAAATATGTGGCTCCAATCCAGGCTCCTGGTTGTGGCTTCATAGTAGCACTTCTCCACATGCTCATCTTGCATCCACTGGCTTTCCCTCAAAGCCCAAGATATTCCTCTGTGATCTATTTGTTATCTCAGCTGCATCATTTATTTGTACTTGAAAAAAGAAGAATAATGCTCACCATATAAGCAGGGCCTCTGCATATACTGTTTGTTCAGTGTGCACTGAGCATGGGATCCCAGCAGAGAGGGACATGAAGCCATATTCCAGGGATGCATTGTATTTTGAGCCTAGGCAATGTCCTGTAACCACTGGCAAAAAAGAAAGAAGTCTTGGGACTGAGTGGGCATGATAGTGCCTACTGTCTTCGCCAATAGAGACATGCATTTTCCTTGTTTTGCACAAAGTATTGTGTAGCTGACAGCAACCCTCTTTATGAAACTCGAGGGGGGAAGACCTTCCTTCTATAAAAGAAGGAACACAGGACAGACACTTTCTTTGTCCTATGACTTTGGGGATATGACTTGTTGATCCAGTCAGGCACATCTACCACAGGCTTTGAGTTCAAATCTTGGGCAATGGAGAATTCCTCTTGTTAGTTCAGTGAAGATTGTGATTGCCTTAGGGTCAGCGTCCAGGGCTGGAAATGCTGATGACAAGAACCCTGGCACCCGCCATTTGGTGAGGGGTTAAGGGTTTCCCCAGATTAGATCCAGGGAGGGATTTCATCTCTGCTGCAAAACCTCAGTGCGTTCCTGATCACCTTCCTAACCCAACCACCACCCTTGGGGTATTACTCTATATGCCCAGGAGCCTTTAAATAAATTCCCTTTCATTTATGTCTCTCAAAGTCACTTGTATTTGTTAGGTAGCCAGTTTTGTGGAGAGTTAGAAGTCAGTGGAATGCTAACATCATGTCTTTTATTCCTTACCATTGCTTGCAGGCATGATTTGATGGGCAATTAATTTTATTTTAGTCTTTTTATACCATTATGGGAAGCTCCTGGGGCATTCTAAACACTTTCTGGGTTGGAAAAGCTAGGACAGGTGTGATAGCATAGCAGGTAAGATTCCAATAGAAGAGAACTGGCTGTCAAGTTGCTTTTGACTTCCACATGTGTGATACAGCAAGTGTGGCATGGATGTGTGAACACACACACACACACACACCACACATATACACACACAAATAAATAACTAAACTAACAACGAAGGAGCTAGGTAAACATGGTTGAAAGACCCAAGCTCAAGACTAGTGAGACTCAGCGTCCAGCTTGTGCCGTGTCTCTTGTCCATTTTCATGCTTCTTCTCCTCTCAGCTGCCCGAGTGTGACCAATGACCGTGCTGTAGGGAGCTGTGTATCTCTTCTTCTTAGATTCTCCCAACTGGAATATGCTGCTTGGTTACTGATGCTGCAGTCCACACTGGATGGTGAAGATGCCATCTGTGGTGGCATCTGAAGAACAGTGCCTAGGTAAGTTTTTCAGGAGGCCCTATGAGGATCTAGCTGTACCGTCCAACCTGAGGCCCTTCTGCTCCACTGTCTTTGCAGGTCCTCCATTTCTCTTTTACCAGGAAATTCTCATAAAGAGGTGAAAGATTTCTTTCACTCGGATATCTACAATGGTGTATTCTTGGCTCTAAGGAAACACAGACTCTTTTCTCATCTAATAGTGGAATTGGAGACATCACCCTGTCTCTTCCCAAAAGCTTTCCCCCCCCGTTCAGATGTATGCAGAGAGATCTGCTGCTCTACATTAGCAGCTGTCCATGGCTGAAGATGCCGCCTCTTGCTTGCACCCCCCCCTCCCCTGCCCTGGCTTCTCTTCCTCCATCATTACCTGCCACAAGGAAAGAAGAAATAGTCCACCTTTTTCTCACACTGGGGAAGGAAAAATCTTCAAGTGAATGACAACTTCTACATAGCTGACAACCCTTTTTACGATTCCTTAGTTTTCTCCTGTAGGAGTAAAGATGTACGGTGGTAGCAGAGCTTGCTGGCACTAAGAGAGCTGGTTTTCTCATGTCTTTTGTTAAGTTCTGAGAGGGTTGTGATTTGAGCTACCCTTCAGCAAAAGGATCACTCACTGTCCTTGGCTTTGAGATGTTAGCTGGAATTCCCAAAGAACTACAAAGTCCAGTTCCCCACCCTTCTCTATCTATGCTGACAGCAAGTGCCCCAGCTGATTCACAGCTCAGCAGTCACAGGTCAGGGCTTTGTTCAGTGTAATTTACAGATGGTCCAATGTTCATTTCCTCTTCTCAAGGGTACTCTTATTTTCTTTGGGAGCCTTTCCTCTCCCAACTTGTCTGTGCTCTTGAAGGAATCCAATACAGGCATCTGCCGCACTATAGAAGTTTGGAGGACAGAATTGTTATTGTTTCCCAAGACATGCAGGGTATAATGTGAACCTTAAGTTCAGTCAGATAAATTGTCTCTCCTGTGACTTTGATCTTGAAGGCCTGAAGTGAGGACGGAGGAAAGAAATGGTTCAAGTTCATTAATGTCAGCAGGCACAGACGGCTCAGAGCATTTCTGTTCTGAGACCATGGCTTTGATGGAGGCCTCTAGAGGAGGCCTTGCTCATTTTCAAACTTTGTCACACAGCTGCCTTCTCTTCTGGAATCCTTCAGTCATCTCCCTTGGTTCTGTTTTCATTGAGTCAGACAGAGCTGGCCTCTGTTACTGAGAAACAAGAACCCTGACTGGCACAGGAGGCGTTCGTCTTGCTGACGAAGGGAGACAACAGGACAGAAATGGTGTGTTTGCTTTTTCTCCCCTGTTACACATGTCATTGTTGCAGACAGCAGCAACCATCTTCTGTATGCTTTTCGCAAGAGTGATCTCATTATGCAGAATACATAGGTTTATTCAGTCGAAATTGTAATAGATTTGTTATATCAAACAATGTGAGCAAGAACATCAGTGTGAAGAAGGCCCCTTCTCCATCCCTCTGTTATTGTTATGGTCTTGGCTTATGGAAGACAAAACCCATTTCATCTTAACTATCTCCAGCTATGCTGCTGCTATACCAGAAGTCCACCTTTGCGAGAATATCCCAGACAGGCATGCTGTCTATCTAGAGATACCTGAAGTGGGGTCTCTCTCTCTCTCTCTCTCTCTCT
Source organism: Tokudaia tokunoshimensis (assembly GCA_036184795.1). NCBI lineage: Eukaryota > Metazoa > Chordata > Mammalia > Rodentia > Muridae > Tokudaia > Tokudaia tokunoshimensis. The sequence goes on from BTHU01000017.1 coordinate 46,566,060, forward strand.
CTCTCTCTCTCTCTCTCTCTCTCTCTCTCTCTCTCTCTCTCTCTCTCTCACACACACACACACACACACACACACACACACACACAGCAGCCAGTCCAGATACACTGAAAACTCACCAAAGTAAGAGTGTTTTGAAATAAACTGGAACCTTGCTACTTAGTATGCAGTTCTAGGAGCAGAGGCATCTATCTAGGAGTTTGATAAATGTAGGCCCCTCCCCAGCTACGGAATTGGAATCACATATTCCACAAAGTTGCTAGTTGATTAACAAGCATATTAAAATTCAAGAATCATTGGCGGAGAGAAATATCACAGAACATTATGATAGAGTAAGTATTGTTTCATGAAATTGGTTCTAATTATATACATGTGGAGTTGCAAATTTGGTTATGATGATAAATGTGCTTCTTGCTGTGGGTCACATTATTATTTTTTAAAGCACTGAGCTAGAGGAAATAGCTACATTTAGGTGGGATCCTGGTAAGAATACCAGGATTCACTCACCACTGTGGAGACATGCTACCATGATAGGGACAGGAAACTCCCATAATTCATAGAACCAGGTTCCACTACTACAGATGCAATTTTTCTCATGCACTGTCTTATCCTTTCTGTTCTCTTCCAATACCTTTAAAAAGAGATGTCTCAAAAACAAACAAAATGATGAGCACCATCTTTAAGAAGAGAATGAGCAGAACATGTAGAGCAAGAAGAAAGAGGCTAACAGGAAGTGGTTAAGGGGACACTCACGGGCCAAGCACTCTGTGTTACCAATTCTTCCCATCTATTAAAGATATAACCATTCCTAATACTGCCTGAGTTTGGGTTTGGGGAGAAGACTCAATCCATGTTTACCTAAGAGCTTCTAAGTTTCCCGAGTAAAGGCTCCAAGAAGACTCAGGCTCTACAAAGTGGACTTAAAATGCTCCTGAGGAAGAATGTTTAAAGGTAGCGTATGGTGAGCTTTGGAGAGCCATGGTGGGGATCAGGAGATGAGTAGATTTGAGAGCCAGACCTGGGGTCCCCTGGGTTTCTGCCAGGGATCAGTTTTGTGATCAAAACTAAGTCAGTTGCTCCCTGAACCTTTATTTTTCTGTCTAAAACAGAAATAACTACACACACACCTTGTTCCATGGTTAGGGCCCTATTAGGCAAAACCACATTAATTGTTAATCTCATACTATGTTTTTAAATATAAACTCTCCAATTGTCTTTCCTATTTTTTTGATTTTTAACTGATTTTTTTGAAATTGTAATATAATTAAACCATTTTCTGCTTTCCTTTTTCTCCCTCTAACAACTTCCATGTCTTCCCCTTGCTCCTTCTCCAATTCATACCTCTATTTCTTTAACTGATATATATGTACACACACGTATAATTGTATATATAAATATATATATATATATGCAAAATGCATAAATACAACCTTTCCAGTATGTTTAATGTGTGTATATAATTTCAGGGCAGACAACTTTGTATTGGAAAAACAGTTTGGGGCTTATCTCTGGGGAAAACTAATTTTCCTGGCCTTAGCCTTTCGTAGCTGCCTATAGTCTGAAACAAGATCACTAAGAGTCTTAAGCCAGCCTAGGGCTACACAGTGTCAGGCCAGCCTGAGCTACAGCCTGAGGCTACTGAGAAAGAGAACAATCAAAGATAAAGGAGGGGAAAATGTGCAAGCAATAGAAAAAAATTAGAGAAACTAAGGTCTAGTCCTAATAGTTTTTTTTTTAAAAAATAAACTTCTAACAACAGTGTGTACAAAGAATAAAAACACAGAACATTATACAGCATTATGCTGAATATAGGTAGTGATCTTGAACAAAATTTTAGCAAATATTAAACAACAATAACAACAACAACAACAACAAAAACAGAAACAGGGCTGGAGAGATGGCTCAGTGGTTAAGAACACTGACTGCTCTTCCAGAGGTCCTGAGTTCAATTCCCAGCAACCACATGGTGGCTCACAACCATCTGTAATGAGATCTACTGACCTCTTCTGGTGTGTCTGAAGGCAGCTACAGTGTACTCATAAATGAATAAATAAACAAATAAATCTTTAAAAAATCAGCAGTATATAAAAAGTACAATTTACGTTGACCAGACAGGCTTTAATGAAATGATAATGGAACTAAAGATTAAGCAGTTAATACTGTCAACTAGTTGAAAAAGAGAAAAATTATGTAATAATTTTAATTGACATAAAAAAGTATTTGTCAAAATGCAAAAATCATTTATGGCAAACAAAGGAAGAATTATTAGTGAATTATAGATAGAAGAGAACTTCCTTACCTTACAGCAGGTATTCACAAAGGTTAAAACACTGTACTTAGCAATAAGGGACTTGAGGTCATTTGAATGAGAATGACTCCTACAGACTCCTAGAGTTTGGATGTTTGTTCCCTAGTTGGCGGAACTATTTGGGAAGGACTAGGAGGTGTGACCTTGGTGGAGTATGTGTGGCCCTGGTAGAGAAGGTGTGTGTCACTGAGGTGAACTTTGAACTTTTGGAGGTTTCAAAAGCTGGCACGTCTCTCTCTCTCTCTCTCTCTCTTTCTCTCTCTCTCTCTCTCTCTCTCTCTCTCTCCCCTGCCCTCCCCCCATTCCCTCCCCTTCCCTCTCCTTCTCCCTCCCTTCCTCCTCCTCTCCCCTTTCCCTTCCCCCTCCGCCTCTCCCTCCCTCTCTCTCTCTCCCTCTCTCTCTCCCTTTCCCTCTCCTCTCTCCCATTCCCTCCTCTCCCCATCCCCTCTCCTTCCCCCTCCCTCTCCCTCCTCCTCCTTTCCTTCTCTCCCCCCCTTCCCTTCCCCCTCCCCCTCTCCCTCTCCCTCCCTCTCCCTCTCTCTCCCTCTTTGCCCCTGGATCAGATGCAAGCTTTCACCTACTTCTCTATCATCATGGCATCATGCCTGCCTATTGCCATGCTTCCTACCATGATGGTTATTGGGTCAGCCTCTAAAACTAAGGAAGCCCTTGATTTCATGCTTTCTTTTATAAGTTGTCTTGGTCATGTGTTTGTTTGTTTTTTTTGTTTTTGTGTTTGTGTTTTAAACAGCAATTGAAAAACAACTAAAACATGACCTAAGGCATGTAAAGGTCCTGACCTAGTAACTCTGACTGCTTTTATTCAGTGGTGCCCTAGATATCCTATCCAGTATAATAAATAAGAAATAAAAGGAGAAAACCTAAATTTATTTATATGTAGAAAATACAAAATAAAATATAAAAATTCAAAATAAAAATAAAAACAAAAACAAACTACTACAATTAATAAACATTAGTCAAGTTTTATAACATGAAACTACCCCTATCAGTTATTTCTCTATACCAGCAATAAACAATTGGAAATTAGAATCCCCAAATATTTTCATTTACAATAGCATCACAAATCACTAAATGACTTAGGAATATACTTTAAAATATGTGCAAAATTTCCATGATGAAAGCTATAAAATTTTTATGGTAGAAATTAAAGAATAGATAAATTAATGAAGATATAGAAGTTTGTAGGTTGGAAGATTCAATGTTGTCCAAATATCAATTCTTAAATTGACCAATGAACAAATTAACAGAAGAAAAAAATGTTCAATAGGTTTACGGCACTCTCAGTTGTAAAAGCAAGGTTTTAAAATTGCTCCAAGCTAACTCTAGAGTCCATGTGGAAAATATAAATCCAACCAAACCGAACCAAATCAAACCAACAACCAAACAAAAAGAAGAGTTAACAAAGTTTGAAACAAAGTGGAATAAAGTTTGAAGATTTATTTTACTTACGCTTGATGTTTCCATCAACATTTACTAAATGGGGAAACCATTTGTGGGATTGTCTATACAACCGAACACAATTCAACAATAAAAATAAAAGAGAACACAGTCTGGGTGTGGGTGACAAAGTTAATGAGCTAGATGAGGTCTTGCATATGCGGTGCTAGAAGAGATGCATACAACATGCAGCCGCAGAAAACAACTGAGGGGCTGGCAAGACGGCTCCAGACAGAAAGCTGATTGCTGCCAAGCTTGATGGCTGGAGTTTGACTCTCTGGACACACAATGGTGGAAGGAGAGAAGTGACTTCGACAAGTTGTCTTTGACCTTCACACCAAACACCATCAACTCCAGCAAGAGACCTTAAAAGTATAATAAAACATTTAAAAAAGACCCCACTGGGCAAAATGGGAATCAGTTTGGAGATTTACTTTTGGGGTGGGGTAGGATTATTGACTGTCTCACTTGTTAATAGTTACCTAGATGTTTGCATTGTTCAAAACACATCAAACTGCACAGCAAACATTGCATAATAGGCTGAAGGAAATTTAAACTGATAAAAATATTGAAAGGAAAGCAGAATAGCAGATTTTTTAAAGGCAAGCTTTGGGGAATACACACTCTGAACTACTCTTCATCAGAGAGCTGCAGAAAACTGCTGTATATATCAACTGCTTTGAGACTTGTCTGTCCTTGAGCTTCAGAGTTCAGATTCCAAGCAAGGAGGGTCTGTGGGCCCTAGCCCAGGTCAGGGCCTCAAAGACCTTCCCATACCGACTATATGTAGTGCTTGTGGCATAGGTGATCTCTCAAAGATAAGTGAGGGTAATACCTAGCTAACTAGTTAGTCAGCCAGTCGGCCGGTTGGCCGGCTGGACAGATGGACAGACAACGCAACCAGTCAGCTCACAATAAATTGTCCTCTCCTGTGATTCCAGGGAAGAGCAAAGATGATGAGGGGCAGGCGTGGTTCAAACAGGTTCATTTTGCTTCAAGAAATAAAGAGTGTTCCTTTGTTTCACTATGAATTCACATAACGTAACGTAATTTGAACTCCGGATTATCTGCCAAGATAATTTGACACAGTTGTAATCGTGGAGGATTTTCTAGAAAGAGCTTCCTTCACGTGAGAAGAAACCAGGAAGGAGAGGATGGTCTGGCTGTCCGGTGTTGAAACTGTTACTCTTTCCTGCTTTCGTGTTTGTTTGGAAGTGAGCAGAATCAAGAAACTACTGTCTGAGAACTAGAAAGTTTTGTATCTTCCCAGGTTGTTGGGACTCAGTGTTCAGTCTGGAGGGGGAAAGTAGGCGGAGGAGCCGCTTGCTCAGGTCTATCCCCGGGTCTCCCGGGCGTCCTGGGCTGTCGGCAGAGGGAGCTATTCCCCAAGAAATCACCTCGGACGGCCTGGCAGCGACCCGCAGGGAATTCGGTGACGGGGAGCTGTCCCCGTGCCCGCCCCACAAGGCTGGCGGGTCACCCTCCAATCGCCTCCCTCCTCTCTCCCCACTTTCCCAGTCACTTAGCTGCCGCTCGATTCCTGGTGGCCTGGCTTGTTCCCCATCCCTTCTCCGTCCCACTTTTGCGCTCCCTCACCCCCGGGGACACGCTGTCCTGTCTGCTTGGTGGCGGACGCTGGCCCTGTCCCCCCAAATCCTTGTAGAGGGCCTAGACTCTTCTCCTGGGGTACTTTAAGGAGGGGTTAGCACTGGCACTGTGGGGCACAGCACTCGCCTATCACTCTTTGAAGCCCCGTGGTGACTCCAAGTTTGCCAACTTCTTCACTCAGTCACTGACGGGGGTCCCAGGAGTCCCGGCCGGAAGGAGCTTGCAGGTTTGGAGGGACCACAAGCGAGCGACATCGCTCCCCTCCCCAAACTTCCACCCCCCCCCCCCCCCCCACCGGCCACTGTCCTGGAGGCAGCAGCTGCAGCAGCGGCAACTGCTCGCATCCCAGCCAGGCTCGGGTTACCGCCTTCTTCCTCCAGCATCTCCAGCCAGACAGGGAAAAGCTTGTTCAAGTTTGCAGCAGGACTCGGTCCCTGTGCGAAACCGGGGTTCCGGGACGGGCCTGCTCCCCCGTGTCCCCATCTCCAGAGCTTAAACAAGACCCGCAAACATTGCTTTCTCCTGGGACTCTACTTGGAAACCAGCAGTCGCAGTTGGGAACAGATTTTGAATCTCAGCTGGAGTGGGTGAAGACCAGGGGAAAATAGGTTGCGCTGCCAATCACAGCATTTCAAGATCCGGTAAGAGTTTAGCAAACTCAACTCTGGAAGCCCTTGGCCCTGGTTGCTTGGGGGGATGGGGGGGTGCTTGGGGCCAGAGGGATTGTTTTCCCTTAACCAGGATTCCTTGGTTCCATGGAAGTGGTAGGAGGATGTGTTGTCCTGGTGGGTTATGTGCTTCCCCCAGGGATTTGTTGTCATTGTTTGTGTTTGGTTTTGTTATCTGGGACTGCGCAGGGAATGCCAGGGAAGATCTCCCAGTTATGGGTGTTTGTTTATTTTCTCTCTCCGTGTTGCTTTGCTTGCGTTTGTTCCACGTTGATTGTGACATTGGTGGGTGCAGGGAGATTTGGAGGGGGGGGGGGCGGTCATCATACAGCTCCGGCCTGGCCTTCCTCTGAGGTCTGTCCAGTACTACTCTGGGGTCTTGACTAATTTCCTAAACTTTTCTTTCTTTAGTCCTTGATACTCGGTTTGTGTTTGCTAGGAGGGGATGCCTCTCTTCCTGCCTTTGGGGGGAGACAAGGGGAGGCGGGGGGGTTACAGGCAGGTTCACAAACCATAGGTTCCTTGTCAGAATGCTTGGTTCCTTGGGTAATGCTGAAAGGGACAGTTCTTAAAGCTGCATTTACTTATTTAAGGAGAGCGTACGCTTGTTGGTCTTTTTCTTTTAAACCTCTTCATGCTAGGACTTTTTAACATCCGATCTGGGAAAACATTTTGTCTCTATTTTTCCTTCTGGAAGTATTTTCCTGAATGGCCCTACTGAATAAAAGAAACATGGGGAAGCATGCTTGCAGCTTCTTTCACACATAACCTCACTCGAACCCCTACATTTTTAAAGGAACAATGAAGGCCTGGGATTTGATTGCCCTGAATGAGGCATTATTTCTGCTTTTGGCCAATAATAGCCATGCTGTGCCAAGGCGGAGAATAGCATTCTTGATCCTTTATGCCAGGTCTCACTTTGTATACAGTATTCTCAAATAAAAAAAAAAACCTTCGGTCCTGATGGATAAAAAGATCAGGCCACATGGCATTACCCAGAAATCCCACCAGTCTGACTGGCGTGCTCCAAGGAGTCAGTTTGCACGGAGGAGTAGTTTTTGTTTTGTTTACAAGGCCAAGGAATTCCTTTGGTAGACTCCCAGGGTCTGGTGTTCTGGGCTAGGCACTCCACTCTGGTACTTAGCAGTTGTGTGGTTTGCTGTGGCTTCACACCTGTGTGTATGTCTATAAAATCAGGATGAAATAATCGTGCTTACTCTGGAGCCAAAGGAGTTAACGCTTGGGAAGTCCTGACAAGACCCACACCGAGGAGCAGTTAGCTATTATTATCATTATCTTTTTATTGAGCCAGCATTAATGGCTGTGTTGTTTTGATTAGCCGTGGTTAGTTGGTTAGCTATCAGCAAGTGTTAGTTGATACTTTTACTGAGAAGGACTTTGAAGACTGATCTCACCTTCAGGCTTTACCAATGCCTAGGACAGGAAGGTTTGCTCAGCTTGGCTCACATATGCTTTTTGCAGCATTTTGTCTGAGGTACTTTCAGTGGTAAGGAAGGTGCGTGAGATGGCTTCATGATTGGATGTCAAAGGGGAGTGACAACCTCTACACTTCTTAGAAACCTTTTGCGTCGGCATAGTTTCTTTATCGTACCTTTATGAAGGATCCCTTACGTTGCAGTGAGTTTTGTACTAATTTCTTTGGTTTTACTTGCTAGATGGGTATGTGTTGTTGCTTGATGACCGTCTCTGCCTTGCCTTGTTTTAAGTAGGCCAGCACTTTCTGTTCATGTGGCCGGAGCTCTCTAGCCCAAATACTTTAGCTATACATCTCAGCCCCTGATTAAAGATACACACAAACACAGCACTCTGAGGATTTCAATAAAGTATTCAGTGTGATCTCAGACAGGCTGCTTCTCTCTTTTGACATCAGTTTTATGATGTGTGAGTTTGTGTGTGTGTGTGTGTATGGGGGGGGGGGAGGTAGGGTAGGGAAAGAGCTTCGGTGTGCCTCCTGGTTATAAAGCCTTTCTATTAGTGGCCTTAGTTCACTGGTGACTGTGTTCAGTCCCCTTTCCCATTTTTAGCACTTGTTTGGGGTGCATGAATTGTGGAGTTTCCACCTTTGCAGGCTAACTAATGACAGGTAAAACTGGAAATGTACTGAGCCTGCTTATCAGCTGCTTTCAGACTTTGGGGTACATCAGAAGCAAGGAGGAAATTTTAAAAAAATAGATTATTATTATTTTTTTTTACCATGTGAAATTACCAACACTTGATCATTTTTTTTTACCTAAACAAATAACAGTTTCCTATGGTTTGTCCGTGTGTAAACCTTGGCCCCTCCTTGATTCAGAGACAGAATGTCTTGGGTGAAGTTGAACTCATCCACAAAGTCACACAGTGGTCCTGATGCCAAGCGAGTCACCTGCTCATTTCAGAGCAGTGGGTGTGTCTTCAGCACTTTTTCTTCAGTCTGATGAGACATTTCTAAAGTACAAATTTGATCATGGGATCTCCTTGCTTAAGTCCTTGGTGGATCACTAGGAAACCATCAGCATCTCCTAGGGGCTTGTTGAAAATAGTCTTCAAGTCAGGGTTGGAGGGATACTGGGTCCTACAAGTCCAGCCTCGGTACTGTCCTGCATGTGAGTGCCTTTGTGCAATCTCCTTTGTCCCTCTGTTCTCTGCATCTTTGCTTCCCAGCCCTCTAGTCCCAAGATTTCATTATGACCCCAAATCCATGGCACCCTTTCCTTTCCATGGCCTAGCTGTAGATGGCTCTTTCAGTTGAAAACGCCTGTGGCCTTCTTTTCTGTGTAAGCAGCTGCCTGCTATCCATTTATCTTTGAAGATATAGCTCAAATATCAGATGTTCCCTCTGAACTTTCTATTTTTCTCATAGGCAGTGGATGTCATGTGAGTTGCCATTCTCTGTAAACAGCTTTTTTTTTTAAATTTAATTTAATTTAATTTTATTTTATTTTTACAGTGTTGGTCACATTGTTATCTGAATGATATCCCCAGCAGGTGAATGAGTTCATCATTCCTTGTTGAAAGACCTTACTCAAATGGCTGGAATATAAAAGCTATATAATAAATGCTCCCCAAAATGTGGGAAAAGAGTGAATGAATGAACAGTATCTACTAAGAGTGTGTCTATTAAGAGTGGTGGAGAGGTCAGTACAGAATTTACTACATACCTAGACATGACCTATGAACTTCATAGAGGCAGGAAAGAAGACACAATAGGCTATCCTTGGGGCTTACAAAACACCACATAATACTAAATTAATGCTACATGTTCAACATCACAGTAGGTGCTACACGTGACACAGAGAGACAATTATACTGTTGCGTGCTTTTGCTTGTGAATAACAGTGTCTTGGTGCTGAAGCAGAGATGCCAATATCAATAAAAATAACCACCATTGCCTATGCTTTTCAGTACATTAGGCACATGTGTGGTAACTGGCTCAGTACTGTCTTTCTTAGTTTCCTACATGGGCACATTCCTGAAAGCAGGTCTCAACATGGGGCGGAACTGTGTGATATGAGGATGGTGGCCACAGAAGGTCAAATCATCTCTACATCTACTTCTATTTCATTGTCTAGACACAGCATCCAGTGTACTCCCCTTTCTTCGAGTTCATTTCTTAAACTTCCTTTGCTTTGGTTATTCCCTCCTTGAGAAACCAAACATTAGTTAGCCAAGGTCAATTGTCATCCGAGTCTGTTGGAAGCTTTGCCATTTTTTAGCATCTGTAATAACTTCCGCCTTTGTCCCACATTAAATTTAATTATAAATTAAATTTATAATTGCCAGTAAAGTTTTTATTTTTCCTGTCTCCACGCATTTTTCTGAGAATGAATTATGCAAATGGGAGCAAATGCTATCGCAACAAAGCTGAGCTATTGGTTCACGGCAATTCCACATAAAACAGACATGGGGGCAGTCCATCCACTGGTGGGAGATGGCGGCATCCATGAGCATCCATGAGTGAGCCAAGGAACTGAGGCTGTTGGACTGGGAACACAGCCCCAGAATGTGCTGCTGTACTCCCCAGTTTGCAAGGATGTGGACCCAGGATTTACTTTGAGAATTTTTTTTTTTTTGGTATGTAAACCTTTATTTCCATAGCTTTCCTTTTTTTCTTTCTTTTTTTTATTTTCTAAGTCTTTTTTATTTACATTCAAAATCATTTCCCCTTTCCCATTTCCTCCCTCCCTGAAAGTCCCATAAGCCCCCTTCCCTCCCTCTTTTCCCCATTCAACCCCCTCTCGCTTCTCTGTCCTGGCATTCCCCTACATCCAGTCTTTCCAGGACCAGGGGTCTCTCCTTCCATCTTCTTGGAAATCTATTGATATGCGTATTGTGTCTAGGGTATTCCGAGATTCTGGGTTTATCCCCTTATCAGTGACTGCATACCATGTGTGTTCTTTTGTGATTGGGTTACCTCACTAAGGATGATATTTTCAAGTTCTGACCATTTGAGAACTTATTTTAAGAATTGCCTCAATTACACACTTGTCCGTTCTCCTAATCTGAAATCCAAATTTTCTGTTCATCTCTTATTCATTTTGAACACTGAAGATGAGCTTTTGCCGTAATCATTGCTCTTAAACATATTTTTTTTTGTGAAGGGCTAATTTAGGCAGCTTAAAGCATTGCTCATGCTATGAATGAAGTGCAGTATTCACACCACTGGTGTTTTATTTTATTGAACTTCATCTGCACAACTGCCAGTGGCCATGAGTCTGTTCTTTGATGATAAATGCCATGCCCTGAGCCAGTCTGGAAGTGTGGCTGTAATACTACATCTGTAGTTAACACTATTAATGCCTATTGATTTCTCTCCTATTTCATTTTTAATGATTTATTCTCCCAGATAAAGAAACTATGTAAAGCATTCTAACCACCTCAATTTCCTACTCAGAGAGCAATAAATCATACACTCTCCTCCCCCTGCCCCGACTCCACTTGTAAGACAAGGGAAATAGAATTTCAGTGTGGAACGCCTTGTCTTGCTAGATGCATGTACAGGATATTAGCATCTGTTAAAACCATCAGATCTTTGGAGCAAGGAGGCCTCATTGTGGGGGTGACCAAGTACCGTGTTATTAATATCATGTCCAACCCAGATGAACTCTGCAAATATGGCTAACTCTAAAATACAGCTGCAGATGGCATCTTGTATAATAGGTCTTAAACAAATCTAAAATCTCTGGCTTTATTTTGTTGTTGTTTTGTTATTTTGAGACAGACAGGGTCTCATGTAGCTCAGACTAACCTCAGACACATTATGTAGCCAAAGACAACTTTAAACGTCTGATTCTTCTGCCTCTACCTTCCAAGTGCTGGGATTGCAGGCATGTTCTACCATGACTGGTTTATACAGTGCTGGTAATAAAACTCAAAACCTCTTGTGTGAAGATAAGCACTCTACCAATCGTAATACAGTCCCATCCTTCAGTTAGTTTTCAAAAAACATTTTGGGAGCTGGACAGATGGCACAGCTGTAAAGAGCACATACTGCTCTTTCAGAGGACCTAATCTGGTTCCTAGAACCCATGCTGGGGTGCAGCTATCAACACTTATACTCACATGCCCCAGGATTAAAGTGAATAGAAATATATCTTTGAAAAATGTCTTGGAGCTGGGCCTGATGGCACACACCTTTAACCTCATCCCTCTGGAAACAGAGAAAGGCAGATCTCTGAGTTTGAGTCCATCCTTGTTTATATAGTGAATTCCAAGGTAGCCAGGGCTACATAGTGAGACCTTGTTTCATACAAATAGATACTTTAGAGGTCCTGGAAATCGAACTCCCAGTATTGGGCATGTCAAGCACACATCCTCCCACTAAGCTCTGTACCTTCAGCCTTAAGAAAATGTGTTGATAGAAATATAAAACCAAAATTCGTCCATTCTAGTCCTCTTTTCATGGAATAAAATGGAACTACAACATCTTGGTTTCAAATTTAGGAAATGAATCCTTCAGCCAAAATGGAAAAAAAAATAAGTACTCTTCCCCACTGATAATCTTGAGAAGTGTATTTTTAAAAAGTGTTTGTTTTATTTTGTTTTGTTCTGAGACTAGGTTTAAGTATGTAGCCCAGACTAGACAAAATCTGAGTGGTCTTCTTGCCTCAGCCTTCCTAGCGTTGGGGTCCAGCCAGGTATGTACCACTATATTTGAATTTTAAAAGACACTTTATTTTGGATGAAGAATTGATGACAGCACATGACTTTGGCTTTTACAATTAATTGGCTTGAATTTTATTCTTACCTCCATTATATATTTATTAGGTGTATAGTGTATAACAATAAACATTACAATTGCCAAGAAAGAGTTAATCCCTTTAAAAAAATCTAGATTAAATATATATTCACACATAGATATTTTATCTATCTATCTATCTATCTATCTATCTATCTATCTATCTATCTATCTATCTATCTATCTATCTACCTATCTATCTATCTACCTATCTATCTATTCATCTATCCATTCAACCAGCCAGGTAGAGCTGGGTGTAGTCAGGGTTTGATAGGCAGGTCTGAGAGTGGTTTTAGGTTCATGCCAAGAAGAGGACTGGGTGTTCTGCTAAGTGAGGGTTTGTGTGGACAGGACACCTCAGGCAGGACAATCCCAGCAAACACATGGCAGTAGGAGCACTGAGGAACCATTTCAAAGGACTTGAGAATCGTTTTTATGACAGCTATTTATGGAGTCACGGGACTGGTTTCTGTCTGTCTCTCACATCACTATCTGAGTTTTAAAGGAACCCTTCCTCACATGTTACTGCTATTATTTTGTTATAGAGACCAGATGTGGGCACCCTATTGAGATTCAAATAAAATTTGGCTTAGAGGTCCTTCCCCATTCATGAGAAGGCATGACTGGAAAACTTGAGCCTTTTCACGCAGAGGGAGTTCACAGGAAGGGATGGCCAGGGCTCGCACTTTCTAGAGTCATCAGGGGTGGAATTTAGATTTTCTCTTGACCTGTTTCAAGATTGTTTTACCACATGATGGTGTCAGCTATCCCAGCCTGAAGCTACTTACCTAGCATAAATGTCATTCTATGTAGTAAAAGGCTTTGAGTTAGTTGACTTTTAAAGTTTAGGATTGTGGGGGAAGTCATACTTTAGTATTTAAAACAAAATATTACATATAATCTTTGTACATTTTTGAAAGGTTGGTGAGATACATTTCTACCAAGCAGATACACAAACCCACATACAAACTAAAAAAGAAATCTTTAAATTTGTGTGTGTGTGTGTGTGTGTGTGTGTGTGTGTTTAACTGGAGAACAAGCCCAATGTATGTATTATGCTAAACGGTCACTGTCACTTCTGCCTCTGAGCTACATCCCAGCCCAACGTGCTTGTTTTCTTACCCTGTTGTTGATGACAGTGACAGTGGTTTTCTTTGGTTCCTTCTGCCATCCAAAGCTGTCCTGGTCTGTTGCTTTCTGATGCTCTCAGTCTCTGTGGAATGCTCTAATACCCTCCCTTCTTCTTCTCTTCCTGCCCTGCCTCTTTCACTAACAGTCCCATTGTTTTCTGGAGAGCCATTACTGTTTTAAGCACCCCTGTCTCTTTTCCCATATCCTTTAGTGCCCTCATCATTATGCCTTTTGCTTTATAGACTAAGATTTATAACCCCAGCACAGCACTCAGTGTAAGGCCCAGTCAGTTTCCTTCTTGCCTCTGCTTCATCCCTTCAACAGATGTGCAAATGCCATCGGTGAGGCTGGAAATACTTGTACTGGGCCTAGGAATGTGCATTCTCAGCCAGCCAGGATGATGCAGATGGTCTAAGGGTGCACTAGAATTCTTGTTTGGGGTTACAGTGTCCCATTCAAATAGCACATTTATGTACTTTTCCTTTTTTGATTTTTAATTTTGGTGATGGCCAGAGTGGGCATGGAAAATAGCTGGTCTGTGAGAAGCTGTTCCTTTCCTCCCTACTTGGAGGAACAATAGCTGTAATACAACACTGCTCATGTGACAAACAGAGAAAGGCACCCATTGTTTGAGGGGTTGGCTGATGTTCCACTTGGCTCTGGCTAGCTGTCCCATTGAGCTTGGTAGCCCCAAGGAAGCAGACACACTTAAATCAGATAGACAAAGAAAGGAGGTCAAGGCCCTTCCACATTAAACTTATTTGCAGCAATATGTAGGAGGTAGGCTTTGGGAAGGCAATGTAATTCTGGGGAAGACTCATTCATCTACTGCTTGAAGCTGCAGATACACCTCAAGGAAAACATGAAGTTGTTGGAACTCCAGTGTGTCTTTGACCAAGGATTTTTTTTAACCATTGTCTCTCTGACTTATCTGATTATAGGATTTTATTGTTTATTTTATAAGACTAAAAGATCTCCTTCTATGACATATTTCTTAGCTTCTTTCTTCAGATTCATCAGAACAGATATCAAGCCTATGGTTTGGTAGAAGGCTTGCCTAGCACAAACAAAGACCTGGGCTCAATCCTTGTCAGCACATAAACTGGGCATGGGGACACAAGCCTGTAATCTCAGCACTTAGGAGGTAGAGTCAGGAGGGTCAGGACTTCAAGGGTATTTTCAGTTCCATGGTGAGTTCCAGGCTAGCCTGAGGTTGTTAATCAACAACCACCAACAATACCTAAGTGTCAGTTCTGAAAACCTCCCTGGATTATGGCCTGATGTCTCAGAGGAAGATTTCTTGGGTAATGATGATTAATTATATCAAGTGTTAATCATTTCCATCAAAATCTGGATTTGAACAGAGATCTTGCATTTGAGAGTTACTTTTTGAGTTTAAACTATAATTAAATCCACCTGAAAGTTACCGATATAGTTGGGAAGTTATAATGCTATGTAGATACCATCCCTCACTGCCAACTCCTCAATAGGATCCCTGTTCTTGATGGAAAGAGTTGCAAGCTTCCTGTAAAGATCTAATTGTGAGACCAACAACTGGACACATTCTTTGAATCAGAGGAAGATTCAAATTTAAGGTCATATCCTCTGCAAAGGTCGCCGACTTTCCAACAGAATTGTTCTTTTAGCCTGATTACTCCCTTTACGAAAAGTATGTCATTCATTCAGACTTTGCCTCTGGGTTTCTTTCAAAAGGACACTATGTCCCTAGTTCCTGTGCTTATTTGTGGGTAGCTATTCTTTGTGAGGCTTTCTTAATTTTTCTTTTCAATTAGACAAAGAATATTGACCTGAGGGAAGCAGAGGAGGAGAGCCTTGCTGGGTGTGATGGGTTCTAGAGATCACATTTGTATCAAGTGTTCAGGCCGCTGGTGCCCTGGGCCAGTAGGAATCCTTTCTCTTCTGAGATAAGAGATTTTGTGGCTAGCAGCATCTGCCTTAAGTACAGTGGGACTCAGGAGAGGGCAATATATGACTTACTTCAGGTCACTTAGAGCTCCTAATTAAGTCAGTTTTGGAACCTTGATTATAGATTATCATTGCAAATCCATTAAAGAAGAAGAGACAAGTGGATTGTGGAGAGGCAAGTATCTTCATTTTCATTAGTTTTCCACTCTCATCTCTCCCATAGTTTGTTTATCCTTTAGTAAATGGGGCTTTGGTGTTGCCAAAGATATGTATGCCTTTAGCGCAGGAAACAGTGGAGGGGGAGCTTCACAGAGCAAAACAACCATGCTAAAAATCTAGCTTTATCAGTTAATTAATTTTCAATTCATTGTCATTAGGCTGGCTTGTTGGCTCTGTTCGTATGAGATAGAGAGGCTCTCTCCTTGGGACTCGGGGGTGGGGTGGGCTACTATACTATACTTGAAGTCACATAAAAGTTAAGTGTTGGCTGAAAACGATAGGGGAGTTCCACTGTGTCTCTTTGTTGTTGTTTCTTACCTGGGGTCTTTTGTTTTAGTTGTTCATTATCTTAGTGATTCCTTTTGATGTTGTCTGTGCCCCAAGTGGCATGTTTAATTCTTAAGCTCTCTCAGGCACAGGATGCTTGTGGGACTTAGTTTTCTATTAACATCTATGTTATATCCACAGAGGGCTTGGGTTCAATCAGATGCTGCTTATATAGATGTGTTCAGCTCACTGGAAATCCTTGAGCATTTTGATGTGCTTACCCCCTTTTGGTGCACTTTGCTATACATGGTGAAACATTATAATACTAAAGCCCCATGTTTACTATGGAATTACATTAATGATAGGCAGTGGTAACCTCTGGGAGCTCCATTGCCTCATCATATGGATTTTGCTATGGTAGAAGGATAGAACTTGAATGTGTAGGAGTTACCTACCCTCCCATAGCAGGAAGAGCCAAGGTACAAATCAACAGGCTCACCCAGATATTGTGTTTGTCTAGGCAGCAAATCCGGTATTGAGAGGTCAGCATGTTAGCAGAATACCATTCTTAAGAATCTAAACTCAAGATAGCTCAAACAGTAGGCTATCGTATCTTTACCTTCTTCCAATTCATAGTAATATGCCAAAAACAAAAAACAAAAAAAATCTCCAAAAAACTAGGAAAGGACCATTTGGATCATGGGTGTATTTTTTAACTCATTAGATGACTGTTGTCCTAAATTCTGATATTGTAATAAATACTTCTAGCACACACACACACACACACACACACACACACACACACACACACAGACACTCTCACACACACACACAGGCATGTACCCACACGTGCGCACACACACACACACACACAGGCATGTACCCACACGTGCGCGCACACACACACACACACACACACACACACACACACAGGCATGTACCCACACGTGCACACACACACACACACACACACACACACACAGAGGCATGTACCCACACGTGCACACACACTCACATGCACAATTACATACCTTACTTTTTTCCACAGCAGCACACAGTGATACGTGTGTTCCCACCTCTTGCCTCTCACCTGTCTCACCAGACTTAGCCAAGCTCCACAGTGTTAGTGGGTGGGGGTGGTGTAAAGCAGCACGGCAGGTAGCACTTCCTGTCCCATGGCAGTCTGTCCTCCTGTTTTCCATCATCTATCAGTGTAGGGCCATCTTGATAGTACCAGCATGAGTCATTGCATTTGTGGGACACCCAACTCTGTATTTTTAATATGGGATAAAAGATTTAACTGGAAGAAGAATAGAGTGGTTTATTTTCTAAAGGAGAGTCTGGGCCATTGACTTGGACATGAGTATCCCATCTGTGAGAAATCTGAGTTCCTATTTTGTATTTTTTCATTTTGGACATGGAGGTTAAAGGTTAGATATTGATTTATGTAAACATGTGATTATAGTTGTGGGATAATAAGACAAGATTTTGATGGTCTTGGTCTGTTCTTGCCTTTACTGTATGAAATATGACAACCTAGTCTGAGATTCAGTCTCTATTCCTAACTCTGTGACTTTGAGCAAAGGGCAAACTCTTTGAGATCTGTCAATTTTCTGTGGCATGATAATAGCATGTAACTCAGTTGTGTGTACTGTAGTGCCAAGCATGCAGTAAGCACCCAGGACCTACTCTCATCGTGATTCAAAGCAGGTCACATGAAAGCAAGGAAGAATAATGAACCCATCCAGGAATTAGACCTGCTTAATGCTTCAAATGAGTGATGCACTCAAGCACTTAAATCAGATTCTGCTAATTAGCACAGAGAGTTTAAAGTGTGTAGTCGCCAATATAAATGCAAACTATAAGGGATTTTAAAATGTTCTGAAGTATAAAAATGATAAAATTTACTAATGAGCATATATGTTTAATTATAGTATTTTGCTAAAAGAAACATTATCTTGACTATAGGATTAGAAAAAGCTGCTGGTACAGTTCCTAGTACAGAACTCACTCATCAAAGGTAATGGTGAATATAAGACAGGCACTCCAAGAAAATCTTGCGAGTACACATTCATGGAAGCATTACTTAAAATAGTCCAAACTATTTTGGTGAATAGACTCACATGTCCATCAGTTGAGGATGAGAGACCATGTAAATATGCACTGGAATATTATCTGGTCACAAAAAAAGGAATGAAGCCCAACAGCATGTGTCCCAACAGGGATGACTATGCTACATGAGAGGAGGTATGTACACAAGTCTACATGGCACTTTATTCCATTTACATGAAGAATCTAGACAAGAAAAACAAATACTCTCAGAATATAGATTGGTGGTTTGTAGGGCTTGGGAAGGGAATGGTAGAGGAGACTGATAAATATTTGGTGTCTTGTCTGGAAATGGATAGCCACAATGATGCTATTTGTAAAACATGGTTAAAATGATGAGTTTTAGGTTACATCAACTTTACCCCAATTTTTTCCACTTTTTAAAATATCCAGATGTTTTATGTTTGCGTAAGATGTGTCTATCTGCATGGATTGAGCAATCCGTGCTCACTTGTGTCTGCTATGAGGTAAGGCTTTGCTGCTTGCTGGGAAGGATGCTAAAGATGAAAGACACTGCAGTGTTTTTAGGAAGATGGGAGAGGATGAGGGAACAGGGGACAGACTGCAATTAAACCTTCCTCAGATCCCTGAATTTGGGTGACTAGACAGGGCTTTGTGGAGGAGATAGAACTTTGAAAGATAGGTGAACTCTGTGCCATAAAATGAAGGAAGAGAGAATTCTAGCTTGGAGAAATGTATGTGTGTGTGTGTGTGTGTGTGTGTGTGTGTGTGTGTGTGTGTGTGTTGGGGTGAGGGGTACAAGGCAAGGGCAGCAGGCAGAGGCCAACACAGTGGCATGTTTATGATCAAGTATTGATAAATAAGGATGAAAGTATACATTGGAGACAAGGATGGAAGTCTTAGACGTTGTTGCTAATGTTTAACTTTCTGGGCCAGGGAGGTGTGTGTACCTAGGTAGGTGGCATGTCTCACATAGGAAAGGGTTGTTTAGTGAAGGCAACATGTCAACTGTGCTACGAGAACCCCAGGGTGGAAATTAATAGTTTAAATCTGAGCCTTGGGGATTAATGTCAAGTGATTGAATGCAGCCTATGCTACCAAGAAGAAAGCAGTAGCTTGCAAAGGTTTATTGTTGATGATAGGACTATAAAACAAAATAGTGGGTGACCTTGAGGAGACCAGTGCAGTGATTTCACCGAGTCTACACAAGTGCATTGATAAATAATTTCATTAAATGATTTTTTAAATGAAGGATTTTTATGTGTGTGTGTGTGTGTGTGTGTGTGTATGTTTGTGTTTTATGTGTTGTCCCATTTGTGTGGAAGCCATTGGGTAATATCAGTGTTGTTTCTCGAGCCAGCCACATTTTATTGAGACAGTGTCCTTCAGTTGGCTCATCTGGCTGGCTAGGAACCTTAAGGTATCTGTCTGTCTCAGTCTTTCCAGTGCTAGGATTCCAAACTTCCAGGAGCAAAGATGTCTTTGTACTCACAGATAAGCACTAGAGAATCCAGAGATGTTAAATGCACAGAGTTGTCTCTTCAAAGAAAGAGATGTATGACCTGTTTTCCACCCAGAAAGTTGGGAATGGAGATGGCTAATAGCTTAGGTAGTCCCTGCACTAACTATAGAGCCAGGCCATACCTGGCTATCCCAACTTCCTACAAGCAGGACCAGAGATGGTTAAGAGTCTAAGAGATTTCTGTGCTATCTGTATGGCCAGGGGCTCCCCTAGGCTCCTATAGCCAGGATTGGATGTGGCTGATAGCCCTGATGAGACCTGAACTTTCTGTATAGCTGAGACCACACTGGATCCTCCCCTAGGCTCTTAAGATAACACATGTAGCCTATCTATAGAGACCATCTTCATGGAAGAAGTGACATGTACTTCTTGAGGAGAGTTTCGATGTAATTATGCCTCATTGCGTACACATTGTGTGGAATTGTGTTACATCAAGGAACTTTATTTTTTTCAAATTGTACTGTACTTAATTTAAATATGCTGAAAATAAACTGCCCATGTCAGTCTTTAATACTGCCTTGTCTTAAAATTTGAATCCATACTAGCTCCTGAGTCCCGTTGAAGCAGATTTCCTTCTTCTCTCACATTGACTAACACTCTGCTGTCCATGGTCTCTGCAGAGACCTGCTGCACCAAGCACGTGCTACCAGCCTGGCCTTTTCAGTTCATGGGGTTTTTGGGTCAAACCTCTAATTACAACAGAAGCTCTTTACTGAATAAGCTGTCTCCCCAGCGAAGTATATTTTATTAAGCACCTACTTATTGTCTTGGATGCAACTGTCTATGCTAGGGATAAGGTAATGACTAAGGTAAGTAAGTTCCTACACTAGAGGATTTTCATTCTAACATACATTGTGAGCACTCATTGTTACATCTAGTGGACAAGTGTAGTTGAAAGCTTGAGGCGTGGGTTGCTATAATGTCGTTTAGCACATGAACTCAGAACCAAGCTTCCAGGATTTGGCCCATTCCTTCTTATTGGATGTTTATGTTTAAGTCAGTTACCCAGTGTCTCAGTTCTTTTATCACTTAGGTGGGGGATAACGATGTTACTTCCCTCACAGAGCTGTTTAGTCATTGATTGAGACTATAAGTAGAGGGAGCTGGGCACTGCCATCCAGCACATGCTCAAACTCCGGTTTATTTGCTTGTGAGTATCTGGTTTCTATCCAGAGATTTGTCTGGGTCACTTCTGTTTTTCATTCAGCCTATTCCACAATCCTTATGTAATGATCTCAGGCCTAAGCTCTCTTTTATATGCCATACTGTGTTGGGTATGAACTTGCTGAGTTAATCAGCATGCAAACTCAGCTTTTCGCGCTGCAGGCAAACAGCAGAGTCTTTATAAACAAACTGCCGTCTAGATCTTGGCTTGGGAAGAAATGTTCAGAAAATGCCCCTCTTCACTCTGCATGAAGACATTGTGTGACACATCCTGGCTGAGGTACAATCTTCAGTGCTCCGAGTCTGGTTATAGTAAGCATAGTCTGTGCTGCAGGCCTTACTCATGTAGTCTCTCTCCTGAGACAGCCATAGCTTGAATTTAATGTCTTTGTGTCCCCTCATCACAAGTATCACAGGCCACTGCAGCTCTGTACCTCTTTCCCTTTCCATGAATAGGAGTGAATAGACAGACATGTCAGAAACTAGAAGGAAGCTTGGAGCTTATGGGAAGAGCTTATAAGCTCTGAAGGCCTTTCTTTCTCTGGCATAAATTGTTTTTGGGATGTACATTCCTAGGACATAGATAATCCATTGTACCTTCTTTCTGTCCCAAAATGATTAAGTATGGTGCTATGAACTGAATCATACCCTGCCCCACTGCCAATTTTCTGTTAAATCCCTAACTTCCATGTGACTGTGCTCAGAGATAAGACCTGTCATAAGTTGATAAACAGTTACATAGAGGCACTCTAATGGACCCCCATTTAATAGGGCTGGTGTTCTGATAAAGAAATGAAGAAGGGGCTAAGGAGATGGTTCAAAGTCTGTAAAGTGCTTGCCACATAAATAGGAGGACCTGAGGTCACTTGCAAAGCCAGGCATCAGGGTGTGGCACTTATAACAACTGTACAAAGGAAGGCAGGGGCAACTGGATCCTCAAGGCTCTTTGGCCAGCCAGTCTAGTTTATTTGTGACTTCCAGGAGGATGAGAAATGCTGTCTCAAAAGGTAAGTGGGTAGTGTCTGAGGTTAACCTTTGACCTTCACACACATGCATGCATGTATTCACCTCCACACATGTATACAGGTACACAGAGACTGCTAGGGAAAGGACTTAGGAGGGAAAGGACAAGACCATGAGTAGCTTTGACAGGTGCTACCGAGGACACTAATCATGCTCTAGTTCCTAGGGAGATAAATTGAAAGTGGGTGTGGTTAGAGAGTGATCCTTAAGCTGCCTGGTCCTGATATTTCAATTTTCAATGGTTTAGATGAGTTTTTAAAGGATGAAGGAATGATCTTGGGTGAGGTGATCAGAGCTTGTGAGTGCTAGAATGATCTTCTTGACCTCGATGACTGGTCCTTGGGATGTCAGCACAGTGTCATTGCCCAAGTTAGACAAGGTTCTTCAACCTACCCTGCTTACCTGAGGTTTCAAAAGCTGAATGTATTCTCTGCCAGGGATCTCCTAGAACCAGATGAAGAAGATATCTTTATTTCTCAGATGATGAAGATATGGCAGCTTTGAGGTATATATAAACAAGAGTAGGGGAGGCTTGGCATTGGATATTTGTAGCCTTGAAATATGTAATCCTTGAATTATAGTCACAGAATGCTTGCAGGCTCATGAGACAGAATTTGGGGTTATTGATGGTTCTAACTACTTATCAGCAGGATGACTCAACGTCATCTGCTGATATTCTGAGGTTGGATGATCTATTCCAGAAACTGGGACAGAATAGAAAAATTGAGAAAGAAAGGTGTGACTCAGGCTTGCAAAGACCAAATCTTCCCTGGGGCAATCCATAAGGAAGTTTAAAGATGGTGTGGACAGTCTGATGATGACCCAGTTTTAGGTTTGCTGCACCTACTGAAGCTGACAAAGGATATGGAGGAAGATGCCCTTCTCCAGGCAGGCTCAGGATGGCACTGCTTAGAAGACAGCAAAAACATCTGGTCATGAGCACACTAGTAGAACTCACACTCCAATAAATGACCACTATCAACCAACCCCTACATTGTGCTGCCAAAGAAGTCAATGTAGTTTCCAGATAAACCCTTTGTCATGTCTGTGCCTATTGAATGTTTCCCAGATGTGTCACCAACCAGGGGATATGCCATTCTACACTGATAATTATTTAAATCTATCCCTATGGAATGTTTGAGACTGGGTAGTCCTGGCTGACCTAGAATTTGCTGCATAGACCAGGATAACTTCAAATTCAGAGGTCCACCTGTCTGTGTCTCCTGAGTTTTGGGATTAAAGGCATGCACCATCATTTTCAGTGCCCCCCCACATAAATTTGTTGTTAATATTTTATTTTATTTTCTATATTTTTTTATTTACATTCCCAATGATTTCCCCTTTCCTGGTTCCTCCCTCCCCGAAAGTCCCATAAGCTCTCTTCTCTCCTCCTGTTCCCCATTCAACCAACCCCTCTCACTTCTCTGTCCTGGCATTCCCATACATCCAGTCTTTCCAGGACCAGGGGTCTCTCCTTCTATCTTCTTGGAAATCAATTGATATGTGAATTGTGTCTTGGGTATTCCGAGTTTCTGGGTTAATATTCCCTTATCAGTGACTGCATACCATGTGTGTTCTTTTGTGATTGGGTTGTTAATATTTTAAATGTACAAACTTGTACAAAAACTTTGTTGCTTCATGCGCACAGGCTTTCAAAAGAACAGGCTAGAAGATATAGGTGCATGTGCTGCCCAGAGCTCACTGAGATATCAGCTAGTTTTGTTTAGATGCAGGTGTAATAGTGACATGCAAACAAATATGTTGTTATTACTTTCCAGGAGTGCATTGTCTTCATTGATGATGAAGAGCGTGAGCTGTGGCTAACAAACTTATTTTTATGGAAATTGAGTAGTGATGCTATGCAATCCAAACAAAAGGCTGAATTGAATGCTGAGGTTGATAAAGTGTGTAATAGTCATCTTTGCACTTTTGATGTATCTGGTTCTGAGTACCACTCTCATAGTAAGTCTATGGTTATCAGTGTATTAAGTATGAACATGCAAAGTAAATAAGTGCTAATGAATGAAAACCAGAGGACATATCGATAATGTATCTGTCTACAAGCTACATCTACAAGGGTGAGGACTCTAGCTTGAGACCAAGCTGCCATCTTGACCTTCAGCTTCCAGTGCCTTCAATCCCTAGAGACAGTTAGTGTTTTCTGTTTAAGCTCCCAAGTTCTGTGGTATTTATTTTTTATAACAGCCCCAGCAAATCAGCACAATCAAAAAAAATGTTAAAACATTTTTTGTGGACCTGACACATTTTAAGATTATTTGGAATTATGGGGGCGTATGAATCAGATGAAAATCTGAACTAATCCATAGTCTTAATACTTATTTAAGTCTTGACTTGTCTTCTACCATACACTGGTGAGGGAAAAGGTTGTGCCGCTGATTTTTAAAATCACTCCAGCTCTATCTTGCCTCCACGAATTAGAACCGTTTTCAAGAGTTAGCAGATGAGAAAAGAGCCTGGAAGGTGGAATAATTGGCTTTGTAGTCATTCCTTCATGAGATGGAGCCAGTGGTGAGACAGTGAGCAGGGACATCAGCCCAAGAGGCAGCATTTGATGTGGCCGGAGGCAGAGAGAGCTTCTCCAGGTAGGAAGGAGGCACCACTCTCCTGGAAGCAGGCACAAGGAGTTCCTCGGCCTAGATGAGGCAGATGGCTACCTTTTATTTCAGGGAAGACTAACCTGGAACAGAGGCACTTTTCTCCTGCCATTGATAAAACAACAAAGCCAAAACAAAAGGCTTCTGATGCAGAGCTCTGCCAGGCTTGTGCTGGGGAAAGAAAAAGTCTTTCCAGGCTGTAGGATGCTTTGTAGTGTTGTCTGTGCTGCCCCTGAGGAATGTTCAAAGGGCCTATCTGCGGTTTAGTACTGCTGTGCAGTTTGATTTTTATGATAGCGTTATCCCATTAGGCTAACCTTCTAAATTCCATTGTCCTCTCCCAGCACAGTTGTCTTTGGTTGAGGCTATGGTATAAAGTCCAAAGATCTGAAAATGATTATCCATCTAGGCCTTTAGAATATCAAGCAAGTGTTTATCTAAAGGACATAGCTGGGACTTCTCTGGATTTTTCAGCCATGACAGGCAGATGCGTTGACTGTCTCCAGTCAAGGAAGATTTCTAGTGGCTTGACCTAAGGAATGGCCTACTAAGCTGGAGAATTTAGAAGAACTGTTTCTGTTTTGTTTGTTTATTGGCTAGATTGTGCTGTTTGTACAAATGAGATCTCACAATTAAGGCAAACATGGCATGTGTGTTCATTCATTGGTACTAAAAGAGACTTTGGTGTTTCTATGGGCTAGTGACTTAAGCATGCCTTCTCTGTTTCTTTTGATGGTAAATTATGCCACTCCTGAGAAGGATGGTGTCTTAGGGTTTTGCTGCTGTGAACAGACACCATGACCAAGGCAATTCTTATAAGGACAACATTTAGTTAGGGGTAGCTTACAAGTTCAGAGGTTCAGTCCATTATCATTGAGGCAGGAAGCATAGCAGCATATAGGCAGGCTTGGCATTGGAGGAACTGAGCATTCTACATCTTGTTCTGAAGGTGAACAGAAGAGGACTGGCTTCCAGAAAGCTAGGAGGAAGGTCTTCAAGCCCACCCCCACAGTTACATACTTCCTCCAACAAGGCTATACCTCCGAATAGTGCCATTCTCTATGGGCCAAGCATATTCAAACCACCACAAACACTTCTTGCCAGTATTTTTTTTTTCAGAACAAAATATTAGCAAGTAAAAAAAGGGGTTGAGGGTGAGTTCTAAAGACTAGCTCTTTAAACACAAGCAGCTTCCCAAGGTGTGCAGACACTGGACCTGCCTGTGTCTCAACTAGAGGGAAACTCTGGGGACGTGCAGGGAACTTTTTGTTCATTCACTATGTGTTCCCTCAAATGGGATGAGGTGACTGGACTTAACTGTCAACAATCAGCCATTGTGCCCAAGATGAAATGACCAGGCACAGTGCTACAACATACATTCGTTTGGACCCAGCAGCTGTTGGCAGCTAAGCTGCAATGGGGAGTGAGGATGCTTGTTACTGGGCAATGATATTCTTATATTCATGGTTGAATGTCAACAGAGAGCTAAGGGGAAGACAGCCAGGCTCAGTTAGGCATATATGAGGGACTTCCTTTTAGTACATTTTCGCTTCATTGACCCAGTGCAAGTTTTATCAAATTGTGCATATCAGGATCAACTCAGTTTGTGATTGCCAGTGGGACACACAGCATGGCTGCTGCTCTAGAATTGAATCAGTTGGAGATAATGTTTTGGTATTTTAATCTTTGTGCAGGGGAAGCAGTGACTTCCAGCTGCAGGTCTCGAAGCTGAGGTCACTGATCCACTCACGTACTTTTCTTGCTTTGCTTTGGCATGGCCTTGAATGAAACTACAAAATGCTTCTTGAGTAAAGGACACACTGTTTCATCCACTGCTCAGCTGGTTAATCGGAGTGGCAGAATTCTTTGTGTACTGTATGAGAAGCATAAAGAGTTGACGTTGAGTTCTAGCTCTGCTTGGTATAAAGCACCGGATATTCCTCTGCAATGTTTCTACAATAAGAAGATCAAGAAGATGCTCTCTGACCTCATGAACTTGCTAGGGAGACCCAAACACTGTCTGGAACATAGAGTGCAGCTAGTTGGCTATAGGGATGGAGCAGTGAGGGCTCCTGTTGACTGCCTGGAGCCAAGCCTAACCTTACCTAAATAGGACCTTGGTCTGGTAATGAATCTTGACACTAAATGGAGAAGCCTCAAGCACGTGCCTTGGAGAGCAGCTCTTCCTGCCCCTTCCATGCCCAGAAGCAGCTGAAATCAGTTACAGATGTCTACTTTATAGGGACTTGTTTCTTATGTTGCTTCCTGGTTAGCCTGTAGCCCATGCTTGTCTGCAAAACCCTTTCCGGTTAAAGTATGTGCTTCCCCCGAACCTCAAGAATGAACTAACTGCAGACTAAAATGCAAACCTCCTGCCCAAACTACACCCCCATTTCTTCCACCACACCATGATGGCTCTAGAGAAAACTATGCAAATACAAATCATGTTCTTTCTTCACTGAACTATTTCTTTAATGAAAAAAAAAAGATCAGCTTTAAAATATTTTTTAAGCTTGATCTTTGCTTCTAGTCCCCAAGAGATCCTGAGATGCAAACACCAGGTGACGGCACAGAGCCCCGGTTCCAGGAAGCCATCTGCAATCCTCAGACTGGTCTCACTGGGTATTAGGGCTCAGGACCTCCCTAATCCGTGCCACTTGCCCTGACCTGAGCAGACCTTGTAGAAAGACAGAGTCTTGCTGTCTCTTCATAGAGCAGTTGCTCCAAATCCTCACTACAGCTGTGCCCTGCTTTGTTGGAAAGTGTGGGGTGACTTAATTTTTAAGCTCCGTTCTCTCTATAGGTATTATAAATAACAACTGGTCTGCGGGAGCACTGGCCAGAGCACTTGCCATCGTCAGCCTTCTAGACACAAACAGCTGCGTTTCGTGTAATCCCAACATCATCGGCAGTTATAGGTGAGGAAGATCTGAAACCCCAAAGCTTTATTGACGCAGAAAAATCTAAACCGAGGAGTTAAGAACCTCGAATTCTGTAGAACTGAGAACAGTACAGAGCATAAAAAGGGCAGTGGTGGCTGAGATGGTGATGTCAACAGTCGCGTCAGCAGGGGACCTCTGCCGGGCAATGGTCAGGGTGTGGACTCTTTGACCACTCTGCACACTCGCTTCAAACCTTGGGTGTACATTTGGCTTCCACTAACTTAAAGTTAAGAAAAGCCTAAACTGCTTTCTTTGGGATTCCCCACTTGAGTTCAGGAGAGACTACTGCAGATTAGAATTCTCTAGCAGCCAGGAGGAGATGTGTGTGGAGGAACAGCTTGCCGTGGGGGGCTGTTTTTGCCTTCCTTCTTTGCAGTCTCAGGTTGTAGCATTTTGATTACTAGTCCAAGTGTGAGCCATGGAGGGATGCAGAGAGAGTCTGTCTTAACACAGCTGTCCAGCAAAGAGAAGGAAACAAAAAGCCTCTTTGGGGAGACATCTGTTGCTCCCTTGAACAGGCCTTGATTGTAGGCATTTCCCCCCATTGTAGTAAGAAACACACGTGTCATAAAATTTGCCAGCTTTATTTATTTTCTTAGCATTCTCTTTATGTATTCTCTCCCCCTCTTCTGTTTAAAATTTGTTTTTAAGAAATATGAGCATGTTTTGGTCATCCTCACCCCTCCCCCACTAACCCGTTTTAAATACTAGACTCTGTAGCATTTTAAGAACACTCATGTCGGTGTGGAACCGTCAATCCAGTCTGTCTCCAGAAGGTTTCTGTGTTTCCCAATGGAAGCTCTGTACCCCTTAAACATCAGCTCCCTGTTTCCTTCCCACTGGCCCCTGGAAACCACCACTCTACTCTCTGCCTTGATGAATTTGACTTTGGGAGGCGCTCATATAGACTGAATCATTTGGTGGCTGATGCTTCATATGAACATCTTAGGGTTCACCCACATTTCAGCATGTGCGAATCTTTTCAAGGCCAACTGTATTCTGTTTGCCAATATGTGCTGTGCATTCAGAGGTATTCGTGCTGTTTCACCCTCTGAGAGATGTGAATGAAACAGTGGGGTGGAAAATTTGTTCAAGTCTGATTTCAATTCTTTTGAAGTAGATAGATGCCCAGAGGTGAAACTGTTGCATGTTAATTCCAAGGTGTTTTGTTTTGGTTTTGTTATTGCCATTGTTTCTTTGCTTGCTTTATGAGGCAAACAGTTTCCCACAGTGGTTGCTCCATGTGACCCCTCCACCAGCAGTGTGTAAGGGCTCATTTTTCCACTGTCACCAGTATTTATTATTTTCTGATCTTTTGTGTCTTAATTGCAGGGTGTGGAGGATTAGTTATCTTGATGGGATGGAAGGGACTTTCATTTGAATCCAACCTGCCAATGATCTCATGTATATACATTCTTATAATATATTCTTAAGAAATAATATAAACTTTTTTCTTTAATTTTTGAGACAGGGTCTCATTGTTGAGCCTGTGATCCTTCTAATATTGGGGCTGCAGGACTGTGCCAATACACTCAGCTATCGCTTTCTTCTTGAGATGTGTGTTCCTTTGTGAAAGCACAGGCTGTGCTCAAATACGCCTGGGTTCAAGAGATCCTCTCACTCCAGTTTCTATAGTGGCTAAGATGACAGCACAGGTTGTTACCATGCTTGGTTCAAAAATGATAGTCATTGATATTCAAAAATAGTTTCTTTTTATTGCAATTAGATTATATATATATATATATATATATATATATATATATATATTTGCATTAGTTATCTGAATGGGATGGAAGGGGCTCTTATTTGAATCCAACCTGTCAATGAACTATGTAATCTTAATGTTGCTCCATTAGAAAATCATACTATAATTACAAAGATTTAATGCAAAGATTCGGTGCATTTTTTTCAGCTTTATTGAGATGTGATTGACAAATAGAATTAGATATGTTTGCAGTGTTCAAGATGATTCTCTCTCTCTCTCTCTCTCTCTCACACACACACACACACACACACACACACACACACACATACACACACACAAGTCCATTAGCATATCCTTTTCTTCCTTCTGAAAATGCTTAGAGATGCTTCTTAGCAAGTGTCAAGTTTATCATACAGTATCCTTCACCTACATCTTCAGAACTTGTTCATAAGCAGAAGTCCACACTCTGGCTATCAGCTCTCCAGCCCCGACTCAGACCTTGATCCCTGTCAGCCCCCCTTGGACCATAACAACAACACTGACTTGAACTCCGCTTTGGGGAGAGTGGAGAGCTATAAAGAGTGGAACTATGTAATCTTAATGTTGCTCCATTAGAAAATCATATATATAATAAGGAAATAAAAGACAACATATAGGCAAAATATTATACAATAATCTGCCTGTATATAACATGTCTCAATATGGTAACGATGAGGTCTGGTACTAAAGTGCCCATGGAGTTAAACGATTTTTGAAAAGTAACTTGTTCGGTCTTAAATTAGGTGGTTCTGTTTGATGAGACTTGGAAATTCTTTTTATAGTCTGAATACTAAATCTGCTTCATGTTATATCTGCCATGACTTGGTGTCTCTTCATGTTTGTGATGGTATTTTTAATGCAAAAATAAAAAAAATGGCAAACTCATATTTTTTTCTTCAAAAATGACAAACTTCATATTTCTTTTATTGCCTGTGTGTTTAGCATCATGACTGAGAAATCACTGCCAACTCGCTTCTAGACTTCTGTGCAGTGTAGATAACATTGCTTTTGGAAATTCCTTTGAAGGACTTTTTTCTTGAAATCTACCTCCTTCCCTTTTTAAAAAATTATTTGAAGAGAATCCTGAATATTATTTAAGAATTAATGGTTTTCATCTCACCATGCTCTACTACCTTTTTCTCTCTGGGGGATAATGAAGGCATAGAAAGGAGAGAGAGAGAGAGAGAGAGAGAGAGAGAGAGAGAGAGAGAGAGAGAGAGTTGAAAAACAGCCTTAATCATGTATAATATGAAGAGAGAAAGGGTATGATTCCAAAATTCCAAGGCATATGGAAGTCCTTCAGCAGTCAGGACAAGCAGGAGATATAATACTATGACTCTCAGTTTCCAGCCCCCAAACAGAAAGAGTTCATGTACATCAGAATCTTCTCAAAGTATATAGGCAATCACTCTTAGACACGTGAATTTCTTTCTAGATAACTCTACACGTTGCTTTTAGTGTAAGTTTTGAGACGCTCCCCAAGAAGAGCCTTCGTTCTTGTCAGCATCTCTTACTTTCTGAATGTATCATGAACTGTCTTCTGGATATGAAGTGACTGTCATTTAAAACACTATAGATAGTGCTTATGGTTAAGTTAAGCAGTTAGGTATACAAACTCATACAGTCTTCCCTGGAGAGCAAACCATGCTGGATGGTTCTAGATCATAGGATCTATAAGAATGCACTTATATAGCAGGCACACTTTTGTCTTTCCTTGGAACTCATTTCATACCAAGAGCTCTGAACTTCCGCTCTTGGCTTTAGATGTGTAGGGCTGAGTCAAGGGAGGATTTGTGTCTTTCTCTACCCAGCATATGCCAGACTGGAAGTTGCTGTAGCTTTTAGACTGTAGTCTTATTTGAAAAGTACATTTGAAACTGTCCTTGTGATAGTGCCCGAGTAAGAAGTTCATATACGGCTATGGAGAGACATGAAGATCTAGATTTCTACATCATTAACAAGCTGAATGATAGCATGGTGTAATCGGTGACCCTTTGCAAAAGAGCTACAGTTTACTTAGTAAATCTTCCACTTGCCTACATAATGGGCTTGAAGGAATCATTGACTAGAGTTCCCAAGCATAATGAATGACGGCATTAAGTTTGTCTAGTATGCAGCAAACATTAATTTCCCAAAAATCTTATTTGATTGTTGTTCTTCAGAAAAAAATCTTCTTTGTTTATAGATCCTAATGTATCCAAATAACGCAGATTTCTTGACATTTTTATGAACATTTTGAAGTCTTCGTTTCCTTGGGAACTAAAAATGCTTTAATGTTTTAAAAATTACAATTTATTTATTTATTTTGTATGAATGTATGCATGTATGTGTGTATGAATATATATATTTGTATATGTGTGGGTGAATGTGTGCTATGACAAGTGCTGAGATCAGAGCTCAACCTGTGGGAATCTGTTCTCTGCTTCCACCTTGTGAGTCCCTGAAATTTACGTCAGGTTAATAGCCTTGGTAGTGAGCACCTTTACCCACTGAGTCATCTAGCTGGCCTGAGGAAATGCTTTTAACTTGGGATTCTCTTTCTAGCATTTATCTTAATGTCTGCAAGGAGGCATCTCACAAATGCACAGTTCAGTCACTCCTGGTCTCACCCTGCCTCGACTCTTACCTTGTATCTCTTGATTGTAGGCTCCAGAGACCTGTGAGTGAGACCGAGAGAGGGGGAGACACCAGAATAAGAACCCAGGCCAGCTTCCATTAGCTGGCACCAGGAAGCTGCCTTCATTCCACGCAGGGGCTGGTGGGGATCAGACATGTTTGTTTGCCGTGTGGGTCCTGCTGTAACAGAGACTGATGGCATTCAGACAGGGATCAGGAAGCTGCTTTCATGGGGAAGTTTTTGGCACTGTGTCTGACATACGCTCCAGTCAATCATGGTAAAGTGCTTAATAACATGCGATAATTAAGCCTGAAGAACGCAGTCCTTATTTTTCCATTTTATTTCAGAGAATAACAAAGTGCCTCATTAAATCTCTAGCTGTATTCAGTTTTGAACTGGGCACACTGATGTCATCAAAAATAAGGCCTGTGTAAGAACTTCCTTCTGAAGCCCTCATCAGTCAAGGATGCTGTGGGGGCAGTTAGAGTCCTTGGACTGGGATGGTTTTGTTCTTCCTGGATTTGTTTCATACTCCAATGCCAAACCCTGTGTAGATTCCTAGGCATGGCTGGATGCTATAAGAGCCTTGGATATAAATGGACAATTTCAGTTTTTATGTGCCTTACTCTATTAGGTCCAAATGACACTGCTTATAGCAAGACATTAACATTAGCATTCAATCTTAGAAAGGTTTCAGATAACCTGAAACCACCACAAATTACCATATTTTAATATGACGAATTATCTCTGAAAAATTAATTACATTTGAAAAGGTCTGACTTTGATTGTGGCAGCATCTAAAGGCAAGAGTCTTCATTAAGCTTGTTTTGCTGTCTTTTAAAATGATAAACATGAGTCTAGTCTGTCTAATCATTAAGGGAAATTAATTTAAGAATGTAATTACTTGGGACAGGTAGAGTGTGTGTCCTTAATAAGTGTTTGGCTGGGAGCATTTTCTTAAGCCCTTCCAGAGCCATTGTGAGGCAGTTCTGCAACTGGGGACTCTGGGGGAAGCCAGTGTTCTTTCTGGCCATTTCTGACTTCTTTCTACACAGTTTGGTTGGGTAGGGTAGATTTGGAAGTAATGCGTGTATTGTGAAGATGATGTTTTATTTACTTGTAGCCCAGTAGAGTCAAGCATCCAATTCTGTAAAATTATTGTCTCACGATCCTGTTTCTGAATGCAAATTTTGCATTTTTAGGATATCTCCAGGATAATTTCTGGCTAGCTACATTCTATATTTTATTTTCTAATCTGGTTTGGGGAATAGATGCTCAGAATAGAATTAAGATTTAGTTTTAATTTTTATGTGAATAAAGCATACATTTTACCCTTTGGTCCAATTAATATAAAGGGCTCATTAGTGTTTTTACATTTCCCTACATGCATGTGCTTGTACATATGAAAGGTTATGACTGTATTTAGTGGCTCTTCATACTTGCTCACTCATCTGGAACCTAATTTTGTAATTCCTGTTTTACTAACTTTATTTTTTTCAGACAACATTGATTTCATTTATGTCAAACATACTTTTCGTTGAACATGAAACCAGTCGTGGATGCAGGAAGATCTTTCCAATTGAGTTCAGTTTCAAGAAATCATTCTCCTACACATAGAAATTAAAGCAAACAGTGAAATCTCATAGGTACTATAGGGAAATGCAAGAGTCAGGCAAAAGCACTGTCCTCGCTTTTATCGGGTGGTTGAGAAAGTAAATCTTTCCTTTAAATCCTATTCAGAATGGTGCCTTTATGCTCCTCTGTCTATGATAGCAAGATCGGCAATGGTCCAGGTCACGCTTCAGTTCAACTTCCATTGTTAAGGAAAATATTTCTGTAAGGTCCTAGAAGTATCTTTAAGATAATATAGACACAGAGCAAGACGTATAACTATGTGCTTCTCTACTGCCTCCTGACAGAGCTGGTTCCTTCCACCAAGTTATCTTGGTCCCTGGCATACTGTTCTCTCAATCATAGGTCCCACTCAGCTCTCTCAGATTTCCTTGTCCCTAGGCCCATATAAACTGTCAAGTGTAGAATGTACTCTCCTGATTGCCCTGCACAATATGGAGGTAATGCTTCATGACTGCCTTCTTGAGCATGCTGTGTTCTTATCTGTGATAAGCTCAGTAGAAATGCAGGAGATGTAGAATGGGAGATGGCAAAGCCATAGACTTTGTTTTCAAGAATGTTGCAATCTAGATGCGAGGAATGGAATTGATGACCAGCACAGGCTGGAGAGAGCTCAGTTGGTAAAGTGCTTTTCTTGCAAACATGGGAACTTGACTTGACCCATGTAAAAACTGCCGAACAGGAATGATAAGAACTCATAATCCTAGCATGAAGGAGGGGCAGGTGGATCATTGAGTCCAGTGAGAGACCTGGACTCAAAATGTAGGGGACAGTACCTGAGCAACAATACAAGAGGTTGTCCTTCAGTATATACATCCTTGAGTATGCATATGCACATGCACCTGCACATAAGAGAACACACACACACACACACACACACAAACACAAATTGACTAGCAGTCTCAAATAATGTGTATGTATCAGGTAAAGGATGGATGAATCAGTTCCACTAGAGATTTCTTTTGTATATTAACTAATTTTAAACAATTCATTGACAGTTTTGTACATGTATATGATGAATTTTAGTCCTTCTCACCCACTCTTTACTCTATATTATGACCCATCCTTTCCCTGATGAAACCCTGTTCCCTCAAATGTCTCCTTGCTTTCAGTGTGTGTGTGTGTGTGTGTGTGTGTGTGTGTGTGTGTGTGTGTGGTGTGTGTGTGTGTGTGTGTCCAGCATGACATTAGTGGGAGGTTCTTTACTGCAACATGGATAACTTATTGGTGAATATACTACCAAATTAAACGATACTCCTTTCCCCAGTCACCATTAGCTGTCAATAATCCCATAGGAAAGGATGGGGCCTCATGGATCCCTCTTCATCTCCATAATGACATGTTGATAGGACCAATCTTGAGCAAATCTTGTACAGATAACCATTGCCACAGTGACTTCACGAGTGTCTTACCTATGCCAGGTCCTGATGACACCATTACACAGTAGTGCCGCACAACCCCAGGTTCTGACAACCTGTCTTCCCTCAATTGTGTGATGTCCACTGAGTCCTGAAGTTGCGGAGAGTGGTGTGATATAGATGACCTGCTTAGAGCATTATTTCCCCACACCTACACTGCTGTCCATTGCACAAAGAAGCTTCTGTGATGAAGGCTATGAGCTACACAAATCTACAGATACAAAGATAAAAATTTAAAGGCAATTTTGAATGTCCATATAGCAAAATAATTGCAACAAGTTTTCTCTGTATATGGTCTCTCTAGCAGGGAGTCTTGGCTGAGTTTGTAGTAATGAGCACAAATTTATCCAATGGAATGGGCTTAAATTGTGTAGGAAGCAGTTGGTTGCTCCCATAACATGGATGCCACAGCTGTACCAGTGGACGTAGCTCCTCAGGCTCATCCTTATTGTGACTCACATTCACATCAAGGTCAGGCTGCCGAGGATTTTTCCTTTTCCCCCCAATGCTTGCCAAGAGCCTCTGGCACTACGGAAGCTATCCAGAGGGAAGAAGCGTCCAGGCCAGTATTGGTTTCTGATTTCTCCTTTCCTATGACAAAAGTGTGTGGTATCTTTGGTAGTAGGGCATTGCCATTGAGTTCTGGTGGGCACCCAAGAGCAATAGCAATAGTCCACATTATTTTGGGGGACCTCTGGGTTCACTTCCCCAAGAACAACATGTTGTTGAGCCTAAGACAGAGCCCAGACTGGGGGAAAGGCAGCAGATGAGCCCTTCGGGATTTCAACTTCTCACCTCTTTAGTACAATGGGAACTGTGTTTCCTGGCATATGCTTGAAAATCACATGACACATTTTCAAGGGTGGAATCCCAGAAAATTGCCTACGTTCTAGAGATCTACCAACACTGCTTTTCTCTTTAATAAAATCTGAGAAAGTAAAACTAAACTAAACTAAACTAAGAAACTAAAACAAAAAATTATGTCTTCCAGGAGGATTACCCCAGCACCCCATGCAATAGGGTGTGTTTACTCAAACTCTTTCTTTTCTTTATTTGTGGTAAGCTTGTCAAATATTAGGTTTTGTAGGGATTGTTAGTTATGCCTTCCCTAACCTCTTTTCCACTGGAGATTTCTATGTAGTTTCTAGTCAAAAAAAATCAAGGAATATTTTGACTTCTACATTATTAAC
Source organism: Tokudaia tokunoshimensis (assembly GCA_036184795.1). Taxonomy (NCBI): domain Eukaryota; kingdom Metazoa; phylum Chordata; class Mammalia; order Rodentia; family Muridae; genus Tokudaia; species Tokudaia tokunoshimensis. The sequence goes on from BTHU01000017.1 coordinate 46,601,817, forward strand.
TAGATATGAAATGAGAATAAATTATCATAGCAAGAACACAAAGTTGTCAGCAGTTTATATGATGGTTTGAGTTTGAAACAACTAGGGAGGTGTACATGCTGACCAGGAGAATCTCAGACTAGACCCCAGACTATATCACAGGGAAGGAAAACAGTATTCCAAGGAAGCCTTCCATCCTCTAGAGGTTTCCTGTGAGAGAGTCTTTATGTGTAGTTTTAATTTATGCTTTTATCTTCCCCTTTCGAATTAAATGATTATAGAGTTTAGAGTCTTGAAGGAATGACAGTCATATAGTTTATTGGTATGCTTCTTCGTAATGCGGAAAGGAATGCACAGTGTTGAGTGGTGTTTTCTGTGACTTGTAGTTTCTAACGTGTGAAAAAGTGAGTCTCTGCTATGGTGTATTTCACAGTTAAATAAATGTAAGAGAGAACTAATAAGGTAGGCAAAGGGAGAAACAGCAGGTGAAGGGGACAGGAGCAGAGGAGATTAAGGAAAATGTCAATGGATGCAAAGCCAGCAGCCTGTGGAGCTCTCCGCTCACAGATGCAGCCCACAAACCTTTGGCTTACTTCACTCAGATCTCCAGCAGCCAGGGTCTAACTGAAAGTGAAAGTGTTCTCCTTTCCCGTGAAAACTGTAATCACTTTATCATTAACCTAACAGGTTTGGTATCATTCATGTTAAATTTGTACGTTTGCCTTATTTGAATAATGTACACGTGTTTATATTTTCTTGGGGGGCCGTCAAAACATTCCCTTATTCTAGCCACAATATGACTTTCATCAAAAACCAAACCTTAATTACTTAACAAAATTAGGACTTACTATGTTAAGGAGCAAAAACGCAGCTCTTGATGTATTCTCTCGATTACTTCATTTCCCCCCATGAGACTCTTGTCCACGGTTGTCATCACAAAGGCAGCCACATTTGAGAAGGAGCATCTACTGAGAATAAAGGGATGCAAAGAGAAGAGGAGTTTGGACTCTTAAATGAATTTATAGAATGGTTAGCCATTAATTAAGCCCTTGGAAGTGCCTATCCTCTTCAAAGTCTTGCTTTTTTCTAAACAAAAATTTCATAGGGAAAGAACATTGTTCTTAAAATATATGCATAATCATCAGTTTTATAATCATTTTCTTTCAACTACAGACTTTTCTGTTGAGGCTGTTAACTATCAAGTAGGGGGTAATCTTGACCTTTTGCTTCTTGTCTTTTTATATTGAGAGTATTTATGATTCGGAACAACTCACTTGCATAATACCAACTCACTTGGTATTTTTTTGCACTGTTCATTCATTCATTCATTCATTCCACTGCTCAGTGTTTAGGAAATATGGTGAATATGTGCCAAGAAAATGCAGAGGCTGGTGGCGTGCTGCTCTGACATCAAGAGTCCGTAAGCTGGCGGGGTGGTGAGCACACAGGTGTGGAGTAAGTGGTGTGGGAGCAAGGCAGCTGGGGACTCTGATGAGTGATGTTTCATCCTTGAAGAATGACTGAAAACTAAGCTGAACCAATAGTTAGGGACACTCCAAGCAGAAGGAATCCTTTTTGTGAAGATGTCAATGGATGCAAAGCCAGCAACCTGTGGAGGACCTCCACTATGTAGGGAACTCCAAGTGTCTGCAAACTGACTGTCTTAGTCAGGATTCGTATTCCTGCACAAAATATCATGACCAAGAAGCAAGTTGGGGAGGAAAGAGTTTATTCAGCTTACACTTCCACTCAGCTGTTCATCACCAAAGGATGTCAGGACAGGAACTCACACAGGGCAAGAACTTGGAGTCAGGAGCTGATGTAGAGGCCATGGAGGGGTGATGTCAACTGGCTTGCTTCCCCTGGCTTGCTCATCTTGTTTTCTTATAGAACCCAGGACTACCAGCCCAGGGATGGCACCACCCACAGTGGGCCCTCCTACTCTTGATAGATAATTGAGAAAATGCCTTACAGCTGGATCTCATGGAAGCATTTCTTCAAAGGAGGATAACCCCAGTTTATGTCAAGTTGACACACAAAACCAGCCAGTACACTGCTCAAGGGATAGATATGGCAACTTGAACACCAAAAGACAGTTTGTAGTTAATCATTTTTTTTTCCTTTTGCTTTATCAAAACAGGGTTTTTCTGTGTAGACTTGACTTTCCTGGAACTCACTCTGTAGACCAGGCTGGCCTCCAACTCAGAGATCTGCTTGCCTCTGTGTCCTAAGTGCTGGGATTACAGACATGTGTGCAGGGAATGCATTCTTGATGGCATGGATAAAGCTGAAAAACTAGTCAAAGCTAGTGTTTCTAGACACTGCTGAAAATACTTTGCTATCAGGAAAGGCTCAACAAGAGTGATTAGGACCCCAGAGAATTGCATGTCCCTCCCACCATGTGAGGACACAGCTAGAAGGCACTTTTTGTGAACCAAGAAACAGGCCCTCACTAGACACTGAATCTGTTGGCACTTTGATATAGATTCCGCAGCTTCAAGAAATCAAAAGTAACCAGCCCGCCCTGCCTTGCCTTGCCCTGCCCTCCATCCACTTATCAAGAATGCTATGGGAACTGAAATGGCCTCAGCACTCTGAGGAGATTGGGAGACATCAGTTCCTCTTCCACAGTTCCTTCTAGTATTATAAATAACTCTCCTGCCAGGCCCATGTCCTGTCTGATACCTTGATCATAAATTGCATAGACTTAATTCTTTTTGATAGTATCAACTCAGAAATAAAAAAGGAACATTCATAAGTTACTTCATTCAAGATTATTTTAGTCTTAACATTTTTATAAACACCCTAGGGCCTATTATTTCTATATTCATACTCCTTTAAGGGTAGCATTAGCCATACATAACAAATTAGTCATATCTTCATGATGTCTTTGTGTAGCAAGTTGTATTATTAGTTAGGACAAATTGACAGGACCTTGAATTTTGGCTCAGATTCAGTACAGGGAGGAAATAGAAAACAGGTTTGTGGCCAATTTTTACACTGAACTTCTCTGGACTATGGCATTACTGTCTTAAAATCAGACCAGTGGACCAACTCACTACATTCATACAAAGGGCCATGAATCTTGGTTAGAGAGATGGCTCAGTGGTTAAGATCACTTGCTGTTCTTTCAGAGGATCCTGGTTTGGTTCCCAGCACCAACGTGGGAGTTCATAAATCTCTTTATCTCTAGTTCTCTGGGTATTAGACATACATGTAACACCTATACATACATACTCATACACATAAAGTGAAAACAAATAATAATAAATACTTTTTTTTAAAATGGCAAAAGAAAATTATAACTTTCATAAATTTGACTACCGTCCAAGCTGTGTAGCAGGCTGATGTTTCTGACAAGGAAATAAAGAGGGATCTCGTGGCTTGCCAGAGATGAGCTGGATGTTGAACCTGGCTAGGATGTGGTCCATTCCTCTACCCTCCCACCTCTGCCAACCCAGGTTCCATAGCGTACCACAAATACACAGCAGGACAAATTGGGAGTCACTGGGGCCACCTGTGAGAATTGCAGACAATGTAAATGTAGGAAGTGACATGGAAAATGGCTCTTAATTTTCCTGTCAGGATGATATTGCTCACTGGCTATTACTCAGGGTCAGGCAGGGTCGCCTCCTGAAGACAGGGTCTGTCTGGACACCACAGGAAGTGGTGTTGATGACTCAGCTTGCGGCACTCTACCTCCTAAGACAAAGCACTATTTTCAGAGCCATCAAGCTGGGGGTTTGGGCTGTGGCTTTTTATATTTGCGTGTATATGTATTTGGGGAGGAAGCCATAGAGAGGAGATGGCCCAGCATTTTCTCCTCAAGTCCTGACCAGACACAGCTTTGGATAATGACCTTCTTCCACCCACACTACCCTTCCTCTGATGTCTATCCACATTTTGCCTGAAATCTTCAAAGTGTTTGAACATGTGGGTTTAAAGCCACCCTGGTAAAATTACCGAGACTCTTTCTGTAATGCCTGAAGCAAGAGATACCTGTGGTCACTCTGCATCCTGGCCAGGGTTAGTGCTGTGTCCTTGGGGAAGAATGGTTACTGAGTCACCAATGTCACCGGTTACTTTTGACATCTGTACAGTGTTAAATGTGGGGATACTTTGTTTACTTTCTAATTCTCTATCTTAGAGCGGTAAGTGGCTTAGTCACTCAGAGAGGTTGACATTTAACAGATTTGATGGAACATTTGATGCTGTGATACACAGAGGCTGTTAGTTTAGAATAATTGTTTCTCCCAATGGGACGGTGACAAAACTAAAAGTTGGTAGAACCAGCCTCTGGGTTCCAGTGCACCATACCCACAAACTAGCACTGTGATTTTGTCTGATTGTGTTCTCCTGGGGCCTCATTTTTTTTTCACCCAGATATTAATGGGGTCCCAGAAAGGCTTTCTTTTGTTTCCTGTAACTTTTAGGGATTTGTTAAAAAAAATCTTTGCTGATTCCAGTATCCTGAATGAAGCAATTGCCTGGTGTTTTCTTCTGGTAGTTTCATAGTTTTTGTTTCATGCTGTCTTTTCTGTCTTTTCCCAGGCCTTCTGTCTTAACTCATTCTTGTTGTTTCTGTTAACTGGTGAGGCATGGGAGTCTGTTCCCTCCTCGACACATTCACAAAGCATCCTTTTCTCCAGTGCAGGTCTTAGCACTTTCATTGTAGGTACAGGTGTATTGTAGGTGTAAGTAGTGGGTTACTTCTATGTTCTCTGCTGTATCCGATTGGTCTATGTATACGTAAAGACACCTCCAACTTTTCTCTTTTCAGTACATTATTAAATATGAACTTGCTGTATCTGGCTTTTATTATTTTGAAATATACATGAATTAAGTTATATACCTAATTTTCTCAAAGATTTTATTATAAAGAGATGCCAAAGTTTCATTAAATGTTTCTTCTATATCTTTTAAGATGACCACACATATTTAAAAAAGATTTATTTATTTATTATATGTAAGTACACTGTAGCTGTCTTCAGACCCCAGAAGAGGGCATTGGATCTCATTATAGATGGTTGTGAGCCACCATGTGGTTGCTGGGATTTGAACTCAGGACCTCTGGAAGAGCAGTCAGTGCTCTTAACCACTGAGTCATCTCTCCAGCCCATGGCCACACATTTTTAAACCACTCAGTTGATGTGTATTTCTGTGATGAAGCACATCTTACTTGAAAGGCATAATTAAACAGCCTTGCATCTTTGGCACAGTTCAGTCTTTGCTCGCTGCATGTCTCTAGGAATCCTGCGCCTCCTCCGTCAGGAAATTTGTCAGCACATGATCATTCACAGTCATCTCTAGTGATTCTCTGATTTCTCTGGTGTCAGTTGTAATTACTCTGTTTAAAACCCCTCTTTCCTATTTAAATTTTCTTTTTCTTGGTCTAGCTAAAAGCCTGTGAATTTTGGATCTTGTTAAAAAAAATCTGTTTTATTTTGTGTTATTAAAACTAATATTATTAATATTAACTTAATATTAATAATATTAAGGTATTACAACTAATATCTTATTAGCTTTAGCTCTGATTTTTTTTGTTTTTTTTCTACCATTTCCCCACTTTTCCTAATTTATTAAGGTGCAATGATAACTTGTGGATCTGACATCTTTTTATGCTTTTATTTTCTTTTTTCAAGATAGGGTCTCACTATGTAGCTCCTGCTGTCCTAGAACTCACTCTGTAGAACAGGCTGGCCTTAAGTCACAGGGATCCACCTGCCTCTGCCTCCCAAGTGCTGAGTTTATGTGTATACCACTATGACTAGTTGCATTTTTGATGTTTTTAGAACTTGCTTCTTAGTTTTTCTGTGTCTCATATATTTTAGTACATTGTATTTCTGTTTTCATTTAATTCTTAAAGTTCAAATTTTCATATTCATTTTTTTCTTGATCCATTAATTCTTCAAGAATGGGTTGAATACTTAAAGAATTGTTTTTACTTTTAGTTCTTGTCAGAGAAGATACTATAAATTGATTTCTTTCTCTTTAGTGCTTTCATACATGACAGGAAAGCACTTTACCATTGAGCTGTATCTCTACTCAGTGATTTCAGCTTTTAAAAACTTGGAGACTTGTTTTGGGGTCTAGCCTTTGGTCTATCTAGAGAATGTTCCATGTGCCGCTAGGAACAATTTGTATTCTGAAGTGCTGGGTGGATGTTGTACAAATATGGAAAAAGTCCACTCGGCCTAGGATACAATGTAACTCCACAATTTTTTCTTTTGTCTGGATGATCTGTTCATTGCTTAAAATGGGGTATTAAAAATCTCCCACTATTTAGAGTTTTATATATTGCTCAACCAAGGAATATTAATGATAATGATAATAATAACAACAACAATAATAGTAACTTCAAATTGAGGAAAATGAAAGAAGCATTATTTGATCTTAAGACATCAGAATCCATTATTCAGTGTTTTATAAATAATCTGTAGTAGAAAAAAAACATGATGAACTGTCCAAGTTATTATAAATTGAGTCAGTTTTTGTATTAATACACAGTAAATGGTTAAAGTTCAATGGCTGGGTAATTTGGGGCAGTGCTTTGTGTGAAAAAACAGCAGATGTGCCTCAAAACACATTGGTGAGGTCATCCTTGTAGGCACAAAATAACAGATTGTAATTAGAAGATGACGGGCTTTTGCCAGGAATTAGGATGTAGGGGGAAACTTCCAGAACCATCTCAGGTAGTTTCTTCTCTTTACTACTGCTACTAAAGTTGCTGGCAACATGGTGGGCATTGTTGTGGAGTACTTTGGACACAAGACAAATTAATTTTAGTATAGAAATACTGAAAATACTCATATTAGTTACTCTTACTGCATAACATTAACTCAAACTCAGTGACTTAAAATAACAAATATCTATGACCTCCTAGCTTCTAAGGGCCAGGACTCTCGGGGTGGCTGAGTTGGCAGTTCTAGTTCAGGGTCTAATGATGTGGTAGTCAGTAAGTTGGCAGGGGCAGTAGTCATGGGAGAGTTCAATGGGGGTTCCACATCCTGGGTGAATACTCAAGCCACTCTTTGTAGGAGGCCTCCGTTCTGTGGTAGGGTATTCACCAGAGAAGACAGCTTATACATGAGTTTGAGCCAATAGAAAGTCATTATTAGCTGGTCAGTGAATACACAGAGTGTTTGGGATCTCAGTGTAGCCCTGGGCTATTCTCAGTTTGGGCTTTTAAATACAAAAAAAAAGTTTTAGGTTGACATACTTCAGTTAACAAGATCAGTTAGCCAGAAGCAGAGCTACAGAAACCATAATATAAGGTTTGTATATTTAGAGACTTTCCCAGAGCAGTGGGCTTTGATGGACTAGGTCTTTGTTTTCATTTTGGCAGGTGGTGCTGTGTACATGCTGAAGTTTTACGGCCCTAATGGTATTTCCATTATAGAGTCAGTTGTGCTATAAGGTTGTGGGGTCTACTAAGGTCCTGAGGCCAGTTTCACATTCTTTACTGTGTCACTGTTCCTCCAGGCTTCTTGAGAATCCTAAAGGTGAGACCACTGGTTTCTCAAGGAACTAAAATCCAGGAAGCAAGGTGAAAGTACAGTGCCTTAATTACCTACATTTGAAAGTTTTATTGTCTTCTTTTACAATGGACTATCGATTATACAAATATCTCTCTCTCTCTCTCTCTCTCTCTCTCTCTCTCTCTCTCTCTCTCTCTCTGTGTGTGTTGGGGTGAGTGTTATTCAAGGCAGGTACCACTGAGGAGTGCCATGGAGGTAAACTATAACAACAGGGTATGATTCCAGTTAGCAGATCACAGTTGAAAGAAAAAAGAGTCAATTTTACAAAGGAACAAGGGAGATTATTCTTTCTTAAGTGTTTGAAAATAACTTCTCAGTGATTCTAGTTGAGAAGAATGGGTCGGAAGGTCACTGAGGTATGTTAGATCATGAGAAGTGTGAGAAAATAAGTTTGATTTTGTTTTCTAGACTCTGGAATGAGAAATAGTATCCGAAAAATTCCTTTTCTAATATTGAAGAGATTTATTTGTTAGCACGAGGTAGACTGAAACCTAAAAAAAAAAAAATCACCAGGATTTAGAATGGTTAAAACCTCAAACTATCTCTCTGTAGTATGGACTATAGCGTCATTATTTCTGCTGGCCAGGCTGATGCTTCACTTCCTTCTTGCCTTCTGTCCTGGAGGCACATCCCAGGAAGACCGGTTCACCTCACATTGACTTGTAGTAACCTCCATGCCTCCCCTGCATCTGGAGGATTTGCTCTCTTTGTCAGGTTTGCCCATGCTCTCTATTCATTTCCCAAATGCCCCATTCTTTGACTAATGCTCCCACTCAAAGACTTTGAGTTAGACCCCAAAAGGATGATGGAATTGGTCATCTTGAAGCTTCAGACTGTTCACCACTCAGCATTCTACAGATCCCTTATAAAAACCTGTGTTTTCCACCATGGATAGATTCACAACTTTCTCTTTGCCCTGTGACCCGTTCTAAACAAGGTTCCATTTGTCAGGTGACAAGGACAGGTCATGGAAGTTTCGGTCGACTGTACTCTGCCTTCATTTTCTGACTTCCATGGGAGATATTTAATCTCAGACATCCCCTTCGCAGTGCTAGAGAGCCACCCCAGAGTCAGCAAGACTGTGTCTGAGGATTCCTAGTTTCTTTTATTTCTAAAACCCACATTCAATTTTACCTCTTTCATAACCTTTACAGCTTACATTACTTTCTATTCCTTTTAAAGTCCAGGGAAGCTACTTGTAAATTGATTTGATGGACAAATAGCCATATATTTCATATCCCTTTCCTTTTTAACCTTTTTGAGGTTCTAAGGGTTGACTTTCTTACAGGTCACAAGAAAGTATAAGAACGAGAATTTTTATACTTCCCTGCATATGGGTATGAAATGAATGTTATGAATTTCCCCCATGCATTGTGAGTGAGGGATTCCTAGGTACACTGTAGAAGGCTGCCTAATGTTGACAGTTGGTGGGCCACAAGGACTTTCTCAAAACTCTTCTTTAATTGTGGGTTTGGCTGGTTAAATAGATGGTGATGTATCCCTCGGTTCCCATAACAGCCTATTTCTGTCCTAACCACAGTCTGCATTAGGCTGTGTTGTTCAGTTTGTGGCATTTTCTGTGTAGGTTGTTAGCTGCATGCCTGGTGTCTTGTCCTGTTTTGCTTAAAGTTCCTAAGAAAGACTGAAACCATGATTAAATACTTCCTTTGTACTATATGTAGGGGCTTGAGGCGACAGGGTACTGAATTTTGTTTATAATATAGGATTTGCTAAATAATGGTTTCTTTTTTTACTAGTATTGGGAGTTATAAACATTTAGTTACTATTCTCACAAGCATTTTAGGTATACTGTGTGACTATCACAGAACTCATTAATCTTATTTAGAATATCTGTGTTATGTTGTGGACTTTGATTTTAGCAAGCTAATGCAAGTAACCCACCACCCCACAAAGTAGAAACAAAAAAATAGACATAGCAAATATAAAACTTAAAAGTTCTCATGCCTGGGCAACAGAATATGCTGTTAGCATAACTAACTTTTTTTAGACCTTGAATGTTCCTGAAGGCCCCTGTTATAAAGTCTTATCTTGAACGCAACACCTTTAAGGGATGAGGCTTCGTTATTTGAGGTGTGTTCTGGAGAGGGATGTTGGACCCTGATCCTCTCTCACTTAAACACACCACTCTGAAATGTGTGACCTCCTCCACATGTCCCAACCATGACATATGTCACTGGAGGCCCAGGGGTACAAGTTTAACAGAAGCCTCTAAAATCATGAGCCTAGATAATCCTCTCCTTCAGTTGTGTTGATTAACCTTGGAGGATGAAAACGGAACCCATGATAGGGAGTCATGTTGTGTGCGCCTTTTTACCTGCCCAGTTGTATTTCCATGGAGTACCTCGTCTGTGCTTGTTCTCAGGACAACCAGCAGACATTCCTGGCTTGGTATCAACACAGTGAACCTGGTCTGTGGATACTCTGTCCACAGGCTCACAGGCCACGAGAGACACAGAACTTCTCCATCTGAGCCACATGAGAACTCACGGCAGATTGTTCGTAAAGAAAACAATAGAAAAGCCAAAGAAAATGGGTGGCTCTTAGCATCCAGCGGAGGAAAGAAACCGATGGTGGGGAGATGTGCATACTCAATCAAGAAATTACTTTATGGACAGATAGAAACTGGGTGTGAGAGCATCTGAGTTATTTCTATGTACAAGCTCAAAGCTTCTACAGTAGTGACAGATTTTAGAGCCAGAAAGGCTCATCTAGAATCATCTATTCCTCTGTTGTTATAAAAATAAATTAGTAAGTCAACGCCCCATTACTTATTTCTCCTTAGCACACTGATAAAGAAACACAGCCTATTATTAGAACCCACATTTATTCAGTATACGGATTTTATTCACCCTGATTGTTTACAGGGGGCTTCTGTGTTTGAACAAGGGAACCACCAAGGGCAAGAGTCGGCAAGAGTTAACTCTGCAGTCTGGTTCCTAGTCCTAACAGCAGTATTTTAGCAATGCTAATCAGCTGTACTGATTTTCTGTTTTGATTTTTCCAGAATAATTAAGTGAATGATCTGGGATGCAATCAAGTTTGACACCAGGGGGTTCATGCAAATGACTTATTTTTTTTTCTTCTTCTACATTTAAAATTTTGTTAAATGGAATCCTAAGGAAAGTTATTTGAACATGAAGACTAAGTGAATGGGGGTAACTTAAACGATGGTGGGAGTTTTAAATATATTCAAAATATCTATTTTAGTGAAGAAACTCAGCACTTTGTTGCCCCTTTCAATGAAAATAATGCTTTCTTAAAAATACACCTTTTTAATTTTGAAAGAGAAAATATTGGAAATTTTTAGTATAAGACGGTAACACAAAATAGAAAAGAATAAAGAGAAAACAAATTAAACTTTTCCTCCTTCAAAATAGGCACAAAGGAAAAGGGTGTTCACACCCATTCCCAGATCCATAGAAGAAAATGAATAAATATATAGAAATGTTCTGTATTTTAAAGAAAATATTTTTGTATTTTAAATAAAATGACAATGTTCTATTAACATCTTATTCAGGTTGCGGATCAGTGCTTTCAGTAAACAAGATCAAACAAAAGCCATGTTTCTGACTACAGAGAAATCTCTAGTTTCTATAGTAATCTGTAGTGTATAGTGTATAGAGTAGATATCTTCTTTCCTCAATGCACATAAAACTTTTGAATGATCTCCTCCAACAGTCTTAACCAGCAACATGCATTTGTGTGATGCCTGCATCTGGATCCAGCAATTGTTCTGGTTTTAGACACTTTACATCTAGGATATAGACAGCCTAGAAGTCAGTTGATGTTCTAATTCAATTAGGAAAATGCTGTGGGATGAGGAGGCCATGTTTTGACATGCTCAAACATACAGACACAACACACCTTTTAAAAATCGTATTTCAATTTTATATATTTTTGTTCTAATAAACTCACATGTAGTGCTTTTTGTGATACCATTTTTAAAGATTTATTTTGTTTTTAATTGTTTTAGATAATTAATTAATGTGGTTTTTCTTTTTGTTGTTGGTTTGTTTTGGTTTTGGTTTATCTTTTTTTTTTCTTTTTTTTGAGACAGGGTTTCTCTATGTAACTCTGGTGGTCTTGGAACTCAATTTGTAGATCAGGTTAGAACTCAGAGATCTATCTTCCTCTGCCTCCTGAGTACTGTGATGAAAGTCATGTGCCGCCACACTTGGCTGTGCCAGCATATAATCCTTATAATGCACTTATATTTCCTTTGCACAAACGCGCCCTGCAACCTGCCCTTTGATAGCCCTGGATGCTGAATGTTAAAAGCGAGGAGCAACTGAGGCAGTGGCTTGATTGGCAAAGCACTTAATGTCCACAAAGATCCAAGTCAACAGTCCCAGCACCGAGGTAGAAACCTGAGATGGTGCTTATAATCCCAGGTTTGGGAAGGAAAAGGTAGGTAGATCTCTAGGGCTTCTGGGCCAGCAGGCCAGCCTAGCCAAATACTAGTGAGAGACTCAGTCTATAAAAACAAAACAGGCTTAAGGAAGGACAATTGACGTTGACCTGTAGCTCTACACACCCATGCACACACACACACACATGCACACACACACGCACACGCACACACACACACACACACGTACAGGCATACATGCACATATGCATACACCCTTGTACCCCTAATATACAAGCACATAAACAACAACAAACTCAAACAAAATAGACCAAAGCAAGAAGGAAGTGACCACATTCTGCCTTGTTGGCTAGCCTCTCCCAGAGATTATTTGCCTCATGGGCAAAGGAGAGAAACTGGACCATCTGTGACACAAGTTTCACATTAAAAGAGAGAACACACAGAGTCTCTCTTTTTCTTGGCAGTTCAGTTAGCATGAAGCAATTTCTAACTTTACAGACTAAACATTTCTAATTGGTGAATGGATGGTTTGATTTGAAATGGTGGCTCAGGAAATAAACTTCCCAATTTGGGGCAATTGTTTATGAGTTGTTGGCAGATTACAGTTAACCAGCCTTCATTTTGTCTTTGAGGTAAACAAGAAAGCAAGTGTGCATATTTCACACTTCATTGAAGGGAAACACATCCTGACAAAGAGATGGTAGAGGGTGGAGAGAGAGAGAGAGAGAGAGAGAGAGAGAGAGAGAGAGAGAGAGAGAGAGAGAGAGAGAGAGAGAGAGAGAGAGTCTCTCTGCTGGTTTGTTACAACTAACTAGACTCAAGGTTTTTTGTTTTCTTTCTGGTAGGTGAGGGAAATGCTAACCACATAGTACATGTCCTCAGCTATAAAATGGGGACAACCCGAGCCCCTGCTTCCTGGACAAGTGGCTGTGAAGATGAAGGCATTGGCATACAGGCCTAGTGCTGTGTGTAGTGTATTGTAGCTGAGAGGAAATGGTCACTGTATTGCTTGTCGTGAGCCATTTTACCCTCCCGATCTCCATAGCAGAGCTTCTATTATGATAGTCAGCTGCAGAGCTCACAGTTTCATAATGGGAAACTGTGAGAAATGTCATTAATTTGCATTGATTCATAAGTCATAGCTTAGCTAATTGCGCTTCAAATATTGGAGTTATTTAATGACTATCCTTTTAAAAGATTTCACAGTCTGCCCTGTATTTTAATTATCCTGCAAATTCATGTTTTCCTTCATCCTTAAATACTTCCCCTTGATTTCTCTTTTGTGGAGTCATAGATAGATAACTTGTTACGAAGTATTTAAAACATTTGTCCTTATAACCAGTCTTAATCTTGAAGAATTTAATATTTCTTTATTTGATTTGTACTGAACCTGAAGATTCTATCATATCTTAATCTTTAGGTTTCTTTTTCTGTTATTGTTTATTATTGTTGCTATCTATCTATCTATCTATCTATCTATCTATCTATCTATCTATCTATCTATCTATCTGTACCATTATCAGCCCCGAGGACTCAAGTCTGTAATTTCAACTCTTTGAGAGACTAAGGTAGGTAGGTTGCAAGTTCAAGGCCTTTATGGGCCTCAGAGTTAGGTCAAGACTGTCGAGGCAAATTAGCAAGAGCCTGTCATAAAAATTTCAAAAGTAAAAGCCATGTTGGGAGTGTAGCTTAGGGTCAGAGCCCTTACCTAGCATGTGTGAGAGCCCAGCTACAACCACCGGAAAAATAAAACACACTAAAGACAAACACACAACAACAGCATTATGTGATCTTTTCAAACCACAAGCTTTTTGTGGTATGAAACATTAGTATCATTTCTTCAGGTCCAGTTCTCTCCCAGTAAACGACTGCTTTGCTCAGACAATTTGATCCATTGTTGCTAGTTTTCCACAGGCAAGATACTGCTTATTTAGGTTGTAATCTGTAAATAGGCCAGATATTTCTAGTTCTGTGTCCATTCCTATGCTGTATTGATGACAGTGTGCTAATGAAGCCTTTGGTGTTGAGGTCTAGCAAGTGAAGGAGTGTGTTTGTTTTCCTATTGCATATCATTACAGCTCTGAAAAATGCATGCCTGGTGTAGTCTCTGAACATAGTAGGTGTTGATAAATGCTCAGTGATGGGTTTGCTTGAGTACCCAATAGGAGCCTCAATATTATGACATCCAAGCCAAATCCCAAGTCTTTTGCTTTGATTATTCCTGTATTCAGTGGCTAGACCATACTGATTCCATCTGTTAAAAATCAGGTGCTCCACAAGTCTGTTCTTTAGGGACTCAGTGCTGTCAGACACCAGACACATCATCACCCACTGCAGGCACGGGTGCTATGTTTCCACTGCCCCTAGGAGTCAGTCCCTTCTAACATCACGTCCTCTCTTGTTCTCTCTGTCTCCTGGTCTCTCTGCCTATCTGTCTATCTGTCTCATGTCCCCATTTAGAGATACCCTTTCATCAACCCCTGTCCCCTAACAAAACCTCTTATGTGATATCTGTTGCATGGTGATCTCTTAGGGACACACCTTGGCCCCAACCTGCAAAGGTACTTCTGCCACTAAATCCTAACACTATCTGCTAAAACACTTTCAGAGTCACTTGAGTTCCTGGTCACCAATGCTGCTGTCTAGTTCACTCCTGGTGTTCTAGTTGTCCTTTTGACAGATATGGACAGTGTCACTTTTTTTTATACACACTTTAGTATGTATAAAATGAGGACATGGTCGCTCTGAGGTATGGTTAAGGGGAAGGTTTCTATTGTAGATATGAGGGTGAGTATAGTTAGATGTATCTGGAAGAGTTCAGAGCAGGGAGGGAAGGCAGTAGACTAAACATGGCCAGCCGATTGGACTACACTGTGAGAGGAGATAGAGGTGAGAGAGAGCTAGAGAGGAAAAGAAGATAGTGTGTGCAGACAAAGGAGACTGAGAGGGGGGAGGCAAGAGAGGAAGTCAAGAGAGTGCTCCAATAGAACACATGGCCAAGATGGCAGAGTTATATGAGAATGAGAAGCTGGGGCAAGGGAAGCCCATGAGTTGGAGAAATTTGGGGTAGGGAGTGTGATGAGAAGAGCCAGGATATCAGCATGGACTCTGTGACAGGTGTTAATGATGCTAAGAGAGTCTGGAGGTCAGCTTGCATTTTGGCATGCTATCACAGTTAGCCCCTTTGTCCCGATTTTCTTGTGGACCTAACAAGTAGTTCCTTACTGTACTTGGCCAAAACCGCAAGTTTCACTGTAGTTTACAAAAGGACTGTGATGTGTCCACAGATGCTCCAGCTGTTGTCTTTCTTCTACGAGAGTTAATTGATCTCTCTGAATGCACCCAGCACTCCCTCACTTCTGGACCCCTTGCTTAGAACTTCTGTCTTCCCTTCCTGCCTCCAGCCAGCCTCTCTGTCCACCTCCTTCCCACTTCATTGTTTCCCACACTTTCTAACATGCTGCTACCGTAGTCTTCTGCTTTAGTTTCTCCAACATTGATGTCCACACAGCTTTAGACTTTCCCCGGGTATCTGTCATTTTGAAACTACTATAAGAGAGTTGATTTGGTTTTTATTGAAAAACTGAAGGATTTCGTGAAGAAGTGTGTGTCCTGTCGCTAAGCGTCTCACTGGGACGGGAAGGGTACTACTTGGCATTTTTGGATATCTGTATTTCTGTCGTGCCTAGGGTTGAGTGGGACTCCATGCACGTGGAATAGATAGCTTTATGAGTCTCAGCCTGAGCCTGAGGTGCCTTTCTCTATACTCAAAGGAGCTTTTGTTTCATTATGTGTTCTTGGGGACAAATGTGGCCAGATTCCTCTGTGGGCCTTCTTCCAGAAGGACATATGCCTCGCAGGAGAATCTCGGTTGCCCTGGCGGGTTTCTTTAATGTTAGCTGGCATAGATCAGAAGAACCTTTGTCACAGTGGCAGTAACTGAAGCTGCACACTTTAGACACTTAAGAAATGGTGGAACCCCTGCATAGCATGAGGAATGCCTCTCTCTCATGGCATGAGAAATCTGGTGACCCAGCTGTTTCAGTGTGTGTGTGTGTGTGTGTGTGTGTGTGTGTGTGAACCCTAGCAGCAACTGGCAAGTCCTCTTGGTTCACTGGAAACATTTCTGTCTGGTAATTTTAATGCTACTTTATTGTTTTTCTTCCTCTAGATTGTTCTTCAAAGAAAATGGCTATTTATTCAAGCTCATGCCTGGGCCTCATCTGCTCACTGCTGTGCCACTGGATGAGGGCAGCATCCTCGCTGAACCTGGAAGACCCCAATGTATGCAGCCACTGGGAAAGGTAACTGTCCCGAAAGTGGCCAGCTCAGTCTTTTCCATTGTCACCACAGGCCTGATGCAAAGGACCAGAATTTGAGAAGACATTCTCAAATAACTTTCCTGTGAAAAATCAGCTCAATAAATTGAGTCATGTTACACACCGTGGAATGCATGTTTTGCAGGAGAAACTTCTGATTCTAACATGGGTACAGTTGTAAGAAGGCAGGATAGTAACTCAGCTAAAGTTTGGGTGGAAGACTGTGAGCCCGTTCCCAAATGCGATGATTTGAGGAGCTGAAGCTGTGTTTGGGAATGCTGAGTAAGCAGCCGAAAGTAGCATGGGGTAACCTACTGTACTAAAACATTGAATTACATGGGATTAAACAGTTGTGTCATGGGTAGCTTGGGAAGGGAGGACTGAGTCAGGCCTGGTGTGCCACAGCTCTGTAATCCCAGCTACTTAGGGGTGAGGAAGAGGGGTCATGAACTCAAGCAAGGCCTTCAGAACCAGTTTGAAGTCAGACTGGGAAACTTAACAAGACCTTGTTTCAGAAAGAGTGAGGTTCATGTGGACCCGGGCAGGAATTTAAGGAGCACTTACCTTAGGTTGAATCCAGAACACATTAAAAAAATTAGATCTGATGTTTGGATGAACACGGAAGGCCACGTGTTAGGCAGTATTCCCTGAGGTGCTCTGGAAGATGTGAGTGGATAGCAGTGTGTGTGTGTGTGTGTGTGTGTGTGTGTGTGTGTGTGTGTGTGTTGGCAGTGGGAGCAGGGCTAGCTTCTTTAGATGGAAGATAGCTTGCAGATTACCCAGAACTGAACTCAGAATAGTCACTGGGACATTGAAGAAGGTAAACATCAGGTAGATTATGTGAGGACAGATGATGAAGTATCCATAAGTCAGCAATTCACAGTAGGAAATATGCAAAACACACAAAAAAGCATCCTTAGGGATCCTCTAGTTCCCTCTAAAGCAGAAAAGCAGCCTGAATCTGCCCTGTGCTGTTGCAGTATCAGCAGGTGCAGACTGCCCTGCTCTGAGTTGCTGCCCGTGGGCCCCAGGAAGGGTCTTTATCCCCAAATAACAATTCATGCAAAGGTTTAACGGAGAGAATGGTGTTTGGTACCCAGACTGCATTTGTACTAGCTGTAGCACAGTCCAACCAGTTCTTGGTGGTGATATTGGGCCACCTTCAACACCATGATTAACAAATAGCAGAGTGTACATTCTACTAGATTACAGTCTTTTGATAGAGGTACAAAGTTTGGACCAGCAATGGTAAGACGCTAGGGATGTGCAGGTGTCTTCTTCCTACATTACATGGAACCAGAGCTTGCTGCCATCTCTGTAGGCAGCAGAGAACCAGGTTAGCAAAAACATGATTACTCTATCAATTTAGGAAGTTATGTATCATAAAACTTTATACTGTAGAAAAAATAGGTAATAGAAAGTTGTATGAATCTATGATGGTAGCAGAGTCATAGATAAGGCACTTAATTTCCTTTTATCGTTGTTATAGCCATTATAGCACCTTCCCAAAGACATTTCAGTATGGGAGTGTGCAGTAAGTATTTGTTAAAATAATACAGGTAAGTCTGGAATGCAGGAATGTGAGTAGGTGTGTGTGTGTGTGTGTGTGTGTGAAGGAACACCGTACCAACAAAAGGGACCACCTGGCATTCAAACTTCTTAGTGGTTGGTGGCTTTAGGTGGGAGGAGCAGTTAAACTTGTGAGATGTTGGGAGGTACCATTCACTGGATCTTTGAAAATGTATTGGCTGTGATGTGAAGCCAGTTCACCAGAGCTTGCAATGAGCGCCATTGCCGATGCAGACAACCAGAAGGGAGTTCCTGGGTAGGTGTGGTTTGACGGTGTTGGACTTAGGAAATCAGGCAGAAGCACATGCCTGGGAGGGCTGGGAATTTAGCACTGGGATGCTAAGCATAATGAGACAGGAAGTTGCTAAGTGGATGACCAAAAGGAATGTGGGCTAGTCCAGCCATCACCATTTGATTTGACTTGATTCCACACCCACACTTGAGCAAAACTGTCAAAACACCACTGCCTTGTCTTTTTCGCCAGGGATAATTCCCACTGTCTGGAACCTTGCATGTGCCATGGATTCAGTAGATGATTACTGAAGTGTGGACCCACCTTCTGATAGTGAATAAGACAGTCCAATATGTATGTGGGCATGCACAAGAGAGACAGGCCACGGTAAACTCTACAGTGTAGAGTCTGGTGTAGAAATAATCACTAAGAGAGAAAGACACTGGGAGTCACAGAGACATGGCTTTCCTAAATCCTACTAGAAAGAAAGATCTGCAGCTACAACTTCCTTGTTGATTAATCTTTTCTTTTTAAGCCAATGATTCCTAGAAAGGGTAGTTTTAAAGAGTGTTTTGATAAAAATAAAAAAGTGTAGCAAGATCAATAAAAATGATCAAATGAAGGGCCTTTGAGATGGCCTAGTGGGTAAAGACACTTGCTGCCAAGCCTGAAGACCCAGATTCAATCCCTAGAATCCACAAGGCAAATGGTAAAACTGATTTATTCTCTCTCTCTCTCTCTCTCTCCTTTCCTCTCCTCTCCCTCCCCCTCCCCCCTCTGTCCCTCCCTCTCCTTCCATCCCCCCTCCCCCTCTCTCCTTCCCCCCTCTCTCTCAATGTATACATATATGTAAAAATTGTGAAGGTACATATATTTTCAAAAAATGAAATGAGACTATTTCCAAGGACCTGGTCTTGGTAGCAGGGTTTGAATGGGCATATGGTAGACTCTTTGTTACAGTGAAAAATCACCTATACCCTGAGGTTTAGAGCTAGGAACTGGAGCCTAGCTTCCCAGAGTGACCTTGTGGGGGGTGTGCTCTTAGGCTTGGCCAGCCCTACAGTGTCAAAATCAGCATTTTAACAAGACCTTTGCTCTGTGTGTATACCTTTACCTTGGAGCTCTGTCAGGTGCTGCTAGCTGTGTGCCTGCTGATCTCTGAACAGTTATTTTCGGATAGCGCCATTTCTTGTTTTACAGCAGAAACTGTGATTTTTAGGAACACTGTGCCTAAGACTAAAGGAAAGAAGATTAAATCCTGAAAAATGCACAAAGGGAAGCCTATAAGTAGAGCAATCCCACGAAGTGTCCTTTCGGAAAGCAAGCATCTCTAAGACTCTCAGCTGCCTCCCATTCCCATGCTTCCTGAGTTCCAGCTTTTTCATCTAGATTCTTACCAAGATGGCTTGAAAGAGGAGAAATGGCTTCTTTCCCAAACCCTCAATTAGTAATACAGAAGTGGCAGTAATTGAATCAGCAGTCCTGAAGGGAGCTGAGAGAAGAAACGATGATTATTACCATATCTGATTAAAGTAACAAGATAATTCAGGCAGATAAAATGTAATTAACCACTTTGGAATGTGTCCAAGTGATGATGTCTCACCCCCTCCTGTTCCGTGACCTTAAATTAATCCTGCTGGGGTTTCTCTCCTGTAACACTTAATAGGTTAAAATCATGATGATATGTTTCTGTGTGTTTGAGGAGATTCAACAAACAAGCCACAGATAACGGAGAGATCGAATTCCTTTAGTTGAGGGGCTTTCTGCTCACCACTTGTTTTTGGGGCTTGGTGTGTTCTGTTGATGGCCTCCGAGAGGGGACAATCTGAGAGGGGAGGATTTGTCAAGGCTTCATGTTGTTTGTTTGTGCTGAATCCTGACTGGATCATGAGCATTGGAAGCCTGTGCTGCTTGCAATGGGAGGTAGGTTAGATGGACGTATACTATATACTAGACAATGCGGACTCAGCCTGCTTTACATTCAGGCCTCTGAGGAGCAGCTCCTGGTTAGTGTGAACTGCTTGACAAGGAACTAAAACAGATCAAACAGTAGTCGGACATCAGTGATGAAGTGGGTGCTGGGGGAGGTGGCCCATTTTGTACATTCTCCTTCCTGATGTCAATGTACAGCTTCCAGGCAGCAGGCCATGGAGAAGGGACAGCCTAATTGTCCGATGACAGATAGGAAGCAAGTTAGGTATAGTCATTGACACCGACATGGGAAATAGCTTACAATGTGTGTCCAGGTTTCAAAAGTGAACACACTGTGTGATTATAGTGTAAGAAAATTCAACACCCCCAAACTAAACCCCCCCAAAATCATGGAGGCAACAACATGCTGGCCCATGGGTGTGCAATTGATACAGAATTTTCTCACTCTCAGTTTAAAAGTTTGATTTTCAAATTTCTTAGTATGAAAGAGGACTGCCGGGTCTGGACTTAGTCAGAGAAGATGCATCTAACCCTCAAGAGACTTGAGGCCACAGGGAGTGAGGAGGTCTGGTGGGGTGGTGGTGGAGGGTGGGAACATTCTCTTGGAGACTGGGGGTGGGGATGGGGTGGTGAGGTATGGGATGTGGAACAGTCAGAGGGCGGACTGGGAGGGGAATAAAGTCTGGACTGTAAAAAAAATAATTAAAGAACAGAAAAAAAATCTGTAAAACCAAAATGCTTCTAGCTTGTAAGTCCCACTTGGCCAAGGACAGGTAACTTCCTGTAATGCTGGAAGCGGTTGTTCATGTAAAATAACAAGCCATGTGTTTTCATGTAAACAATGTCGGTTGCCCCAACTGCACAGGATGCGCTTGATAACATGGTAGGTGAGTAGGCAGGAAGTGTGTCAGGATATGTGCTTGTCCCCTATTGGATGAAGGTGGGAAGTACATAGCCTTGTAGGCTTTGCCTTTAGAAGCAGCAGACTAATGTAATTTGTGGCCGTTCTTTGGGAATCTTGGCTACGGACCTGGCCAGTGTCCATTGTTTGGCTTTTTGCACAAGTCTGAGTCAGACCTGAGCCGGGTCCCAGCACCCACGTAAAAAGCTCAGCGTGGTGGCCAGGCTTGTGTGGCCACACAAACACAGCTCTCACCTCAAAGGGAGTAGGAGTTTATTATGGAGCCAAATTCAAGTGACCATGAGACAGGAACCCAGATTTAAGGTCCCAAGTTTCATAGTTCCAAGGTGGAAACAGTTTTAGAAAGCTCTTACTGTAACAGAATAAAGTAAGTCACAGATCAGGGCATTAAAAAAGTACATATGGTAGAAATGTACCATATGAGAGGCAGGTTGAGGCTGGTTGGAGGGGGCCTCAACTATAGACCTTAGGTGCTATCGAAAGCATTCTTAGCTCTTCCTCTGGGGGAAAAGGGTTTTGTTAAGTTACTAAATCCCAAGGATTTTTACGAGTTTATCAAGATCTTAGGTCTGACAGAGGTGGACAATGAATGGTGTTTTATGGGGCTAGTGATAGCCCAAGAGAAATTGCAATTAGGTTCTGGAACTACAGCCTTTCAACCTCTCTACAGTTGCCAAGGTTTTAATTAGTCAGTTAACCCATGTAGACAGCCTCCTTCTGGGAATGCTTGTTCACACTTATAAGCTCAGTACTGGGGACGCCGAGACAGGAGGATTCCTGGACTCATTAGTTGCCAGACTAGCCTATTAGAGATCTCTGAGCCAGTGAGAGACCATGTCTTAAAAGACAAAGTGTGTGGATCCTGAGAAGTGAGCCTTTAGGTTAACACATATTTACACACACACACACACACACACACACACATACACACGAGCCCGAGCACTGGAACACAAACACGCATATACCCACAATTGCCCAGATGTCACCTTTGCTCTCCAGTGTGTACAGAACTGTATACTATAGCATACCCTTCACAATTGTCTGGGAACCTTGTGTCACATCTAATTCTAACAAACTAATTTAGTTCAACAAAATCCCTACTGTAGATCCTGATAGAGCAAAGGTTTGTTTTGTTTTGTTTTGTTTTTTTCTTTTTCTTTTCATTCCAAAGCACATGTGGCAAGTGGCTCTGGCTCCATTTTTCCTGTAGGTGATGCAGGTCCATAGTTATGGCATAGGTCTGTGCCCAGAGGGATGGAAGAGAGACATAATAATGTGGCCTTAAGATTCAATTATTTACAAGTAACTGACTAGGAGGGCAGACAGACTGGCAAGGGAGTCTCAGCGTTTACACTGTGTGAACCTCACAATGCTGCTGGGGACTGAAGAAAATACTAGTAGTTCAATGTGACATGCCATCCCGAGAGCACTGATATTTTAGCAGAGGTCTCTCTCTGGCTTTGTGCAAAATGAGACATGCCAACAGGGGCTTTGCAGTCTTTGAGGAGTAGCAGGACCTTGCTGATGATTTAGAATAGTGTACATTAGAGATTCTGGGAGAGCATCTCCATAATAGCTCTGATTATCTATTTAAAATATGATAATCAGAACCCAGGACCATTGGGATTACCTGAGGCATGTCACTCACTTTCTCAAATTACAATCCTGCCTTCTTCTAGCTAACTGATCTTCTCAGTGGGCCCATTTCTTGAGGATCCTTAAACATCCCTAGGTACTACCCTTCAGCATGGCAAAGAGTGAAATATATAAAAGTGCAAATAATATGATTATCTCATATATCTCCCATTGACACATATGTATAAAACAATCACCAAGACCAGTTTGAGATCTACTGTTTGTGAGGTCACCATAGCACAACCTGTGAACTAGGCCTCCCTCTGCCTAAGCTGAATTTTTCCTGGTAGAACTTCACGTTAGAAGTTAGAACTTCTTGTCCCTTCTCATGTTGATAATTCTTGTTAATGAGCTTAGACTATTGTTTTTTCTGCTGGTGAGCCAATGATGCTGGTCCATTTTGGTTTTGTATAGATTTTAAGCAAGCAAATGGGGCAAATCTTTTGAAGAAGAAAATCCTCCTGATTGTCTTGTAGGCAGATATTATACGCGGGGCATGCAAAGGCTTTTTAACTGAGAAGTGTAGACCCTAGAACCAAGATTCAGGTGTTCTTTCTATTTCCCTTTCCCAGGCTGCAAGATCCTGTGTGTTCACTCTATCAAGAAGGCATTAGGAGGGTAATGGAGACCAGAGCATTTACTAGGTAGCAAGCTGCTGGCATGATTGTTTCAGGCTGATGAACTCAGCCAATTTCTGTATTTATAGCTGAGTTTAAAGAACTCAAAGTAGCCTTTATTTTTGCGTAGTGTATACTCTTCTGCTGACTGGGAAGTTGGGCCAGCTTCTGAAAGCCAAGTGTTCCCACTGTTCTGATTTTTTTTTCAAAATAATCACTGGCATGTAGTCTGTTCTGAATGCTGGGATTGTCTCTCTGCTGATTAACCTTGTTCGTCCGCCGACTTATGGTGAGAACTTTTTATGAAAGGTCTTTGTCGTGCGTGGAATCCTGGGGTGAGAGCAGTGAATGAAGTACAGAAAGACAGTGATGCA
This sequence comes from Tokudaia tokunoshimensis, assembly GCA_036184795.1. Taxonomy (NCBI): domain Eukaryota; kingdom Metazoa; phylum Chordata; class Mammalia; order Rodentia; family Muridae; genus Tokudaia; species Tokudaia tokunoshimensis. The sequence continues at coordinate 46,625,324 of BTHU01000017.1, forward strand.
TTTTGAAGTTTGGGCATATTATTGTAGTGTGAACAGGAAAAGGATTTCTGCTGAGATGTGTGATGCGAACACTTGTCCTTTTACATTGCTGCTAATATCTGTCTTTGGGCTGTGTTAGTTCAATCAAAAACCTATGAAAACACAAGTCTTCTCTATTAAAAGCCCATATGTATGGGAGCTGGACATGTAGTTTAAGGCATCATTTTAATCCCTAAGACTGACGAAAGAAAGAAAAAAAATCAGTGTGCGGTTGCAAATGAAGATAATTTAGCCTCTGGTTTTTGTTTGTTGTTGGTTTTAAATGTGGGGATCAGATTGCTAGTTTAAAAATAAAGTGGAGAATGGACCACTGATTCCTGGTTTTCCCTTTTCTTTTCAGCTACTCGGTGACTGTGCAGGAGTCTTACCCACATCCCTTTGATCAGATTTACTACACAAGTTGCACTGACATCCTGAACTGGTTTAAATGCACGCGGCACAGGTAATGGAAGCTTGGGGGTGTTTATGACCCTGACTGTGTGGAAATGGCATGTGATGCAGTCAGAGATACCAGCTACTTGACAAAGGGCATCCATGCACCCAGTGAGCAGTTGTTGAGGGCTTTGATTCCAAGCCCAGGGGACAATGAAAGGTTAATACAATCCATGACCTTTGTGACTTATGATCTAACTACAGGTGACACATCTACTGTCCTTCCTGTGCTTAAAAAAACCTCATCGAGCTCCATTATAGAGGATCAATGGAAGAGACGTTCTTTTCTTTTTTAATTTATCCTTTGAGAATTTTATACAGCACATCTTTTATTACTATATTTTCCCAGGCCCCAGTTTCTCTTAGGTTCCACACACCTCGATTCAAATTATTTCTCTCTCTTAAAAAAGGAAACAAACAAAAAGAGGGGAAATCCACTAAAAATCATGGAGTCCAATGACCATGTCCAAACACTGCATAGAAGCTCAAAGCCAGACAAAGTCCCAGCAAAGAGGAGGGGAAGTGGGCAGAAAGTCCCACCCCAAACAAGAAGCTGTTTGAAAAAAATATCTGCTAAGAGAGGGAAAATCAGTTTTCTTAAATGAAGTGGCACTAGATATCGGTCACACTCCAGGGCAGGCCCCAGGCTCAGGAGTAGCTTGCCAGCAAACACTGGAGACATTTTCCCCTATCACCATCACTAGATCCCTAGAAACTCATGCCTCAGTGTCTGATTCTAGTTGGATGTCTGACTCAGTTTATGTTGAAATAAGATAGGTTATCTATGATCCATGAGAACACAGAGCCAAAAATATTAGTGCATGTGATGAAAGGGAACTCTGATACCTTAATTCTCTTAGCTAAATATTTATAGTCTCATGAATTATGGAGTGAGTGGGATACCTGTCATTTTATGATCCAGTTACCTTTTTAATACGTTTCTTTATTAAACAAACTTTACAAGCTCTATCTTCTCACACTAGATGGGAAAGTTCCTCGAGAAGAAAGTCTTTATACTGTTTTGCTTACTGCCATTCCTTGGTTCCTAAAATAGCTCCTGCAATATGCTAAATGCTTAAGAAATGCATGTATGTGTTGAATCAGTAAATGAATGGCGCTTCAGTTAAATCAGATAATAGAATTAGTCTTCTAGTATATGGTAGGATGATACTATGCTGAATGTTAAAAGAGAATCTATGAATTCTTCTTTTGAAACATAAGCGAATGATGCATATGAAATTAGTCAACATGGTTTCACACTGTTTCAAGGTAGATGAAGTAGAGAATTCACAACATTTTTGAGGCCTTGAAATAAAGTTCAGATGGTCTGGATTGGGGGATCCTCTCTAGCAACTTAATAATAAGCTATAATAATCTTGGTCCACCCTATACTCTGTGTTTCTTCTTTTGAAACGTTTGCTTTTCTTACCTTTATTGTGGCTGATTGGTTTATTTATTTATTTATTTATTTATTTATTTATTTATTTATTTAGATAACAATCATTCCTTATTAGCTTGTCAATCAGAGCTAGTGACGCAATTCTTTTTCCTCCATACAGAATCAGCTACCGAACAGCCTACCGCCATGGGGAGAAAACCATGTATAGGCGCAAATCCCAGTGTTGCCCAGGATTTTATGAAAGTCGAGACATGTGTGTCCGTAAGTAAGGTGTCCACCCTTGATACTGTTTGTGAATGTCCAGTGCTAGTCTGCTTTGAGATGGGGACTTCAATGATGGGTTGGTTAGAACATTCCCCTTTGTTCCTGACTGCTTGTGCCCTGAAGAAAGCATTAACTCTGTCTGCAAACCCTATCAGGACTCTCCAGATGAATATTGCTTGAGAAAACAGCTGTATAGAAGATGCTGCAAGGCTGGATGTGGCCATGTCAATTGTCATATTCAGCTGGAAATTGGTTAGCAGTCACTGGGCTGAGGTCACAGGAGAGAACAGAAACCCTGCTTTCTCGCTGCAGCTTCCTACTGAGGGGCCAGTGTGCTTTTCCTTTTTCTTAGTCATGGAAAGATGAAGGAATGGATCCAGGGCACAGAGGAGTACACGCACACTTTTATTGGGAGAAACTTCCCTGCAGCATATCCCCCACTTGATTCTGAGGCCTCTTGAGAGAAGTCTGGAGTTTATAACATACTTCAGAAGACTCTAGATATCATGGGATACTGTTGCAATGGAGGTTTCTTGTTATTTTGCATAAAACACTTAGAAGAGATCATAAAAAACTATTGAATTCAAGCATTGTAGCTCAACAAGTGATAACAACCCCCACTTCTGAGCTGAGGCACTGATGTTGGGGGGTGGGGTGGGAGACGGGGTTCTGCTGTAATCTGGAGGCAGTGGGATGCCCGGTCTGTCTGGGTTGAGAGTACTAGCTCCACCAACCACTCAACTGGGTGGCCTCAGATTTATCATTTGTACCCCTGTGAGGTTCCTTGTTGGCTCAGAGGGTAGAGGTAGGGAACCAAATCTGTGCCCGCCAATCTCCACGCAGACATCAACAGCTCCTCAACTCTGGTTCAGAATTATCACTATATCTGCTGACATATGGTCACAGAAAACAAAAGCACAACATAGAATTAACAAAAAGGAAACAAAAATGCGTAGCACATGACTCCTGCCTCCGGTAAATGTTCTCTGAGCATATCATCGAACTGTAGATATTTCTAAGCTAAACTCATGTGACTACATACTTGATCTCTAAGTTGTCTCTACTGTGAACTGTTCCACAAGCCATCCTTGTGGTTAAATAAATCTTCACTTCCTAAATCAGTTAAGACTACATTTCTGGAAGTCAGAATTGCTAGGCCAGGGGTGTACAAATCTGGAGGGTTAGTTTCCAGTTTATAGGCACAGTATCAGGAAGTGAGAGAATGTCTGTTAGCTTATACCCTGTGACAAGTTTCCTTCCTAATTTGTATGTCTTTGATTAATGAAGGCAGTGGGTAAGAAAAATTACATGTTTGTAATCAATCAGAATAATCAGGAACTGATCTCAATGGCTTTAGGTGATGAGAAGCTGTCAGAAGAAAGACCAAGAATACAGTACTGGGGTGGAGGCCTTACTGGCTGGGCTGGCCATCTTCTAGGGATGTGGATGACATGGTTTTGATGCCCTGAGCTAGGGTTCAGCCTAATAAACACAATTGTTAACCCACACTGAGAGAGTAAGTATGTCTGTGCCAGATCATAGGACTCACAAATAAAGCCACAATGCTATCAGTCTGCACAGAGCTTGGGATTGCTTGTCATTGTCTTGTCATAGGCCATACCTCCCTGCCCCGCCAGAATGCCTGAGTGCAGGAAATGAGATCCCATAGGCCAGCTATCGTGGGAAGAGTGGACCCAAGCAAGGCCAGTTAAAGTCTGGCTCAGTGTTTCATGGCCACAGCTGCAAATCTACTAGTTCATCTTGCCTGGAAGTGTGTTGGCAAACTATCAACCTTTTTCTTCTACAAGACTTGTATAATATGTCCCCCAGGCTGTGTGAATGACAGTTTTAGTGAATGACAGTTTTAGCAATCACTTTAAAAAATCTTTCTCTAGGCTTTCTTAGCTCATCTGCTATCCCTATAGGCAGAAAACACTTTTTAAAAAAAGAAAAAGGTACGTTAGTGTATTTACTCAGCTCACGATATGCTCTCACTGGCTTGGGAGCTATTTGGTTTCAGTTGTTGTTGCTGTTTTTGTTTGTTTTGTCATGTTTTATTTTCTAAGGACAGTTTGCATTTATCAGCTGCGGTGGCTTATTTCATTTCTGAATCCCCATCCCCCAAAGAACTTACTTCTCTCTTGATTGCGATGGAGGATGCCTTTCAGCAACAGTCTATACTCTCTACTGCTGGGCTACCTAGGTACCGCTGTGGAGACAGTAGGGAGAGAGAGCTCAGTATTCTCCACACTGCTTTCATGATCCCTTCCCAACAGGTGTTGCTGCCAACTGGGTAGCATGGTCATCATTTTTAATTGTTTCCAATTATAGAAAGGAGCAGAAACAGGGATTAGTCTTTAATTCAGACTAATCAAGGTTTTTTTCTTCTGCATTTGCCATCAAATTTCTTTCAGGTAACTGAAAAATTTCCTCCAGGAAAAATGGTCTCAGGTACACTAGGCTGGTTTAGAACCATAAGGTCTTGGGTGACCTTGAACTTCTGATCCTCCTGACTTTGCTTCCTGAGTGCTCGGATTATAGGCCTGAGTTACCTGGGGCTTATATAATATTGGGTATCAAAACCAGGGCTTCGAGGAAGCTAGATCAGCACTCTGTCAATTGAGCTACATCCACAGTCCTAAAAGGACATTTTGTAGTCTACTTTTCCATGTAAAGGAATTCATTGGTTTTTGTTTGTGTTTGTTTATCTCAAATATTTCCTCTTCTTCATAGGAAAAAAATCAGATTCAGTAAAGACGGTTCAGTACAAAGATGGTTAAAGTTAACATGCACTGATTGTCTGTGATATAAAATCCAAAGGCTGGGCTCTGTGATTACATGCTTCTCTGAGAGAGCTGTGCTCCTTTCTCTCAGGGAGTTTACCCTAAGTAGTTTTTAATGTCTTCAGAATAACAACAGATTAGTAGTTATCTCGACAGAGTATTTATTCTGTGCCAGGCATATATGGTATGTTGTACTAATTCCCCCAAATCTCACCAGGAGCCAGATATGATCATATGTGTTTTGTAGATGAGGAAACCAGTCAGGTGGTGGTTGGTGGTAAGAAACGGTGCTGTATATATTCTGAGTGTAGAGTGAGATACTTCATCCACACAAAGGAAAGTGGCAGGACAGCTGATAAGTAGAGGAGTGTTACTTAACTGTCATGCTGTATTTCTTAAGAGTGGCTTAGTGGCATTATGGTTACATGACCTCAGAGATATCAAAGAAGCTGATAGACAATTTTGCCTTTGAAAACAAAGTCGCTTAATTCAATTCACAAATTAGATTCTGACTTTATGTTCACCTCTTTTTAAAATAACTAAAATGCATGTTTCTCTTTTGAAGCTGGGCTTTGAAAATGTTTCTGAAGACAAAGAACTTTATGGATATTGTTTAGATAGATAACAAATGTGGTGATTCTGTCTGTACCCCATGGGTGGCGGCTTGTGGATGCATAGATGTGCATGGGTTAGGCTGGACTTTCAGAAAGCTGGCAAGGGAGCCTTGGCTGGTGTTCGTCCTGTTTCAATACTTTGGAGGTTCAGAGGATAAGACTTGGAGTTCAGAAGACATAGAAACTTTTAAATCTCATATTCATAATGGGCATAAGCCTGGAGTTCAGCCTTTTTGGGGATTCTCACCAAAGCTCTCTCAAGAAGTGGCTCTCCGACCATGTTTACCACCAATGGAGGCAGCAGAGGATGCTAAAATACACTTTTAGTTCCTTCTCTGTTTCATACAGGGAATGAATAGGTGGACCCTTTGGGAAGGCTGTGAAATGCAGACCCTACATTTGTAGGTCTGGGCTAGGCACAGATTTATGTGTTTCTACTAAGGGTTCGAGGCTGTGTAGCAGTCACTGGTCCCTAGAACACGCTGAACAGCTAGGCTTCTGCTAGAAGACAGATGAATGTTATTGGGCAAGAAGAGCCAAAACAGGAGGGAAAGGTGTGAGTACAGCCTTTTCTGAAAGTCTGGTTGGGGAAAAGAAGAGATAGAATTTTTTTTCTTTTTTCTTACAGAGAAGGTATTACTAGGACATAAAGAAATTTATGACACTAAGAATTTACTCTGTTCATAAATCATGATGGACCCTTAACTTTATCCATCTTTGGATTGGAATTGTCGTCAGATCTGATGTGTTTAGTTATTTTGATATGGAAAAATCTTCATCTTAGTGAAGAAAAGCCCAGGGAACAAAAAAAAGTTTTAATGTATGTGCATATGTAGAATTGTATGTGTGCCTGTCTTTGTGTACATATGAATGTATTTGCATATGTGTTATATATGTATATATGTATGTGGATAGATGGTTTTTAGAATCATGTAACTGATATCTTATAAAAAATGCTATTGGTCACAGTGTTGTGTTCTTATACTTAATTACAAGCTCAAACATATGCCAATACATGTTTATAACACGTACCCATGTTTATGTTGGTTATGTTCTGTGGTTTTTTTAACTTTAGGTTGGTTGATACCCTGGTTTCATACATTGGTCTTAATGAATACATGGGCATTGTAATTATGCACCTGAGGTTCATTCATGTCACTGCACATGTCAGGTTTACCTTCTCCTTAAAGCCACATCCTTATTTTATACTGTTTGCTGAAGTTTTCAAGTTCCAGAGAGCATGGTCCATGTGCTTCCTTGATGGAGAATGCCTAGTCCATCACCTTCACTGGGATCTATCTCAGGTACATTATACTGTAGACACATTACTTCCTACTATGTTTCAAATTATATGCATAGGTTTGCCTCAGTACTTTGAATTTTATAATTCCTCCTTAAGAGAGACTTATTTTTTGTCTAATAACCATGATAAATGACTCAATTATGGGTTCTTCTCATTTATTTCTTGTCTTCTATGTCTACCCGTGTCTTAGAAATGCCAAAATATCAGTTCCATTTTGAAAAGTCATGGATATTTTGCAAGTGAAATCTTAACTTTTGAGTAGTTCTGTTAGAAACTGAAGAAGTAGCAAACTGTTGTTGATGTTCTTTAGGTTTTGTCTGTGTTACACGTTAGTAGTGTGGCACAGACTGGAGGGAGGACAGACTATATGGTCCCTCTTCTTAACTGGACTACTTTATTGACTAGAAATAAAGACTTAAACTACTTCAGAAGAGATGGTAATTGGTTGTATCTTTGAAATTTTTTCTTAAATTATTTTTCCCAGTGAAACAATGTTGTCCAGAAAAAAAAAACAAACCAGTTACTCACATGTTGCCATTTTTGGTGTAGAATATTATATTTTACCAGCTCTTTAAATCCAAAACAAATTTATAGATTTATATCATGTAAGCATTTTTTTTGCACATGGTTTTATTCATTTATATCATATTATGGATATATTTCCCAAAAGTTTAATCAAATCTAGTAATTTTGTCATTAATTTACACAACTAATACGTTATTTGTTTTATGGCTGAATTATTGTACTGATATGTACTAACGTTAACTTCAAAATAATAAGCATCATTTTATAAATCTTTCTGCAGACATGAGTAGTTCATAAGACAAATTTCTTGGACAAAGATGATACAGGTCTGTTTTGTGTAATTGTAATGAAATACCTGAGTCAGGCTGCATTATAAAGAAAAGAATTGTATTTAGCTCACAGTTCTGTAGGACCAAGAGTATGCCATTGTTTCTGTCCTAGGGAGAAGTATCTTGGCTTTGTCACATGGTGTGGGGAGAATGAGTGTGGACCAGAAAGGTGGTCAGAGATACTGAGCTTTTATAAATATCAGGTTGGTTTTATTAAGAAATACATTCAGGAGAACTAGTAAAGTTTCACAAGAAACAATCCTCCTTGAGGCACACTTTGGCCATCACAAGGACCGGATATTAAGCCCTATAGCTTAAAGATCTTAAAGCTCATCATCTAGAACTGACATCTTGAGGACCAAGTTTCCAGCAAGGAAGCCTCTTTGGGGGAAATACACATCCAAAGGGTAGCGAAGGGGACGCATATTGCATCATCCAGGATTTGATTTGGCTGTGAGGTGCCCAATGGTGGCTAAACCAATAGAGAAAACTAATTTCTACCTTTTCCATCTACCATCTCTAAGGGGTGGTCTTTATTTTTATGTACTACAATTGAGCCTCACATATCAATCTAGTTTCCGAAGAGCTGATGGAAGAGGCATGAGAAGAAAATCACATGGCAACGCAGTTGCCTCCTGAGTCACGCTGGAAATGGTCATATTCCATTCCTGTTACATATTCATGGCAAGACTTTAGTAGTATGGGTTTATCAACCTGCACAGGCATCTGTGGGAAGAGGATAGTGGGTTTTGAAAGGCAAAGATGAGAATGATCTTACCCACATATTAAACACTAATGTGTTTTGATATAAACTACCAAATTGCTGTCTGGACTACAACAGTTTACATATTTCCTCCCCCTCCCCCAGTAATGCAAGATGGTGTCCATCTTTCCATAACACCATCAATGAAATTTTTCTTTTCATTAGGTTGGGTGAAAAAAAGGGAACCTTGGTTTATTTTTTGCATTTTCAAATTACGAGTGATGCTGATCTCTTTAAAAGTGATTTTTATTGTCTATTTTCTGACTTAAAGGGCTAGAGCAGAATGGGAGACAAAGAGAGGCTTTGTCTTTCAGAGAATCCCAGAAAGAGCAGTTAGATCAATGGGGATGGTACAAAAGGAAAGAGGACTAGGATAGTTGGGGGCTGGTAAAATTGACAGCTTGAGGCTACGAACTGGCTAGCACATGTCCAGAGCTGAAACCAGCAGAAGTATTAGGCTTCCAAATTCCTTTAAGCTCATCATCTCAATGGACACATGTTGTCTGAATACCCCAACCTTCCACAGAGCCCCCTCCCTACAACCTTGATTTTTTGATGCTCCCTTAGTGATGGGTACTCAGGGAAGTCTTCTGTCTTCTTCCCATGCTCTTTACCTTGAACACTGAGGAGAGGGATGATCTATGATCCTATGGCAGTGAGGTGAGGGGAGCTCTTGGTCCAACGGAAACACAAATGTGTAACTCATGCAAAGAATTTCAGTGTTGTGATCCCCAGAGAACTATAGCTCTTTCAGGACCATTTTGAAATAAAGAAACTTTGGAGCTATACTAAGGACCTAATCGTTATATACATTATAATTCTAGGAAGATATACTTGTTGCTACACACAACTGATCTCAAATCACTTCTTTGGAATTTGACCTTTAGTAAACTGGAGATTGTCTGTGGGTTTGGTTACACAGGACTTGGAGAAACTCACAAGTGGGGCATTGACAACTACCCCTCAGTGGGAGGAAACTGGTAAATTCAGACGTACATCGCTCAGATGTTGTCCTTGGCTTCATTTTGGCTGATGACAGAACACAGATCGTTGTAAGCCCAGCGGCCTGCTGCAGAATCATGAATAGACAAAGAAAATGGCCAGGGCTCCCTTCCCAGCTCACTCCCCACTCTCTGTGGTCCAGATGCCTTGCATTCCCCTGCTGGGTGCCTGCTGCACAGGAAGAGACCCTTCTGAAGACTGTTTCTTCTGGGGGAAACTTAAAGGCTGTTATCCCATCCTCCTTAGGTGGAAGTCCAATGTTAACTTGAGTTAAAGCTGTAATAGGGACTCTCAGGCTTGCAAGTTCTGAAGTGAAAGCTCTGAGATCTGGCTTCTCCCCCTTTTCACTTACGGGCCAGCTCTCAGAGCGTCAGTTCCCATGGATGTCCTTGCTTGTCTTTGGCACTTGTTAAGAGAACCTGGGAACCGTAAATAAAAAGCCCGAACCCCCACGCACTGATCTCTATATGATTTCCCGTTCTTAGCAGAGAGGAGTGTGACAATTGATTACCGGAGCAGTGAATAAATATTCACAGTTGATTTGAACTTGGCCAACTATATGTAAAACTAAACTGGCTGTAGGCAAACGGGGAGCTGGAAACTGTTGTTGATGTTTGTATGAGAAAATAAGTCTAAAGATGAACTCTGCTCTAGTTTAAATACCATGCTTTTAGAAAGAAGGCAAAAAAAAATCAAAATATGTATTTTAAACTATTTAGTACTTTCTAGATGTATGTATTTAGGATGAACTAGTTTTCTTTATTGAACTTAAAGAAAACATTTTATATTTAGAAACAGCTGAAGAAAAGAAATAGTTCATACTTTTAAAGGAAAAATAAAACCAGGTTTTATATGAAATAAAATAAAATAGATGATGGGCTTTAAACTGAAACGCTGGGGGTGAGGGTTATCAACACCTGCGACTTACCGGGAATCGTTTCCTTCCCAGAGACAGATGTACTTTGGAGAACCACAAGTGGCTATTTGTCATGTGACACATAATTCTCTTCCCCCACCCCAGCCTCTTCCTTTGTCCTGGGATATTAAGTTATATTAGACTGGAATTTATAAAAATGTTCCCCTCTGGGAGAATAGGTGCCTCTCTTGGAAGCAGCTGCTGATGGGTGAGCCAGGGTTACGGTGGGTGGCCTGTGTGCTCTGTAGTTTCAGTCTCTGGAATTATCTGGCCTAAGAGATCGTTGATCTATTGGAGAGGTGTCATGGAGACATCAGTTGTCCCCGTTAATCATGCTACCTAAATCACCTGTTACAAGCTCTGGCTTGCCACTTAACTGATGGTACTATTATCTATTTACCAGACTAGCTTTTACCTCTGGGACAAACTAGCTGCTTCTGTGAAAGCCAGAATATTTACCAATTAACTCAGGATAACATAGTCTACACTTTTGTCTAGTGGATGGAAACAATATGCCCAGCATCCTCATTCTGCCACATTGTCGTCCTAAGGAGGGTTGTACTGAGAGAGAGAGAGAGAGAGAGAGAGAGAGAGAGAGAGAGAGAGAGAGAGAGAGAGAGAGAGAGAGAGAAAACTTCAGTATGGTGACCAACTGGGTAAGGCTTGGGAAAAGAGCTGGCTGAGATGCTAGATCACCTCTCACCCACTTGGTGACAGTGAATGACACATTTCATCTCTTATCCAGGTTTTGTGTGACTTGCTCTCCTTTGTTGTTGAACAGTTTCGAACCCAGGGTTCTCAGAGTGAGAGCTGCTGGTGAGACCTCTTGTTTTGGGCTATGAAGACGTAGTATTTGGCAGAGTGTTGTTTAGGGAGAGAAGAGCTCCCCTGCTCTGTAGGCAAAAACTGAAGGCCTCCTTTTGAAGTTGAAGACAGCCAGAGCTTTCAACTCTGACCTTGCCTGAGTCTCACAGACTTGTTTAATTCGTAGTTTTGGCCTTTCTTGTCGATCATTTCCAAAAATTTCTGCTGTCTTTAGACTTTTAAGCACACCCTTTTGAGGAGACACGAGCATGAGGCAATCAGTTTAGGCTCGCTTGGGACAACAACGAGATGGTATGTCCCTCAGTGTAACTACCCATCAAGCCCCTCCCGCCACACGCAGTGGATTTTTTCATGTTTCCATAGGGACCCTGTTCTCCGTTGCTATGGCGTCCTGCTTGTTTCAGAGGCACCTACCAGAAAATGCGGGAGAAGCCTTTTGTCCATACACTGCACCAGCAGAAATTCCAATTTTCCCACACGCCCACTGGAACCCACTCTTGGATTATCTAGATGGGGACACTGCTCTGCTAGGAGTGAAGACAGAATCTGATCTAATAAATAATGCAGGGGACCTTTGTTGTTTTCCTGGTTGTCAGTACTTCCCTGGTACTTTGATTGTTATAAATAGAAACAATGAATTTAATCGTAAAGAATTCCACTGTGAATTCAAGATAGACTCAATGCCATTCTGATGGAAATCTTGCCTGCCATGCTCTCTCTGCCAAAGCAGCTTGACTTTAGTGTCCCGAGGAAGCTAACTGAAACAATGGAAACTTGTCTCACCTTCCGGGAAGTGAGTTTCTGAAACTGCAGTCTTTCTTTACAGGATAGATAGAATGTTCACAGGCCTGATAATTTATGCAGTCTCATTGCAGGGGACAGATAGTCACGGTTGTAAAAGTTCGGAACTGAGAGACAATTTTGACTGGACTTGTGATCAAATCTTTTGAGGAAAAAGTCATTTAAAATGGTATAAAAACCATGTTTGATCTGAGCAAACAACCACACAACATTGACATGGCCAGGTGACAGAGTTGTCTATCTCCCTGCCCACCGCACACTCCGCCCCCACACCCCACCCCACCCCAGTCTGGCATGGTGACTACCAGCATTTTTACAGATAATCCGGTGGTAAACCTAAGGCATCCCTCTGTCTGAGCCACACACACACTGCACGGGCATTTTGTTTTTTTGGTTTTTTTTTGTCTTCAGCTGTAGCATTAAGAATATCTCAAGTTCTAGACTTAGTCTGTTTTCAAGATACACGAATCTACAAAAGCCTCGAGAGAACTCAAGAGTTCCAAGAAATTTTTGCTCAGTAAGGGAAACTTCTCTGCCGGGTCCCAGAGGGATCCTGAAATGAGTCTCCCTGACCAGCTGGGCTACAGCCATGGCAAAGATCCTAATGGACAGTTGAGTGAGGACACAGGTGGATGCTTATGCTTCAGAACAGCAGTTGAGTTCATCTGGTTTACTTACATGGAACTGTGGGCATAAAGAAAGGGGCACCATCAGAGATGGAGCTGTCTCAGAAGAACACTGGCTTCCAGAAATCGAGTCTTGGGTGCTGCTATCTGCATCGTTACATGTCTCTCGTGTGAGTGATAGACTGCTTCTTCTGTCCAGATAATTTAGGAAATGCCATTGGTTCAATACCCTTTCTCTCCCCCATTTTCGTGTAACTTTTATTAAATGTGTCCTTTGACAATTATGTGTGTGTGTGTGTGTGTGTGTGTGTGTGTGTCATTCTGAACACTGTTGCCCCATTTGACCTGCCTTTGACCTCTTTCAGCCCCTCCCCCTCCTCCTCCCTCAAGTCCCATTCCCACATTCATGTCTTTTACTTTTGTGACCTGTCCTGTTTGACAAGAGCCATTTGTGAGGTGCTTTAGTGCTAGACACTGGATCCTAGTGGACATACAGTGGACATACAGCTAAGGACAGTGATACTCTTTCTAGAACCCATCAGGGACTAGTAGTTCAGTAAGAAGTGGTAGGTTTTCATGAACTCCTTCCCCATCCATATTTGACTGCTGACAGGCTGTTTGAGGCCATGTCACTTTAGCCAAAACAACCATAGTAAAATCTCTCCTAGAGTCTAAGACATCCTTGGTCGTAGTTTTGTTTTGTTTTTTTCCACCACATTTACACTACCAGATATGAGTTCCTTCTTGTAGAGTGGGCTGAAAAATCTAATCAAAGGGCAATTTGTTACTCCCTATAACAGTCGTGCCATGGTGGTACCAGTGGGTGCGTTTTCCCTGGTGGATTGGTTGATACCCTTTCTTAAGGACCACTTTAGCCAATTAGATCCTCTGGGATGCTTGCAGTAAAAGGCACATCTCAAACTTATTTAGCATGGACCTCCCTCCTCCATCAAACAACTCAAGAAATGGAAAGCTTTAGCTGAGTCCACAGGTATCGCAGACATATCCCTCCTACAGCACTGGCTTCACTGATGGGAACATGTTGTCTGAATCTTTCTTCCAATTTTTTTGAATTATTATCAATAGAGTACGTCATGTCCGACCATTACTTACCAAGAAGATGTCAACATGTATGCATAGAAAATGTAAAAATCTCAAACAATGTAAAATGAAGGCTCTGGTGGAGTTGAACCTAAAATTAAGGGGGGAAATAGCAGTTAAGCTTAAAATGTGACCTTCAAAGAATGTGAAATCCCTTTTGTGTTTTCATTTTTTGCCCTTTCCTGATGTTCTATAAAGTTGGATCACGAGTCCATAGCCAGATAATTAATCTGATTACAATTAAGGTTTATGCTTTCTCCTTTTGTATTTGTTTTTATATCTTGTGGTGTGTGTGTGTGTGTGTGTGTGTGTGTGTATGTGTGTGTGTTTGTGTAGGGGTTGCTACAATGTGCACATGCTATGTGGAGTCACAAATGAAGGTCAAAGGATACCCTTTGGGAGCTGATTTTTTCCTTCCCGCATGGGTTCTGGGAACGAACTTAGATCCTCAGGCTTGTATGGCAGTTTTAGACTCCGATTTTATTTTTTTATGTAGAGTCTTGACCTTGAACTCTGGCCTTGAACTCACACTCTCAGTGAACTTCCTGCCTCAGCCCCTTGGGTTGCTGGGACTACAAAGATATACCTCTGTACTTAGCTTATGGTATATAATTGTGTTTGATTAAGTTCATACCGTGCCTTGATTTGGGGATTAGTAACACTGGGTTGACTTTGCTATGTGACAAAGGATACTGAAGACCACTGCACTTCCCCCAGTTCCCTGGGTCATGCCTAACGTGTAATATTCCTCTAATATGTCTGTCTGTCTATCTATCTATCTATCTATCTATCTATCTATCTATCTATCTATCTATCTATCTATCTATCTATCTATCTATCTGGTCCCCAAAGGCATTTTAGTTGGTGTTCTATGTAGTTTGCTTTTTCTTTTCTTTCTTTCTTTTCCTTCCTTCTTCCATCTCTTTCTTCTTTCCTTCCTTCCTCCCTCCCCCTCACTTTCTTCCTCTTTCTTTCTTTCTTTCTCTCTCTCTCTCTCTTTCTTTCTCTCTTTTTCTCTTTCTTTCTTTCTTTCTTTCTTTCTTTCTTTCTGTCTTTCTGTCTGTCTTTCTGTCTTTCTTTCTTTCTCTCTCTCTCTCTTTCTTTGTTCCTTCCTTCCTTCCTTCCTCCCTCCCTCCCTCTCCCTCTTTCCCTCCCTCTCTCTCCCCCCCTCCCTCTCTCTTTCCTTCCTTCCTTCCTTCCTTCCTTCCTTCCTTCCTTCTTCCTTCTTTCCTGTGGGACATTCTAGAAGCCAAGTTCCTTCAGTTTGCTTGATTTCTCCTTTTTGAATAGATTAATTGCTTAATTTACACATTTTCCTTAAGGTATCTACACTATAAAGCAAAAGTTCTAGACAAGGAAAGCAACTAGCAGTGTTTCTTGACTCTTGGGCATGTGGACTTGATTTGTTCCCAGTGGGTAAAAATGTAAAAGGAGAGTGAAGATTTGGGACTTTGAGATGTGGATCTCAGAGTCCAGAAAGAAAGTATCTTCAGGTCACCACCAGGGGTGAAGAGGTCGAGGATGGAGAGTGGGAGAAGTGTAAGCCCGGTCATGTCTCACTGCCTTTTTAGCTTTCCCCAGGACTCAATTTAATTATGAATATCTGATTCAGATGCAGAGGCTGGGAGCGCATTGCAATCAGGTGAACTAGGGCAAATGCTGTGTGGTGGAAAACAGGTCTGAAATGTCCCCATGTCCCCATAGTGAGGGGTCAGGCCAGGAGAAATGCCTAAGAACAAGAGAGGCTGGTGTGCACTTCCGGTGTCAGTAGCACATGTTTCTCATCTACATAGAGGAGACAGAACTGGCAGGGCTAATCCACCTGGGGCGAGCAGAGCTTCCTTCTGGTCCCTTCTCTAATTGTGAGGAAATTTTAAATCCTGCTTAGAGTGAGTCAGCGTGGGGTTGTGTCATCAGACACGCTGGAGGCTGAGTTTTTAGGAATCTCGACTTAGCAAACTAGAGTTTATTCTGGCGTCTGTTGCCTTTCTGAAACAGTGGCTCATTAGGCTCATATTACTGGAGTCTTTTATTATCTGCCGAAATGGACCAATATGAGAGTTGTGGCCAAAATCCATAATGCCTGTGTAAGTTCAGAATTAAATGAAAACTCCACTTCCAAGCAATGAGTAGGATTATGTGCTCCACAGATGGTCCCTTTAATCCTTATATGGGCTTCATTGCAACTGTCTGTGGCAATACGAGTTTTTGGCTTTGTTTTTCCACTTAGTTATTTGCTTCATTGAGGAAAAGCTTAGGAGAGCATCACATTGTGACATTTCTTCAGATACATTTCTTGAGAGGGCTCAAAACCAAGCATTTGCAGAGCCCATGAACCCTTACTGAAATTTCAGGGCTGGGCAGGTAGCTCAATGTCAGAGCGCTTGCCAGGTTCAATCCCTGGCATCACAGAGGAAGAAAAATTAAAAAGAATCTCACAAAGTGTGTACAAATTTTAAAGGCAGTCCAGATGTTTTATTCCTTCCCAACCTCTTGGTATATAAATTTCATGGATTCCCACTGGAAAGTTCTCTTTGAGTTGTAGTTTTTTAAACAACTAAACTTACATAAAATGAACTGCACATGTTTAAGTACACAAATTGGTAAGAACTGACATAATTGGTTCAAAGCCAGGAAACCCTCACCCCACTCATAATAGTGAGCCTACTCATGAACTCCCTCCATTCTGTCTTCTCTTTCCTCTCTTCTGGCAAGCATCACTCTGTCTCTGTGCCTCTAGGTTAGGCTGTGTTTGCAGAGCACTGTGTTCATTCTGGTGTCCCATTTCTTCCATCAAGCATACCAAATTTGATATTCATTCATCTCGTTGGGTACATCATTAGCTCATGTATACTTATTGCTGTGTAATATTTTTATATGCATCGTCCACAATTTATCTTGCCTACTTATGGATGCATAGATATGTTCCATTTTACTATTATTTTAAAAATGATGCTTGAAGATGTTGTGCACAAGTGTTCGTGTGACTTTCCCTTCCCTTAGGCAGCATCTGGAATGAAATGAAAGAATTGCTTGACATTCAGACACAGGTGTTCAAATTTGCTTTGTTTGTGACAATTCAAAACTGGCAACACCCCAAATGTCCATCACCATTTTGAGAACGTTCTGTCTTATTTTGATGAACACATTATCATTACTATATGACCTTCATTGCCTCTGAAAATAGCCTTTTCTCTAAGATTATCTTTAATATTTGTGTAATTATAACAGATTTTTTTTAAAGAAAATCAGTTAGTATTCTTTTTGGTGTTTGGTCAACTTAACACAAGATAGAGTTATCTGGGAAGAAAAATCTAAATCAAGAAAATGTCTCCATGAGATTGCTAATCAGCAAGTCTGTAGGGCATTCTCTTGACACATGGTTGATGCGGTAGAGACAAGCCTACAATGATATTGTCGTCAGTGGGCAAGTGGTCCTGAGTTGTTCAAGAAAGTAGGCTGAGCAAGCCATAGAGAGCAATAGGGGCATTCTTCAGTGGCATCTGCTTCAACTCCTGCTTCTAGGTTTCTGCTGACTTCTCTCAAAGACGGAGTGTGACCTGAGAGTCATAAGCTGAAATAAACCATTTCCTTCCCAAGCTTCCTTTGGGCATGGTGTTTTATCACAGAGATAGAAACACAACCAAGACCGCATGTTTTTTAATGTTTAATGCATTTTGTTATTATATTATTATAACATAATATGTTGTATCATTTCTTGCTTATTTTTTAAAAGTCTCAGTCTATGTGAGATGTTTAGAGCATTTCACACAATGGAATTAATTACTCTTGTTATTAGGTTTGCCTTCTGTGTGCCTTCCCTCCTCTGTTCTTAGGGTTTTTTTTTCTGTTGAATACTATCTACCAGTCTATCCTTTCTTTTGGTTTATGACTATAACAGTTTTTCTGTTTTGCTTGTTTCAGGGCTGACAGCATCAATACTATTTAAGTATTCTTAATTCTAAGTTAAAGTTATACTTCAGAGAGAGGGCAGAGCATGTGCCTTGTGGCAGTGTTTTTTAATTTTCCTCACGCCATTCGATCATAGGCTTGTGTGACCCACTTACTTCAAAGTCTAGTAGAAGCTGTGCTCTTGTGTATCTTTCTAGCAGAACCGGCCTTCAATTCATCCTGCTAACATAGATGCTTTGCAACACACACCTGGAAGATCTTCCAAAGAACCAGTTCACTAGTTTGGAATCGGGTTGAGAAGAAAACATAGATACAAAGCAGAAACTCGAGCAGCTAGGATTCAGAAGTGTCTTGCAAGATGGCTGGCAGTCTTCACGCATCTATGGGAATAATTCAGAGCGAAGAGCTCCGTGGTCCACTTGCTTTATTTTTCCTCTCTGGTTGTCAACTACGTTCTGAAAATCCAGCTGTTTGTCACTGAGGATCTGAGGAAGGAGGGGGAGCTAGAGTGACCCCTGAGTCTGTTTGACTTTTTATCTACATGGATACCATTCTGGAAAGAAAACCAAGATATGTGGTTGAAAACCAAGAAATTGCTGGTCACTCTAGTGACCCTGGTGTGACAGAGATTCTGTTAATAAAACAGGAGGGAAGAATAATTAGCAATGTCTACCAAAGGCACTGCTAACAATAACTCTGTATCTGTCCTTAAGAGACAGGACGACACTGTAAGAATGGACAGAAAGGAATTTTGTGTACTGAAGCTTTTCCATAATGCTTACTACATCCAGAGTTCAAGGCACCTAGGGTGTACTTACCTTCTCCATGATGGCTATCCATCTAGGGCCACTGTGCTTAAAGCCTTCTGGTGGCTATGGAATAGTGTTTCTGAACTCCAGAAATAAGTTATGTGACTGCGGGGTGGGGCTCTTGGAGGACAGACTGCAACACAGCTACTTCAGGCCACTTTGGCGTGTAACTGTCCTGAACGTGTCCACTTTAGTCTGCAGCTGTTGTAAAGGTGTCTATGTTAGTGTGTAACTGTCCTGAACGTGTCCACTTTAGTCTGCAGCTGTTGTAAAGGTGTCTATGTTAGCGTGTAACTGTCCTGAACGTGTCCACTTTAGTCTGCAGCTGTTGTAAAGGTGTCTATGTTAGCGTGTAACTGTCCTGAACGTGTCCACTTTAGTTTGCAGCTGTTGTAAAGGTGTCTATGTTAGCGTGTAACCGTACTGAACGTGTCCACTTTAGTCTGCAACTGTTGTAAAGGTGTCTATGTTAGCGTGTAACTGTCCTGAACGTGTCCACTTTAGTCTGCAGCTGTTGTAAAGGTGTCTATGTTAGCGTGTAACCGTCCTGAACGTGTCCACTTTAGTCTGCAGCTGTTGTAAAGGTGTCTATGTTAGCGTGTAACTGTCCTAAACGTGTCCACTTTAGTCTGCAGCTGTTGTAAAGGTGTCTATGTTAGCATGTAACTGTCCTGAACGTGTCCACTTTAGTCTGCAACTGTTGTAAAGGTGTCTATGTTAGCGTGTAACTGTCCTGAACGTGTCCACTTTAGCCTGTAACTGTTGTAAAGGTGTCTATGTTAGCATGTAACTGTCCTGAACGTGTCCACTTTAGTCTGCAGCTGTTGTAAAGGTGTCTATGTTAGCATGTAACTGTTTTAAAAGTGTTCACTTTAGCCTGTAACTGTTCTAAAGGTGTCCTCATTTTCATGTAACTGTTATAAAAGTGCCCACTTTAGCATGTAACTGTTCTAAAGTTGTCCACTTTTGCACATAACTTCTCTAAAAGCATCTACTTCTTTCGCTTAGATATCCTCTCTGTCATGAAATCTTCCTGGATCTCACCCTAGTTGGAATTAGTTAACATTTTCCTCTAACTCCCATAGTACTTTCTATGATAGCCTTTGGAGAGGTAGTTCACATACTATATAATTTACAGTTCAATTATGACACTAAGTGTAGTTTTCGTATTTTCAGAGCTAATTTTAACTATTTTCTTCATCTCAAAAAAACTGTTATTATCCTACATTTACCTAACCCATTAATATATCTTTTGTATGGAGTGCCCTATTTGGACATTTCATATGAGTAGAATCATTCAATATCCTCTCACCATCTCCTGTTGCTCCTTGCTCTACAGACCAAGAATTCTTAGTTTGCCAGACCCAGTCTGTTTCCATGATTCCAAATAGTGCATGTCACCCTGCTCTTCTGTATCTCTTTATAGAAAGGAAAGGGAAAGCAAAATGGCAAACTCCTAGGAAGTTGTTTTCAAGAGGTACTTTGACTAAAGAAGTTCCTTTTGCCCTTTCTCCATTCCCTAAGAGTCAATCCAAAGGAAACTATATAGAAGAAGAGAAAATACTTGGTGGTGGCTAAAGTGCCTCAGCATTTACAAGTGAAAGGAATGAGGCCCAGGGCATTAGTGATGGGATTTAAATGGATTTAGGAACTGAGGTTGAAACAGGAGCCTAATTAGAAGATTCCAGGGTCACCATGTCAGTCTTCACCTGTCCACCCACAGACAGGCTGTCCGCAGCTCTCACTTCAAAGACATGGCCTGTCTCATCTGTATGAGGGAAAATATGCCTTGACTGTGCAGCTTGGTGTACTCCCGATGGACACAGACTGTGGGTAAAGGTTCAGCTTATAGCTGGCCTCCTCAGAGAAAAGTTACTAAAAACATAGAGCATGTATTTAATGATTTCCCTATAAAGGGATGAGAAAAAAAATCATATCAGAAATTTTGTGCTAGGCTTCTCTCTCCCTCCTTTGTGTGTGTGTGTGTGTGTGTGTGTGTGTGTGTGTGTGTGTGTGTGTGTGTGTGTGTATACATGTGAATGCAGAGGCCACAGAACAACTTTAGATGTGATTCCTCAGGAGTCATCCACTTTGGATTTTTTTGAGATGGGGTCTTTATTGTCCTGGAGCTCACTGACTGACTCAGCTAGACTGGCTGAGCAGCAAGCCCCAGGGATTTGCCTTTCTTTATCTCCCCGTTGCCAGGATTAAAAATGGGTGGCACTAGAGCTCCTGTTCTTCCTCTTCCTGTTCCTCCCCCTACTCCTGTTCCTCCCCTGCTCCTGTTCCTCCTCCTCCTGCTCCTCCTCCTGCTCCTCCTCCTACTCCTGCTCCTCCCCTGCTCCTGCTCCTCTTCCCCGTCCTCCTCTTCCCCGTCCTGCTCCTCCTCCTCCTCCTCCTGCACCTCCTCCTCCTCCTACTGCTCCTCC